>JBAJFG010000517.1:0-383553 GCA_037903475.1 Ancylostoma caninum
GTTCAAATGGAAAATGCTTCTGAACACTCAGAAAATGTTCATGGCACAAATTCTAGATGAAGCCATGCATGATGCGGCTCGAATTTTTATGCTGAAAAATTTAAAGGACAGTTCAAGAAACTCAGATCAATCTTGTGCCGAATCTCGTCTGGAACCCCCTCATAATAGAATGTTTGGATTAGCACTGAATAGGGAAGAACTCATTGGTAACAAGTGCACTGTTAGTTCCCGCTTTCTGAATAAATCGTTCTATCAAGTCCAAGTGTCCCTGTAATTTTGAAACACTGCATTTATTATCTTTCTCTATAAAAATCTTATACATCGATGATGCTAATGAAGAGTAGGCCTCTAGATGTTAGTTCACATCTTGAATCTAATGGAGAAAAAATCAGATGGATCGGTTCACGATGAAGCTCGCTACGGCAAATATTCAGGTGTCTCCCTATAATTATGAAACGCACTGTAGGCTCAATGCGTATTTATGAGGCGGTGATCAAATCTTTATTTCAGGGGCAGAAATTTGCATGGTGCATCATGTCCAACATCTCGAGCGAAATGCTTCTGAATGCACGGTGTTGAATCTAAACACTTACCTTGACCATGACATAGTACGCAGCGACAAATTTTTCGATGTGAGGTTGCATTCGGAATTGATGGTACTTTTTATCCTCACACTCGCGAACGTTTTAGTTCATCAAGAACATTGGAGAATATAATTGGTTTATGTTGAGAGGATCCGACTTACGCAAGTTCACTGATCTCAATGTAATAAAGGTCCATGACGGTAAGGCTGTACTAATATCTTTCATTAAAATGCGCAAGCAAGCGCCCTATCTTCAGGAGCGCATGTGTCCATTATTGAAAATACACATCTAGAGAAGCTACCAAAGTTTGAATGGGAAGACGGTGCTAAGGTGGTGTTTACAGTAGTCGAAAATCACAATCTAGACACAACCGAACTGCTCGAAGAAATAAAGGCGAGGAAGCTCGAAGGTTCAAGAGTACAACGACCTTTTGGTGAGTTTCCTGCAATCGTCGCAAGGACATCGCAAAACGATTCCCGGAAATCGGCAGATTTCGGATGAGCTGTTATTTGATTAAGGTCTGGCATACCGGCTCAAGCGAAATTTCCAGACTTCAACATAATTGCTCATTTCATTTGTTTACATCTCAAGTAAAAAGACTTACATAGACATTCATGTTCTATGAAGCTCTGTCTTCACATCAACTCCTTGTGCCTTCTTCATCAGCCTATGGGGCATGTGGGCACTCTTTTCAACTCCAATTGGTCGTGGTAGCCGTGAATTCTAAAACGCTACCGATTCCGTGACAAAGGAATTGTAGCCTTATCATACTATCTATTAATTGGCAGTTCATATGTGTGTGCATCTGTACACGAGAGTCAGTGATCAAAAACGGGGAAAAAACTACCCTATTGCGATCAGCGCGTAGAGTTGTGTACGAAAATGTGGCAAATTTTGATTTTTACATTGATTTACAGCTGTTTCGGGCAGTTTTTTCATGTTCAGACATGTTAACTTCTTATAATGACACAAAGTTGTTAACCACCTCAGAGTTGGAATGGCCTGTGATCGCAAGACTGTATAGAAAGGGAGAGGTGAATACGATTCTGTTAGAAGGAGGTGGATGAGCGGAGCAGACGAAGGATGACAGAGATGAGGATTGCGTTGTGACATGGATGAGGTACGGATGAGGGTCGCGCCAGCATGGATGTAGAAGAAGATAAAAAGAAAAGGGTTGCTAGCTACGTCAGAGGTGCGCCTGTGCCCGGTTGTGGGAGTGTTACCAATGAATGGATCAACAACTGCGAGAGTGATGCGCTGGTGTCCACAATCGGTGAAACTCCTGGACAGGGGTCCGATGGTGTGATAAGGGTGCGCGGACGTCCGCAAATGGGGTAACACCTGGAAAAGGGTCAAACCGTGTGATAATGGTGCGTCTGCGCACGTAAGTGGAGGAAACGCTTGGAGGGTCGTTGGTGTGACAAAGGTGCGGCGGCGTTTGGGGAAAGTGGGGAAAAATGTCTTCAACGGGACCACACCTGTGAGAGTGGTACGCCGGCTCTCAGTAAAGAAGAACATGCAGGGTGGGCCATAAATACGGTGAAACAGGAAAGTGTACACAGAAAAGGCATTTATATGTAATTTGGAACATAGCATTTATGTTTGCCAGTTCATGCTCAACATAAGGCAATCCTCCACCTCTGGATATCCTCTATCAGCTACGGCACAGGGTATTATATGATGGGTGAAGTCTCTGAGCTCGGCGCGCTCCTGGTTGGTGGTCAAGTCGTCCAACTTTTCTTAAAGTGCTTGCTCAACAAATCCAAATTCTGGAAAGGTTATGAACAAAGCCTGGTCTCGGACATCGTCAAAGCCCACTAACATCACTGGTTGAGATCCAAGCAAACGGATGGTCCGTCGATGAAACCGATAGGACCTGAAACATATTTTTAGCTGAGTCCTAGGTCAAGCAAACATAACTTGTGGTGCGGATAACCATTCCGGTAGATCGTTGCGAAAGGATATCCCAACTGAGTTCAACATCAAGGTAATACAACTTTTCTCAAACGAGAGACGAGCGTTGTTACCGTATTTTTAATCCATCCTGTATACACGAATGCGAAGCGAGCCCAAAAGAAGCTGAGAGTCCGGCGTTAGCTGGACGATCAGGCTGGTTATTCTCAGACAATTGTGCCGTCGAACAGCAGGTCGAACCCCCATCGCCCCGCCCACCCACTTTTTGAGCTGGGGGAGCGTGGCACGACGTTCTGCTATAGCAGAACCTGAAGCAGCGGATCGATTCCAGCTTAAATGTTGTAGTTCTGGACGTCGGGGGTAGCATTGAGGGCATGTGGGGGGACGTCTGTGGGGGCACGTGGGGGGACGTCTGCTGGGGCAGTGGGGGGACGTCGGCCATATATGGGGAGTAGGTACCCCACGATTTGGGGTCCACCCCCAGGTACAACTCGGGGTGGACCCCTTTTCTACCTGCAGTCGGCCGCCACGAATGTCTGAGTTATTGATTGGCACTTCATGTGTGTGTGTCTGTGCACGAGAACCAGCAATCAAAAACGGAAAATATCTACATCATAGTGTTAAGCGCAAGAGGTATGTACGAAAACGTGGTGAATTTTGATTTTTATCCTGATTTAGAGGTACTGCGGTCCACTTCAGAAATGCTCAGATATGTTAATGACCGACAGTTGTTTTCGCCACAGTCAAAATGAATGAGATATGCCTATGATTACAGGATCGTATGAAAGGGAAGAGATGGGTGGGATGCCTTTATAACGGAGAGGAGGTACTAGGCGGGCGAGGGATGACACGGATGAAGGTCCCGTCAGCACGGATTTAGGAGGTAGTGATAAGAAACAGGCCCATAGCTATGTTAGAAGGGCGCCGGCGCCCGGGAAAGGGAGAGTTGCCACCGTGCTGTGCCAGCGTCCGAAAGTGGGGAAACGACTGGAGTCGAATCCAACGGTTTGACAAGGGTGTGCCGACGTCCGAAAGTGGCACAAAGCCTGAAGTCTCGTCCAACGGTGTAATAGGGGTGCATGAGACATGCGCTGCTGTAAAAATTTGTTTGCAATAGAAAGTAGTGTCTGTTCATCAAGCTTCATTAATCTCCTCTGCGGAAAATGAAAATATATGAGCGACGCCAGTATCAATAAAAGTCTGGAAGTCCTGTGCATGGGATCCGTCGTTGGAGAAGTGGTGCGCCAGCGTTCCGTAGCGGTGGTGCAACGTCTAGAGAAGGTCCAATCATGTGATAAGGGTGCGCAGGCGTCCAAAAGTGGGGAAACACCTGAAGATGGGTTCCACTGTGTGATAAGGGTGCCGCCGGCAGTCAAAAAAGCGGGGGGGGGGGGGTACGTCGTGTAGAGGATCGACCGAGGATATATACATACCCACTTTTACCTACACAGTGAGGGTGGCGCCAAACGGAGTAGTGAGAAAATGTTGGAGTTAAGACCATCCTAGCTTGATCAGTTTGTGGCGCCTAACAAATATGAGAAAACTGAATGGTAAACCTCAGCAATGACTAGAAACACCTTCAACATGATTTCTCTACATCACATCCCCTCCCGCCTTTCCATTCTCTGATTTCTGTCTGCGTGCACACCTCACCTTCCTCTTTCATACGTTCAAACTGATTCGTATCGCTTTTGATCGATTTCAACAATAAGGAAAGGTAAACAATTTCCGGTGGTCATGCTAGGTTGAGTCGGTCACGTACAGTTGCAATTAGCTACATTTGTCAAGCGAAAGATAGACCTACATTGAGAAATGTGGTTAGTATTCTTTGACTTATCCAGTTTCACATATGGAGCATCGTTACGCCGGCATGCAATGATGGGCAAGAACGCCAGAATACGAGTTCGGCGATTGAGAAGGGTGCGCACGCGCCTAACTGCCGGAAGATGTCATATGACCAGTATGTATGTAGCCGAGCAGGCAGTTTGGTAGAACTCGTATTTGTGCACGGTTAATGAATTGACTTACACCTTTTTAGTTCCCTGCGGAGTGCGGTAGTTTGAATGTTTAGCACATACCTGATGTGACTGCCCCACCCCACTTTCTAGCGTACCGTAGAGGTGCTTGTAATTGATACACTAGTCTGGCTATTCAGCTGAAGTCGGACCTCTAGGATTGCCCTAGTGCTGGCTTCGCTTGCATTACTTTACCTCGGTTTCTTAGTAGTGGGAACATCCCCATGCAAAACTTATACAATTTTTGCATCAAGTTCATTCTTTATTACTTACATTTATGTGAAACTGGATAAGTCAAAGAATACTAACCACATTTCTCAATGTAAGTCTATCTTTCGCTTGACAAATGTAGCTAATTGCAACTGTACGTAACCGACTCAACCTAGCATGACCACCGGAAATTGTTTATCTTTCCTTATTGTTGAAATCGATCAAAAGCGATACGAGTCAGTTTGAACGTATGAAAGAGGAAGGTGAGGTGTGCACGCAGACAGAAATCAGAGAATGGAAAGGCGGGAGGGGATGTGATGTAGAGAAATCATGTTGAAGGTGTTTCTAGTCATTGCTGAGGTTTACCATTCAGTTTTCTCATATTTGTTAGGCGCCACAAACTGATCAAACTAGGATGGTCTTAACTCCAACATTTTCTCACTACTCCGTTTGGCGCCACCCTCACTGTGTATGTAAAAGTGGGTATGTATATATCCTCGGTCGATCCTCTACACGACGTACCCCCCCCCCCCCCGCTTTTTTGAGTGCCGGCGCACCCTTATCACACAGTGGGACCCATCTTCAGGTGTTTCCCCACTTTTGGACGCCTGCGTTGGACCCTTCTCTAGACGTTGCACCACCACTACGGAACGCTGGCGCACCACTTCTCCAACAACGGATCCTATGCACAGGACTTCCAGACTTTTTTTGATCAGCCATGAACGCCCGGAAACTGTTCAGGCAACACCCGGAAACTGGCCAGGCATCACCCGGAAACTGGCCAGGCAACAACCGGAAACTGTTCGGGCAACAACGGGGAGGCTGGCCTGGCCGGGCATCAGCCCGGACCTCCCTACAAAACTCAGACGACATGGCCGCTCGGAGTGCGAGGTCCCACAAAGCCCCATGCAACTCTACCACCAAAAATCTTGAGGATTAACCACTCCATACTAGCTTTGTGTGTGCGAGCCACTTCATAGGGCCCTTCTTGCCTCGAAGCTTGAAACACAACTCCGACCTCGGGTTCCCCTTCAATGTGCTGCGTACATGATGCTGGTCGCAACTCGTATGTTAATATTTTTTTGTTAATATGGAAAATCCATTTTGGACGAAAAATTGCACAATTTTTGACTATATGGGAGGAAGTTAAGGGTACACCCATCTAGCATAAGCTTCAGCTCTGAATTTCTTCGCACTGTAGAAAATTATGGGTGCGGCTATAAAAATTCGCTGCTAACAACCGTAATCTGGTCAGGCAACAGGCGATACCCGTAGTCTGGTCAGGCAACACCCATTCCCTGGTCAGAAAACAGCGAGAAAGCGGAATCTGATCCGGCAACACCCGTAAATTGAGCCGGATCGGATGTTGACCCGTAAAATGTTCCGGCAACATCTGAAAACGTCGGTTCAGCCCTAAACTGGCCAGACAAACTTCAGATCTCCCTTTTCCTGGTCAGGCACACCCCTTCTCCCGCCTGCTGGTCCGGCGGCGGACTTCAGAGTATGCCCCTTCCACTTGAACATGTATGCCCCCTTCCACTCGGGCCAGTGTTCCCCTTCCACCAGGACCTGTTCCACTTTAACTCCGACCCTTGCACCACTTCACCATTGGGCCGAAAGGAATCAAGACAAATCCGTGCCTTGGACTCGTGTGCCCCTTCCACTTGAACATGTATGCCCCCCTTCCACTCGGGCCAGTGTGCCCCTTCCACCAGGACCTGTGCCACTTAAACTCGGACCCTTGCACCACTTTACTATTGGGCCAAAAAGAATCAAGACAAATCTGTAGCCTATATATCGTAACCTACGCCTCGAAAAAAAAACTTCGTGGTCCTGTCTTTACTTTTTCCTGATTTACATACTCATCGTATGTTGATATAATTAAACGTTCTAAAAATTTTATGTACCAGCAAGCAAAAATGCAACGTGAAGATGCCAGATTCTTGCAAGTGCAATGCCGATGGAGTGTAAACTACAAATAGAAACATTTAAGCGTGCGAGTTCAAGACCGAATATTTGGATGTGTTCGTCCATTCGGCCATAGAAATATTCAACTATTCGAACTATTCATTCATTCGGATAGCCCGAAATGTTTGATATTCGAATAATTCATTCATTCGCACATTGCTGAAAGTGGAATATTCGAAGTACTCGTATTTCGAATTGGAATCTGAAAGCATTCGAATTTTCGAACATTTGAAAAATCGTCGAATATTCCCAAGTATACAGTATACTCCACTCGGAGTATAGCACTGTGTGGCCATCGTTGGCGATCCATGGTTAACAATGAGAAGCGAAAAGTTAGTCGTTCAACTAAATGTTCGCAACTCACCCTCGAAATTGGATTCCTCCTGATCAATCTCTCTCTACTGCATCGAATTCAGTTGACAACATGTATGATTACTAAACACTCGCCCAATGAAATTCCACGTGAGATCGTGCACCCTTACTCTTCTCCTTTATTCTTACAAGATAGTGAGCCCTAACTGGTTCTCATAATGCAGATCTGCAGAAGGAAAATGTGCGAGAAGCAAAAGAATACAAAAAAGAGGTCCAAGAGAAAAAAGAACTGCTTGCTTCCATTTTCATCGTAACTCTACAGTACTACTAGACGGTGTACCCGGCTTCACGTGGGTGTTCAATTTCTCCCGATCATTTAAAGCTGATGCCAAATTTGTTGAACCAAAAAATCCTTTCAAAATAATCATCATTTGGTGATCAGCTCAAGTGACCCTTCTTCAGCCTGCCCCCCCCCCCCTTCCCTCAAAAAATGGGGTGAAGTTGCTTGACTGGTAAATGAATTCATACAAAGTGCTTGCCTCGGTCCACGTTCAGCGTTTCGGAAAGTCCCAGAAGGCACGTTTTCACCGACCAGTGTGCAAAAAAACTGAAAAATCAATATAAAAGGTAAATCGATATTTCGGTCAAAAGGTTATCATGTCCGTATTCCGCGCATTGCGATATCCCGGTAGACATGTCTTTACCGCTCAGTGGGCAAGTATAGCGAAAAATCAATGAAATATTTCGCCCAAAATGGTTGCCATATCCGTGTTCAGCGTACTGAGCTGTCCCAGCAGACATGTCCTCATCGCCCCCTGGACAAGGATGGCGAAAAATCAATAAAATCGATATAATCGATAGGCCAGTGGATAATCCCAGGTGTAGCAAAGTAGCCTATAACCTCCGCCGGCCCCTGAAGAACCTACATGCAAAATATGGTCCCGGTCGGTTCATCCTCCGCGATTTCTATTCCGAACATACAAACATACATACAAACAAACAGAGGAAACTTGAAGCATGAGAGAACAGAAGACGAATGAACACTAAAGAACATAGGAAACGATGAACTTAGGCCAAACTACGAAATCGGTCCATTTTCGAAATTCCCTTCGGGACCCTGCGTATCGACAATGCAATTGAGTCGACGCGCTGTATCAGACCCATTTTCGGGGCTTAGCGACCTTATCTTTTAATATAGTAGGATCCCCTCACCTCTACGCTGCGAGACCGCCAGGGAAGGTGATGAGATCACCATTCCGTGCATGCGGGAGAGCCAGCAATGATGTAATTGGCGACTCCCGAAACGCTAAAAAAACGGCCATTTGAAAACGCTACGTATGACGTAGCTAGGATAAGCACTAAAGGTGGGTATATGTTCAAGTTGGATAATACGAGCGATAAAATGTTCTATTTGGTTGCATGTGTGGGCTATTCGTGAACTTTCAGTGTATATAGTATGCAGTAGTTTTTTTAGTATTGAGTGAAATATTGGATAGAAAGTGAGGTAATCTTCTGACTTCTAAATTGAAATGCTCTGTTTTATTGAATAGACTTGTGGTCCCGTGAGCTATCGGGCTGTTGCGAAATTAATTGCCGTTTTGCGGTATGCTCATTTGAACTTTTCTCTTGTGCCCAATTTGAGCAACTGCAGCCCAATTTATGTGACCATCTGGTAGGGCTTTTCCTCCTCTTTCGAATGCTGCTTGAATATTCTGGCTAGCTCTTCCTTGAGGATTTTTGTGAAGTCGTGAACAAATCATGAGCCGACATGATTTTCGGGTGATTATGGTTCATGACTTCAAACTCGACCACTCCATGTCGGATGCTAGCGTTAATCTTGCATTTGTTTTGGCTTCGAATCGCCTTCCAAATGGGCAGTGAGCTATTCGGTCGCAAATTTTTCTTCTGTCGATTTTGATCCCCAAAGCAACCACGGTCGTGACCACAGGTTCTTCTCTGACGATCAAGAGTTGAGAAGAGTCGTGGAACCTAATCCGGGTCCAACCATTTGGACTTGGAGGGCAGGAATGGGGGCTCACTATGCTACAGTTTCAAAACATTTGACTTCAATCGACATGACAAGAAAGGTGCGGAAGTGAACACCCCACCTTCTGACAGATGACCACACCCCCTGTGTCATCTTTTCTAACTTAATTTCTCGCCTCAAAAACTACCCATTTCTACACCTCAGCTCACAACAGCTATCACTGAAATTCGGTTCCTGTACGATAAAAGGAAACTTGAATTCGTTTCGGTAGACATGTCCTCCCATCTCTAAATTATTCAAGTCTTCACACTAGGGAGGTTGTGTTAGGAGTGTGGTGGTGCTGTAAGAGTGTGATCCACTATAGCCTTCTCCAAGCTAGTCAAACACTAACACAGAGTCCTGGTAGTGCAATTTCGAGTTGATGCCAGCAAATCTGATATAGATGTAGTTGGCAATGGCGAACAAAAACTGATTTCCCCCTCCTTCAAAGTAACGTTAGGCCTTACTCTCCAAAATTCACATGGCAAAAGTGATACAGTAAGTCATCAAGGCTCTCACTCATTGACCTTATTCCACAGACCATTATCCCACTGTATCTCTTTTTTCCGAGCTCCAGATGCAATCCTGCGACAGCAGCAGATTGCTGATCTGGAGCATGCTGAAATCGCCTTCCAAAAGTTTGCGGACCCTTGTGATCTCGATTTTAGTAGTGGAGGCATGCAATCCTCATGGAATTGTCGGAGAGGATCCACTGAATTGAATGGTTGCTGAAGCGATGAAAAAAATTGTTTTTGAGTCGAGATACAACACTTTGAACTGATGTGTCCATTTCGGCAATTAATTTCGCAGCAACCTAACATTTTGTGAGCTACAACTCTGCATATAGGGTGAAACATGTTCTGAACAAATACTTGGTACTTCAACGAATTAGGTTTCCACAATCACTTTTACTTGGTCAGTAATTGTCCTGCACCGCGCTTAGAGTAACAGCTGTGACTGACTACAACTCTTTCCATACCACCGCAGATGAAGATACTGTCTATTCAATCGTTAGCAGTCATCGACTGACTCATTCCCCTTCAACTCACTCGGACCCGTGCATCACTTTAAAGGCAGCACCTGTCGAATTCCTCAACTCCGCCTTGAACCGTTAATAGTAGAATACATTGTCAGCACATCACAAGAGTTCACCGAATACAAAGAATCACGACTTACCTGCGAAGAAATCCAAATCGAAGTCGCGAACACTGCGAACACAGCAGCCTAGCATGCGCCAGCGCACACAGGCCTTGGTTGCTCGGTACAAGCGTGCGTGACCTTCGCGTGACGGGACCCACGAATGACAGATGGAACGCGTGTAGTGGCACGGAAAACAGCACCACGATTTCGTAAATTTCCTATACGTCTCGCGCTGTTTCATTATTTGATATGAATTCTATAATCTGTTCCAAAAATCAGAGCAATTCAATGTGTTCTGTTTAATTACACAGAGCGCATTTTATCACACCCTAAATCATGAAAATCGACGCTATCAATCGACGATCGATAGCTGAAAGCGCGCCAAAACATGTCTTGCCTATAACAACGTGGCGAGACTTACCTCATCTTGGCGGACGGCCAAGTGGCAAGATTCGTGAAAAAGATAGTAGGTCCCTGAAAACCCCAAAAACCAGCAAAATCTCAAGCACGAGGACTTGAGTGGGTGCTGTCTTTAACTCGGACTTGTGCACCACTTGAAAGATGAAAGAATCCGGAGAGTGTCACCCATGTGCTACTTCAATTCGGACCTGGGCCTGTGGGCCCCCTCTTCCCCTTCAACTCGGACCCATGTATCCCTTTGAGCCGGACCCATGTATCCCTTTACGTCGGGCTTGTGCGCCACTTTTTCGAAGGGCCAGCTTAAAGGCAGTGTCTCACCTCAGTTTGGGTAACGAGATATCCACAGATTCAGGTGCAGCTCGAGGCGCTGATTCCAATGATGTGCCTGATGTCAGAAAACACCCTCAAAAACCCCTACTTTTAAGGCAAAGTTAGGTACAGGAGCGGACGAGTTTCCTTGCTAGGAAGCTAGCAAAAGCGGAGCTGAGAAGCTGAGAGTGCACATTAAAATGAACTTCTCAGACAATTTCGGGGGCAAATCCCGTTCGGAACGAGCGGGGGGCGAGGGTTGGAACGAGCGTTTGGGTGTTTTCGCCCGAGAAGTAGTCGCGTACAGGCCGCTGTAGGGCCGCTGAAAACGGGGCTTGCATTCCTACCCGCCCGCGTACTGTCCGCGTTCAGGCCGCTATGAACCCACAATCCATCGGGCGCTACTGCTCCTAATCCAGCGCACAAGGCAACATTCTCCACAGTTACGCGGATTAGACACCGTGACAACCCCCGGGGACTCGGTTACACCTCGCGCACAGTCTTGGATGGATGAGTGCAGGGTTCGACGCCATTGTGGATCCACAGTGATCCGCCGGAGCATAAGAACAACATATGTACGCAATTTCACATCAGAAATACGAAAAGGTGGCTGTTTGCAAGGTCCATCCATGGTTTCGTAGTGCTAGCTTTCTTCTATTACTGAGAGGATTCGAACCAACCTGACCATTCTTTATGAATGACTGAGAGCCCACTGCTTTATCCACTAGGCCATCCATGCTGCTGATCTCTTCCATACCGGTGCTGTTCTCATCCTTTATCACGCCCCTACGATCACCAACCAACCATTCCGACCGGGCCTTTTCCTTATTGAGCCGAAATATGTAGTCGTTCAGGCCGTTTTTTGGAGTTATTTGCCGGCGGTCAGTGGCCGCTAAAAGCGGGCCGATACCCGACACTCTTCATATAGCGGGCGGAACCCCGACGGTGGTGCTTTAGCCCGAATGACTCTGCGTTCAGCCCGCGATTCGCCCGACAGCGCGTTTGGCCCGCAACATGCGTGGTTCTGCCCGCTTTTTGTCCGCTGTTGGTCCTCGTTCAAACGTTTCGTCGGGGATTAGCCGGCGGTTGGAACGGGGTTTGCCCCCGGAATTGTCTGAGTTCTCAGCAGCAGCTAGTATCAAACATACAAACATTTCCGTGTTGAAAAACCATGCCGCACCCTCAGCAAGCCCTTGCTGCGGAATGAACTCTCTCGTCCACTGGCCAAAGAAACCCGTAGCTTATGGGGTTTTCGACGTTTCTACGAAACTTAAAGTGCATCTTTGTGCTCAGCGGCTCGCGTATGCTCGACTGAGATGGGAATCTCGAATGCGGCCTATGAGCTGAGACACTGCCTTTAAGCCTAAGGAATAATATACCTTTCCGGATTTTGCTCTGCCCACTTTTGCCCTCTGTTTTGTGCATTCTATTGGGGAAAATTGGTAGTGACAGTCTGTTGACCATTTCCGGTCAATAAAACAAGTTCACGCACGGGTCTCCCTAGGATAGAAAGCTTCTAGCCTCTTGAATATTGAGCAGAAAACTGGTGATTTGGAGAGCCAATTAAGAGGAGTTCCTTGAAAAGATTTCACCGAGATTGTACTTGCGGATATTTCCATCTCACCTTGTTTCATGTTTGCAGATCATACAAGGTTCAAATAGAGCTATGGATCATGAATATTTGCATATGTGTTGGAGACATTCGGATTGTTAATGCGGATACAAAGCCCTAGGTTTCCTGACAAAACGTACGAATGTTTGCGTTTGAGTTCTGAGTTCTGAGTTTGCACATTAAAATGAACTCTTCAGCAGCAGATATTATAAAACAAGCAAACATTCCGTGTTCAAAACCCATGCCGCACCCTCAGCAAGCTCTTGCTGCGGAATGAATCCTCTCGTCCACTTGCCGAGAATTTCGAAATTCTCGGCCAAAGAAACCCGTAACTTATAGGGTTTTCGACGTTTCCACGAAACTTAAAGTACATCTTTGTGCTTATCGGCTCGCATATGTTCGACCGACGTAGAAATCTCGAATGCGGCCCATGAGCTGAGACACTGCCTTTAACCTTAGAAGAATCCGGAAGATCGGACCCGTGTGCCTCTTTAGCTCGAAGCCATGTATCCCTTCAAGTCGAACTTGTGCTCCACTTGTCCGTTGCAAGTCGAACATGTGCTCCACTTGTCCGTTGTTCCAGCTGAAAATGAGAAAAATCCTGAAAGTTGCACCCATGTTCCCCTTCAACTTGGACCCATGTGCCCATCCTTCCTTCAACTTGGACCCGTGTGCTGAACTCGGACCTGTAGACCCCTTCTTCCCCTTTGTCTCAGACACGCGTGCCCCTCCACCTTGAACTCCTGTGCCCTTCTTCCCCTTCAGGTCGGACTCATGTATCTCTATAGCGTACATGTGCGCCACTTGTCCGATGGGCCGGGTGAAACTTAGAAGAATCCGAAAAGTTGGGAACGTGTACCCCTTCAGTTCGGATCCAGGCGACACTTTGATTCAGCCTCGTGCGCCACTTTACTATTGGTTCAGCTGAACTCCAGAAGAAATCTCAGGTCATGGAGCCGTGTCTCCCTCTTGTTTAGATCAGCGCGCCACTTTTGTTCTGTTAACGTAAAATTACCTCATATTCAGACTAAATTGACTTATTTCTATGAGACTCTCGAAGAAAAAAGGAAAGAGAAAGGTTGCTTTGTTTCCCACCCTCTCCTCGATACCTTCCTAGTACCCTAGTTCTTCGCGGTTCATGGAGCATTAACTTGGCACCTCAGCACTACTGCCTCATTTTCTCGATCAAAACTGTGTGGAGGAGCTCCTGGAGGAGCTACTTCCCACACATTAATGAACCCGTCGCCTGGCTCACTTGTGGTTGGAGTTGCAACTACAAACTACCAGTGGATACCCTGGGGAAGAATGTGCACCAACAACTTCCAAAATTTCTTAATCTGCAGCTTTGAAAAAGCGCTCACTTGCTATACCTAAAAATTCGCCCCCTCACTTGAGCCGCTTTCAAAGCACCGTTCCACCATCTTTCTTGAAGAGAGTGTCCACAGGAGATGCTGGCCCACGCGATTTCGTTAGAACTGCCGAAAGGCCCATTTCCAAGCTCAATTCTTGTTGACCTTGTTGTCGAAGCCAAAGACGCGCCTTGGCTGGAGGACGAGCTTCTTGAACAGTGTATTCCCGGCAGTGCATTTTCTGAGAGAATTCGCATTTCTCGGGATAGTTCTTCATCATCACCACCTAATGGGATAGGAAGTGCGATGTGTGATCAACAGTCATGTATTATAAATGATGCTGAGGCCCCATGGCCCTGCCTTTGCCGCGCTCGCATGCTTCCCGAAGTTTGGGACTCGAAAAGTGGGTTTTTTGGCAGTTCTGCCTAGAATCTCCTGTAATATTGTGTATATAATTGCAGTCAGGAGCTCTTGGGATCCTTTCTATGGGAAAATCTTGAAAACGATCCTCATATGAGACGGTATCATCAAGAGCGGGACCAGTAGCGTTGGGCGGAACTTCAAAAATAGGATCCAGCTGTAATCACTGTAATGCGAATTGTGCGATTCAATTTTATGCATATTTGTTCCTTGTGGACCAGCACATTACGGTTGCAACCGACAGGAGACGTTATGGAAGTTGTGTACGAGAAATATGCGCGATCACAGATGGTAGGTCTACGGTGCACCACGATCGGGTTTCAAAGGCTCGAATGTGTTGAAGAAGTACAATAATCAAACTACGCCAAATTTATACATTAGAAGGATTTTATCACTCGCATATTTTCATTGTCCTCAGATGAGGTTGGTGCAGGTGGATGAACAGACACTATCCGCAGAGAAGTATTCTTTACCGCAGTTCAGGAACCACTGACCCACTATAGACAGCTCCTTTCCAACAATTTGTAGTAACGCATTTCGGTTCACTGTAGTGGACGTAAATATTAGAAATTAATCGGATAAGTGCAAACTGGGATTGGACCTGAACAAAGTGCACCGTTATCACCGTTGGGAGCTGCCTCCAGAGGTTCCTCCACTTTTGAACGCCTGTACACCCTTATCACACCGTTGGACCTGACTCCAGGCGTTTCCCCACTTTTGGACGCCGGAGCATCCTTATCACACCATCAGCCCACCTCTAACACTACACTAACAAGGGAAGGATACTAGGGGGGGGGGTCCGACAATCTATAACAAATGGATACTGCCAGATGCAGTTTGTGATGTAGATTCCAAATACATTGCGTTTCATAACTATACGACCGCCCTATTTTTTGCAGTACTGAAAGGTGCAGCCAAGAAAGACTTTTTCTGTTCCATCCATCAGATTCAGGGATAAGAATAACCTCTGCAAAAAAATAAACCTCTGAGCACCAATTTTCATTGCGCTAGTTTTTCTCTTAAGTTTCAATTTCGAATTTAATAATTTCCTCAACGTTTCATAACTATACGACCACTCGTGGACAATTCAATTTTCTTTTGAATCTAGCGACGAAACAACACCTTTTACAGCAAGTTTAATCGGCGATTGGCCTTCTCGGGTTGGAAACCACTTCAAAGAGGCGGTTCAGCATACTGTTCATCAGATTCTTGAAGAAATCGCTCTCTACATCTTCCCATGCGTCGATGATTGTGGTCTTCAGCTCATCAATCGTCTGAAATTGACGATGACTGCAGTAAACACTTCGTGCTAGGATGTTCGACAAATTCTCCATTGAGTTCAGTCCAAGCTGCATGTGGGCCAGTCCATGACGGTCGCTCTGTTCTCTGAAAGTCAGCTTTTGGTTAGCTGGCTGGCATGCACATAGGCATTAACCTACCTGGAGGTATACTTCTGTCGACGATATCGCTCAAAAATGGCAGTGAATGCCTATGAAGAATGTACTGGCACTCCAATGAGTCCATGGGACTCGAAACGAAGTTATCTCTACTATGTTCCCGGCAGAAAAGTCACTCCAAACCATGAATAATCCGCCTCCAAAGTTGCGGCGACTGAGGTTGGTGGGATTCTTTCGCAAACTTTTCCAGTAGCTTCTCATGCCGTCAGGTCCATCCAAGTTGAACTTCAGCTCATCTGTGGAGATGATATGGAAGCATTTCTCAAAGCCTCATTCGTACTACTCCGACTTACAAGGGAAGGATACCAAATGTCTGTGGCTTTTCAAGGTGAATCGCATATCACTAAATGGAGTCGGGGACGCTGATTCTAAATATGCTGCTCTTTCATGCCTAATAACAAAACGAAAGAAGTTATGAACGTTTTTATGTTTCGTGCACTTATCATTCAAACGAGCGCCTCTCGGGCGGTGTCGACGCTACTTGGTGGTGCTGTGATATGTCTCTCACTCTGTAAGATAATTTGCACTGAACCGTTGCCAAAATGAAATAAGTTATGGAGGTTTTTCTGAGCCGTCCTATCATTATTATAAGTGGGCGCTCCCATTTTCCAGCAGCTGTGGGTGGTGGTGCAGTGGTAAGTCTCTCGCTTCACAAGGAAGACCTTCTGGGTTTGATCCCCTCTACTAACTCGGATTTTGCATTTTCCCAAATTCTTCACAATTTGTTCAAAATGTCCTTCTATTACATAGTTCCAAGACACTCCAACTGAATTGCAATTTTATCGCTTTTGACATCGTTTTGAATCGTATTCTTGGTTTGGCTTTTTTTAATGCCAGTTTGATCACAATCAAGCTGAAAAACTTTATGAACATGTGCGGTAAGCTTCTACAAAATGCATGAAACAAAGAAGATGCTCACAATTAGAGCAGCGTATGAAGAAAAGTTCACCACATCCAGTACAATCACAAAAACCAATTAAATGACATTGCAAATAAGAAAAAAGATGGTTGCTTGCGAGAAATGAACATATCAGCGGAGAGGAAAATCTATTCGGAGTAATGTGTAAGAATGTATAAGAGAGTCACATACTACATCATTGCACACGATCTGGACTTCTCTGTACATCATCGTGACTCTATCCTTCGAATTTTATCTCTTGTGTATCACCAGTTTTGTGGCCCTCGCTTTAAGAATTTCCTTCGATGCGCTTGGTATGCAGCTGGATATTTTGACAGACATCCGGGTCCTTTTGAAACTCCAATTCAGTACTGTTTCTTCTCCGATTTAATTGGTTTTTGTGATTGTACTGGATGTGGTGAACTTTTTTATCATACGCTGCTCTCATTGTGAGCATCTTCTTTGTTTCAAGCATTTTGTAGAAGCTTACCACACATGTTCATAAAGTTTTCCAGCTTGATTGTGATCAAACTGGCATAAAAAAAGCCAAACCAAGAATACGATTCAAAACGATGTCAGAAGCGATAAAGTTGAAAATTCAGCTGGAGTGTCTTGGAACTATGTAATAGAAGGACATTTTGAACAAATTGTGAAGAATTTGGGAAAATGCAAAAGTCGAGTCATTAGAGGGGATCGAACCCGTAAGGTCTTCCTAGTGAAGCGAGAGACTTACCACTGCATCACCACTCACCGCTGCTGGAGAATGGGAGCGCTCGCTTATAATAATGATAGGACGGGTCAGAAAAACCTCCATAACTTATTTCATTCTGGCAACGGTTCAGTGCAAATTATCTTATAGAGTGAGAGACATATCACAGCACCACCAAGTAGCGTCGACACCGCCCGAGAGGCGATCGTTTGGATGATAAGTGCACGAAACATAAAAACGTTCATAACTTCTTTCGTTTTGTTACTAGGCACGAAAGAGCAGCATATTTAGAATCAGCGTCCCCGATTCCATTTAGTGATATGCGATCACTGGTTTGCTCCACTCTGTTGTCAAGTTTGATCAAGCGAATTCTTGCTGACTCGTCTTTCAAAGGAAAATCATCAATACAGTAATAAGACTAAACTATTAGGTTGGTGCAAAAATAATGCGCGTTTTTCGCTGCTTCATCTTCGGTGCAGAAAACTTCCGGTGTTTCTTATCACTGGTATGAGAAGTTGCATACGATTTTGTAGCAAATTTCATGGCCTTGTCGAATATCTCATGCATTTTGAGCAAAGTTCATGTTTTGGCAAATTTTTAGTTATGGAACGAAAGGCGCCAAAACAAGTTTTTTGCCAAACTCTTTTCAGCGAGCTGATACTCGACGGCATCGCAGCAGGAATCGCTCAGAATACCATCATAGTTTTGGCGAAGGGAGTGTGAGCGATTGCATCCCGCCGAGCTGCTCCCGGATTTTTCGGCTTGGTGTGCCTAGCTTGAAAGGAAGGTATGTCGCATAGGTCTTCCTGGGGTTTGTGACCCCCAACTGATGACAATTATCAAACAGCACCCATCCAATGCAACATATTTGGTTTCGCAGAACATTGCCGGTGATTGTTGTCAGACCATCCCTCCCTTCAGTAAAAATAGGAAGATGAAAAAGCTCGACGAGTTGATGTCGCGCATACTGAATGAGTACCACATTGATCCTCGTTGAGAGATGTGTTTCGCACCTTTGTAGTGAAAAAATTGCGACCACACAGTCAGTCGCTTAGTGATTAAATATGAAGTACAGACCCTCTTCGACAAAATGAGGTGCCTTGCTCAACAGGCGAACGAGGAAGATGCACCTAAACACTCCCAGAAACCGAAGCAACACCAAAATAAGGTCACGGCGATTTTGTGGTGAGCTGCTGCGAAAATCGCACAGTACAGTTCATTCATTTTTTCTCACCTAGGAACTACTTTCAAGATGTAATGAAATAAATCAGTAACTTCACTGTGTGATCCCAGCGTTGCTCAATAAAATGGATTCATCACTCCTACACGGAACCACTACAGGCACACCCTGCACGACAGATTCTTCACAGGTTCGAGCAACTGAGCTAGGAAGCTCGGACTCTTGTATCATAATCAGCAAGCTTCTCGCTCACCGACCACCGCTTCCCCGAGAACCCGGACTACTTCTTCAGGGAGAATTTTCTTGAAGACTAAAGTGATACCAAAACTGCCCTCCGGAAGTTTGTCGATTCTAGAAGGTCCTGTTAGAAATGCACAGTAGTCGCAGAACATCTATCTTATTGCTTATTGCTAAAGATTTGCGGATTACAATAGTTCTAAGCCTATTGAAAAAGATCGATTTTGAAAGGAGTTATGAGGTTCGGAATCAAAGGCATGAAAACGCGCATTATTTTTGTACCAACCTAATACAAGGTGAAATCAAGTTAAAAACCGGCCTGTTGGACACGCGCGGCGACTGGTATAATCGTGACAGCGGCTCGACATGATCTTCTGCAGCATCGACTTGGCGATCGTGGATTCCATCATCATCGAACGGCAGGACGGCGGCCAGCATCTTCTTGGAACCATGGGCCATTGCGGCTGAGCGGCGCGGAGTTGATTGAGCGAATGGACGAATGAGATGAATGGAACCATGAGAGCACGACGGCGCCTTTTATAGTGCTGCCACGTAGGAACGCGCGGTCTTGAGAAAGTACCGTATCCCATGAGAGCGCCGATGGAAATGGCGCGCACACGCCACGTAAGTGTATTTGAATCGGTACAGGATTCACACTACGCAGCGGGTTCAGACCGGGATGGAGACGTCGATCGAAGGAGTCCTCGAATGAAAGTCGTGCGAGAGTCACGACAGAGGATGAAGCACTGACTTTGTATATCGAATGACCTCCCCCTACCTCCGCCTCCTTCCCTCCGCCCTTGTTGTCCTCATATAGGGCACATAGACATTTAATGCCTCTACGATGTTCAGATGAAGTCGAATGCGTCGCGCTTCCCACAAGCGAGATTGATCAACGCCGACCAGTTTATCCTTTATTACTTATCATAACAACATGGAAAAACCTTTGCAGAATGTTTCAAGAATTCTAGTCTTGATATTTGTATATTTGTAGATTATCTTCTGCACGTTAATTTTGGAGCTGGTTTAATCCTGCTCAAGTAATAGCAGTTGACTCGGTTTATTTGGAATTTATTTCAGCTTGCGGTGACAGACGCACAAGTTCGGAACATTGCCATATTATTGAAGGACTTCTTGTTCTTGATCGTGATGTCGATCCTAAAAACCAGGATCTACTGAATCTTGAAGAACTCTATGGAGCGTTGCTTTTGACGGACTCTGAAATGGAGACACTTCCAAAAATGCCAAAACTGTGGAAGATTGAGCACATGGAAAGCTCACAATATCCCGTTATTAACATTAAAAATAATTCAAACTTGAAGAGTATCGCAGAGCTCACCCATGTTGAGAACATTGTGGTAGGCCCTGGGAACCGAGGTGTTGAAATCCGTGACAATCCCAAGCTTTGCATAGAAACCGAATATATGCATACAAAATTTGTTATGCAGTACGCCAACCATATCAAGGAATGTGGTGCGCCGACGAGAGAAGTATCGAATAGTAATGAAGGTACAAAAAATCCACTTATTTCACTTATTACACGTACACCGGAAATTAAATAGAATTGGATGCATTACAGGCGCAAAGGCAACAGTTGTTTTCTGGGCATACACCATGATCATGTTAGTGCTTTCAAGTCGTGAGTTTCTTACACTCCTTCTTAATTATGTAAGGGAAAGTACTACACAGTAATTACAGGCTTTCGGAGAATCTAGAAGGAAGATATCAATGAGAGATTTTCTTTATTTTCACGTTGTTCTTGCGTTGATACACCTTTCGTAGCGTGTTCTATCCTCGGATGTACTTATAACGTTGTTTCCTATGTAACGAATAAATGGATGATGTCTGTCAATATTCCAATTTACAAGCGATAATCATCTTCTTGTCAATTCTTTATTCTTTATTACACTTCTATATCGCAGCGAAATTATTAACATCTGTCTGCTTAGCGCAGAATTCGACAGTATGCCTAATATCTTCAGTGGTCGATCTCTAGCTTTACATTACTGCTTTTAAAATTCTTTGTGTTCTCAAGTCATCTTTTTCTTGGATACCATCCATTTTAATCAAATCTTCCCACTCGTGTCGATGACATCACAGTTTTCATCACGGAAGATTTGATGCGATCTAGACGTTCTAAGGTGTAGGTTGAAGAAATTATCGCTCGCGCCAATTGCGGGTGGCATCTTCCACACAGCCCGCCGACCATTCCTCATCTTGCAACACAGCGGTTGGATCCAGCTGGAAAAACGGTTCGTTCGAAGAGAAGGTGGCTGGAGAATCTTCTTCTTAGTTGGCAGTTTGGCACTTTCGTAACGGAGCCCACGATTGCCCCTTCAGTCGGCCAGAGGTGTGGTCAGATCCGAACGGTTTCGGGCACTGCAACTATCCTACCCTGTCCGTGGGAATCGTTATGATTTGACGGGCAAATCCAACCGTGTTCAAAATCATATTCCAGTAACTTCTCATAACAGCATGCTCAATTTTCTGATTTCCTCAAATTTTCTCAAAACTGTTGATTGGTAATACATTTTACGAAAGAATGAGTGAAGAACCTGTTTGACGATATCAAAGGCAAGAGAATCTTTTGGCGGTACTTTTGACGAGGTTTGCTCGGCGATACAAATGGCAAGGTTTGCGTGGCGATGCATTTTACGGGGTTTTGTCAAGGCGTTCATTTCATTCTTAGTTGGAGGCTCAGCCATCAACAGTGTCAACCCTGATGGCTCATTTGGTAAGGCAGCGGACTCAGATTGGCATCATGGCATGATTTCTAATGATATCAGAGTTTTTGCGCGGTTGATAACACTTTTGTTTGACGATACATATGGCATGTTTTGCTTGAAGATACGTTTGACGGGTTCTGTTTGGCAATAAATTCTACGGGACTTCTCGCTTGGCTATACATTCTACGGGACTTTTTGTTTTTCAACACATTTGATGTTCTTCGTTTGCCGAGATAGTTCACAAGCTCGTCTGCGAGGTTGCCAAACAAACCACGCCAAATGTATCGCCAATGAACATCAGAGGACACGTCATTGATAGCTAGGCTTGATGCTTGGCTATGATATGGCAGACAATGATAACGATATAGACGAAGGGTAAACGGTGCGTATGCACGCCACACCAGATCGAAAACGCTCTACCTTCTTTCGAAGGATCTTATTGTAAAGGCCTTACAGTGTATCAAATGATAATGATGATAATGGAGAGGAGAAACCAGGAGGACGAGGGAGACATGAATAAGGGTTGCGCCAGCTAGAATGTACTAGAAGACAACAAGAAACGGGTTCATAGTACACATTACTATTTCAACGAATATTCTCAAACGAATATTGGAATTATTCGAAATTCTCGTTTCTCGAATATCCGAATAATTTGAGAAATGCCAAAATTCAACTACTCAAATATTCGAGCATCTAGAATCTGGATAATTAGTCGAATGATAGAGATTTTATTACAGGGGGATTTTATTACATACCTGTTTGTCCGTCCGGCTAACGCCGGACTTCGAGATTGCTATTAACAAGCTCCTTTGCTCGCATACTTAACATTGAAAGTCGTGAGAACCTTCTGAGGGACACGATCCTATACTTTTCCAAGGTACGTCGACATTTATCTAAGGATTTCCGAACCTGCAAGTGGTAGCCTTGTTGAGAAACTAATGCCCTTTGATTGGCCCCAGGGGCTATGAATGATTGAATGTTAGTGCGCGTGTCTTGCCCGCGAGCGGCTGATCCGGTCGATTGTCGCTACCTTGTCAAACTCGGCAGTTAACACTACCTATTCTAATCCCCCTTCCCCTCTCCTGTTTCCAGACTACATCTGTCTTGTTATTCGCACTGTCTACTTACATTCTGTCCATTTTAAAGATGGATACCCTTCCTGCCGCCCCTGTCCTTCCGCATCGCAAGCCTGTTAAAAGGCACTGTATTGATCCAGTTGCCTCCCCCGGTTCTACCAAAGCCCCCAATGCCCTTGCTGATCTTGACAGTCACGCCGAAGCTCTGGACATCAAGAACGATAGTCTACCCCAGCACCTAAAGGTAATTATCTTGTGCCTGTTGGAGGATCGGCGACGTCTTCACGTCCTGGAGCATTTCCGTGAGTTGAGTGAAGAAGTACTTAACCTCCGCGCTGAAAATGCTAGGCTCAAGGCCTCTGTTGTTGGTGGTCAATCCTCACTTCCAGCGCCTCTACATGTCGCGAGCTCCCCGCCGTTTCGACTTCTAAGCCGTCTTCTAGATCGTTTGATGAAATCGAATGAGCCCGCTCAATAGTCATAGCCGGGATTCCTGAGAGTGAAGCTGAGTTGTCTTCGGCTGGAATGCATCATGATTACAATTGTATTCGTGACATTATGGATTTTCTTGCCATCGATTGTTCAACCATTTCCGCCTACCGTATGGGTCGCTTTAATATTAATTACCAGAAGTTGTTGAAAGATGTCTTGCCCGCTTCTTTCTACGCTAAACAGATACTGCGACGGGCACCTCGCCTCAGGTTTTTCAAATTCAAGGGACTCTACATTAGGCCGTCCCTCCCCAAATCGGAGAGGGACCGACTTCGTGTAGAGCGCATTGCCCTTCGCAGTAACGCTCCAAAGAGATCACTCCTGGCAAGTGATGATGTCTCTAACACTGTAGCGGCTCATAATCTAACATCACAACATGTTACTGTTGAGAGTGAAATTGTTGTCAGCGATTCATCTGCTATGCAGTCTACATCCAGGACAGCTTTAAAAGCTTGAGTTGTCATCGGACTGCGGGAGCTACCCTGCACTGTGTAGCTTCTAATATTCGTTCCCTGATGAAAAATGTGAACTCTCTTGCTTTTCTACTTAAGCATAGCGAAATCGACGTAGCAACCCTAACTGAATCCTAGACCGGTAGTAAACCACCCATGTCGCGACAGCCAAGATGGGAACGCGTTAGCACCTGGTTCGCGACATCTGCAAACATGTCGCAAAAATTATTTTTGGAATCAGCGCGTCGAAATGGATCGGATTCTTTGGATATCTCGATACTCAATATGAGGTGATATACTGCCTTTAAAGGCAGTGTCTCAGCTCATTGACCGCGTTCGAGATTTCCACGTCGGTCGAACATAGCCACTGAGCACAAAGATGTGCTTTAAGTTTCGTGAAAACGTCGAAAACTCCATAAGTTACGGGTTTCTTTGGCTTAGAATTTTGAAATTCTCGGCCAGTGGACAAGAGACTTCATTTTGCAGTAAGAGCTAGCTGAGGGTGCGGCATGTTTTTCCGACAGGACTTGATCGGTTTATAAATGCCACTGCTTGGAAGTTCATTTTTATGTGCAACCTTAAATTCTCAGCTCCGCGTTTGCTAGCTTCCTAGCAAGGAAACTCGTCCGCTCCAGTATTGAAATTGGCCTTCAAAATAGGGGTTTTTGACCGTATTTTCACATTTCAAGCATATCATTGTAATCTGCACGTCGAGTAGGACCAGATTCCTTTAATATCTTGATGTCCATCTTGAGGTAAGACACTGTCTTTAAGGAAACACAGGCAAGAAGATCACGATTAAAGTGATTTCAGCATACAATGTTTTTACAATTTTACAACCTAGCATGTATTACCATATTCTATGATGTTATCGAAGGCTAACTCTAATGACTCTTTTGTTTACGTATCGGTGAAAAGAGAGTCACTTGACGTCCGCTATCATTCTGACCAGTGAAATTATGGGCACTTCCAATGAATTCATCGGAGACTGCAACTGTCCTCATCAATGTGAAATATCCGAGGTAGTCAAACATCATAGCGGAGCCGTCTGTGTCGTCTGCTATCAGTTAATTTTGGCGACAAAGCAGTACTGAGCAAACAAATACTGCAGAATTTCCTCGTTATTTGTTTCCCTCAGCCACAAGTGAGATTCAATATAATGTCCCCGGTGCCTATGAACTCTGGGAAATATTTACTTACCGTAATCGTTGAATTGCGTTTGCCCAAATCTGCTATGGAGCCAAATCAGATAAAGGTCACCCTTTCAGGAATAGGCAGCGAGCCAAAGGTCAATGATTGTGGATATAGCTGTTGAAGTCTCCACCTGCGAGCTTAAAAACAGAGTCGAGAAAGCGTAGAACGTCACATTCCCAATCCACGGTTATTTCAAATTTCAGCGAGGTAAGTTTTCGTGCTAATTACGAGTCCCGGGAATTGTCTGGAGCATACTGTTAGAGTGAGTCACTTGTTCTTGGTAGTTCTATAAAAGGAATTAAGGAACTCTGATTTGAGCAGACCCTGGCAATAACTAGTGCTGACCAGCTAATAAATTCCCATGATTTGGCCGCGTACAAACACAAGTCGGCCACACTCAGTCTCTGCATAAAATCCTAACATTTGCTTTATAAATAATTCCATCACAAAAAATCAAATAAATAATGGCTGAGTTATAGCAAACTTACTTTTTCTAGAGAAGCATGTACCTGCTTCTATCTATAATTCCATTGATTGGATTGACCATAGCAGCTGGACCAGCTGATAAGAATTGTACTGAGACTGTAGGAGCCGATGACAAGGTTTGTGTGAAACAAACACCAGAATCAATCGGCTTCGATTGAGACGGTATTTTATTTTTGCAGTACACTCAAAAAGCTGTCAACTGCGAAGACAAGTATTCAGCTGCTGCATGTCTTCTTATCTATACGGCAGCAGTGAAAGCTGGAGATACAACGGAGCGAAATGCGAAGTGCTTCCAGGTTAGTGATCAAATTCTATTAGAAGCATTGCTACTCACAAATAGAAAATGACACAACCAGGACACAAAGTGGACACATCCGGATGCAAAAAAGTTAACACATCCCGGGGTATGCTAGATGTGTCAACTATTTTCCGCCGATTCTAGATGAGTCTACTTTGTTATCCGGATGTGTCTACCAACTTGGACTGACGCTCCACCATGTGTCCACTTTGTGTCCACCATGTGTTCACCTTGACTGCTGGTAGTGTCTACTTTTGGTTGACATTGTAGTGTCCACCAAGGTGACGGGATGTGTCCACTTTGTGTCATGGTAGACTCCACTTTGTGTCATGGTAGACTCCACTTTGTGTCATGGATGTATCCACTACCTTTGCGCGCTAACTCCTGGTAGTGTCCACCAAGAGCACGGGATGTGTCCACCTTGTGTCATGGTAGACTCCACTTTGTGTCATGGATGTATCCACTACCTTTGCGCGCTAACTCCTGGTAGTGTCCACCAAGGCTACCGGATGTGTCCACTTTGTGTCATGGTAGACTCCACTTTGTGTCATGGATGTATCCACTACCTTTGCGCGCTGACTCCTGGTAGTGTCCACCAAGCACGGGATGTGTCCATTTTGTGTCAAGGCAGACTCCACTTTGTTTCATGGATGTATCCACTACCTTTGCGCGCTGGCTCCTAGTAGTGTCCACCAAGAGCACGGGATGTGTCCATTTTGTGTCACGGTTGACTGCACTCTCTCTGCTTCTCTGAACTTTCGTACCACGCTGGACTCACCATTATCCCATGGTGGATCCAAAACCGACGGTCCAACGTTATCTCCCGTTTATCTCCTAGTTATCCCACTGTCACGGGATCCACCCCCACTCATCCCACTGTTACTCCACCATTGTTATCAATCTCACGGTGGGCCCACCACTTCCCCCGGGTGGCCCCTCCAAACTCGTTCATTCCACGGTGGAACCTCCAACTACCCACCCTGTTCCCGCTGTTAACCCATTCTCTCTCCATCCTCGAGGATTAGATTTTGTGAATGTCACCAATTTTCTTGACGGTCGTGATCAGTGTTTCAACATCGCCGTAAGCGCTCAGGCTATGATATAACCCGTCGTACAAAATTTTCAGTACCGTGAGTAATCTTTGAAATTGTGCTCTAAGACTGCTGGGTAGTAGGTTCTTCTGCACCCAGTAGATCTTGGGACCATGGAGGCCCTTGCGCGGATATGGAAGGCCTCATTTGCATGAGATGCTCGACTCATTTACGGGGCCGCATCCACGATTTGCCTTGAAATCTCCGGTCTGCCTCGTAACTGCCTCGATTTGTTCCTGGATCCACTAAAATAAACTCGGAAAATCCCGGTTTCACCGTGAAAATCCCTGTTTCCACACGAAAATCTCTAGGTTTCGCCATGGAAACCGCACTATTTGCTTACTGAGGCTCCCCGGTTAGCCCACGAGGGGCCCACTAGTAGCCCAAGGTGGCCCCACCGCTATCCCATGGTTGATATTCGGCATACCAACCATGGGATAACGTTGGACCCACCGTGGTACGAAAGTTCAGGGTAGGTGTATTCACTTTGACCTCAGGTAGAGTCCACTTTGAGAGCTGGTACGATGTCATTTGTAGCTATACGGGTACTCCACTTTTTAACCGAACTGTGTTCTCTCCTAAAACAACCAACCTAATTTTATCACCATTCGATGCAAAATGTAGGATGAACTCCGCCCTCATTTCTTGTTACTTCTTATTTTTATTTATTTTTATTTTTTATACTTTCTATTTTTTATTAGACGCGAAAAGAAAAACGGCGTTCCAAAATCATAGCGGCTCTCCCATTCGTTGAACTTTTCACTTGGAAAGCAATAATGAAAAAATGTTTGCAAGTGAAGAGTGCTTCCTCATTTACTACCGCGTCAAATTTCCCATTGTCAAACTGGGATGTTCCATGAACGCGTAACAAAGTGAAATCTGGTTATCTAACCATTACGCCAACCAACACTGGCTTCAGCATAACTTTTCACGAATCCCAGTCTTGTTGGATAGGACATCGATCAGGTTCGGCTCAAAATTACTATGAATAGTTGAGCATAAATCCGGGGAGATGGTTAGCAAGTACAAAACGTCGACATAATGGCAGCTTTAGTGCTTTGATAGACTGGAGCGGTGTTGTCTACATTTTCTCCCACTGAAACCATTTTTCTGCTACAACGTTTTAAATATGTCGTGTTGTGATCGGTCACGATTTAATTGCTCGTCAGTTTGCTTGTCACAAACGCAATGGACTGGTTAAAGGCAGAGGGTCACCTCGTTCTGCTTGTTGGATTTACCAACATATCCTAGACCTTCTCATCATGTTGATCCCTGGGATGTACATTAACAGGCACAGGAGCGACGAAATCTCCATTTTTGAAAGGCTCGAACTGGATAAAAATTTGGAGCCCGGAGGCGGATCGCTCCAAGCTGTGCTGGCTGCCTGCCACGGCTGCCGCGTCGGTCAACGAGTCTTGGCGTGTCCAATCGTAATAAGATCAACGGCTTCACATGTCAACTCGGTTTGGCAAACTGTTACAGACCCCGTCCTGGAAGACGGGTTTGTAGACCATTCTGAGACAATTTATGTATACCGTTGGAACCATCGCGCCGAGTAGATGCAGAATCTGCTGTTAGCTGAACTACGAAAATGAGGTGGACCCCTGCCTTTAAGCAATGCTTTAGATGATCCCACAGGCCATAATACAATCACTTCTAAAGTTCTATAATGCAGTAAGACATGTCCTTGCATGGATCCATATTTCTGGCTTTGTTCCATTAAGACCTCCTTGGATTTCCTTTGCTCATAAGACCAGGTTATCTGTACGGAGAAAGGATTGGTTTTTTTATGTAAAACTTGACATGGCACCGTCGAAGAAATCAACTGGAATGGTCGCACTCTCTGTCATTTTGCCTTTGTATGAAGCCAATCGATTTACAGAGACATTCGCAAATTCAGGTTGATCACATAACGTCATAGTTGTTCTAGAAAAGAAGCCGGTTTCAGTGGGAGAGATTGCAGTGACACCTGCGTGTGAGCCTATCAAAGCATTAAACCCCCTCCCCCCGCACTCCCTCCCTAAGTCAATGTTTTCTACCTGCTAGCCATCTCTAAGGACTTACTTTGGATAAACATCTCCAAGAGTTAGATTTTTATTTCTAAGCAGATATGCTCGCAAGGCAGCAAGGAAGTGGTTCTATTAAGTTGATTCATAATTAAAGCGGCTTTTTCGCGACTCACTACCTCCTTAAAAATTAACGCTGCTTGAACGGTTTTTTAAAATAATCCTCTTCTTTCATTTAGTAACGATGCTGTCAAAAATCGTATCCACAATTGCATCTCATGCTCTGTTTGGAATGCAGCACAGTCTCTCAATGAAATTCTGGCTCAAGAAAAATTAGCAAAGCCAGATCGAAAAATATTTAAGGAATTCAAGTAGGAATGTATCAGGTTGTTGCGAAATTAATTGCCGAAATGGGCAGCCCAGTTCAAAATGCTGTAACTCTTTTCAAACTCAACTTTATTTATCAAAATAAAATCCTTCAGATTTTACACATCTCTGTCAACGATCAGGTAAATCATTTGTCGACAGGGTTTATCTTCGAGACCAAAATCGAAGGAAAAGAATTTTGCGAACCAGCACCTCACTGTCTTTTCGGAAGGAGAATCCTTGCCAAAAGCAAGCTCTATATTACGGGTTGCTTCCGCTGCAGAATGGCTGAGTTTGAACTCATACAACATGATCACTCCAAAATCGCGTCGGCTCACCATTTTTCGCGACCCTATAAAAAAGTCCAGGGAAGAGCTAGCCATGTTTTTGAAGAAGTATCTGAAAGAGCTGAACAAACCCTACCAGAAGCTAGCACAAGTTAGCTTGAAGTTGTTGAATTGTGCAAGAAAAAAGTTTTTTTCAAGCATACCGTGAAACGGCAATTATTTTCGCAACAACCTAATACAATCCTACAAACTAAGAACGAAGAGCTCGACGATCAAATTTTGACGACTAAGAACATTCGGGAGCAGTGAAAGGGAGGTAGCTTCGATTGACGAAATTCTTCAGAAATAAAGCCTGCTCGTTTTATTGCAGGAAATCTGTGGAAATTCAAACTCTGTTTCTATCTGAGAGCTCGTAGGGGTCCGTTCAGCTAAGCAGCTAAGCACCATGCTTTTCTGAGCTTTTTGAGAGGAAGAACTATGCTCGAATAGTTGTTAAGCTTTCGTCCTTTTCCACGTTGCCCAAAATTCCAAGCGCTTGGGCTTTAATGGCTCTTTCTCTTCTCTCTTCATTTGTAGAGCTTACAGCCTATGAATATGAACAATCTTTCAACTTGGCCCGGCTGAATGGTTCTTCTTAAAAGGCTGAAGAGAAAATGACAGTGTTGCATTCCAACCTTTTCCGAAGTGGTAGAGCATATTATGGCGAATGTGGTTCCAGCTTTGGACAGCTCCTACAATGGAGAAAGAGGATTGCTTTCATGAAAAAAAAAACCATTCGAAAAAATTTGATTTTTATCGAGCAGAGAAGTCGCGAAAAAAGCCGCAAAAATATGTATCAACCTAGTAGATAAATGAGCACCACTACTTACAAATGCTCATCTTGTTTGTTGTTTTCCAAATGAAACATCTAATTGAAAGAAAATGCTTCCCAGTATTGGAACACTATCTTTCTGCTTACTTCTCAAAAATGTTAAACATTATGGTAAATGAAAGTGGCGAAATTATTGGGTGGCGGTCACGAAGAACGATGGCTCGTGACACCTGCCAGCTGCCCCGCGCATCCCATGTAAAGCTTACCACGCTCATCTCGTACGATACGCATGCTACCCTACTCTGTAGAAAGACCGAAGGCTTTATTTGGTTCAGGGCTAGACCGAATATGGATTTTTTTAAGGATTAGGACAACAACACAGTAACCCATAGTGATTATGTGCCATATTTCAGTGAAAAATAAGCTTCTTCTGCCTTTGCGTTACTAAATTTTGTTGAAGTAGGTCGTAACCATCTTCGGCAGCGGAGGATAATTAGCATACATGCAGTTGTTAGTGCCTGTGAATCTCCTCTCTACAGGCTATTCACCTGGGAGTCGGTATCGCACTGATCGAACGCCTGCGTTACACTTACTCGCACATCATTTTCGGGCCGTTTTAACATTTCAGTTAGCTAAAAACCAATGGAACCAACAAAGTAGAACAAGCGCCACTTGTCAAAAGCGCATCTATGCTCTCCACATAGGATTTCACCAATAGTGAGTCGTTTCTGAACCGTCTGTATCTATCCAAGGGCGGGGCTACAATTGCATGGGATATTGACACATGGGTTCATAGCAGCCTCCTATTGCCAGCTATCGTTCTTCCTGGCATACACCCGAAATTATTCTATATTTTGCATCAAATGGTGATAGAATCGCATCAATCGGGTTAGAAAGAAATTCATTGTGCTGTGCTTTTACTATCACTGAAACAGCGCCCAATACGAACTCCACCTACTTCACCCAGATCCAGGGTGTGCAAGTTGTGTTCACCCTCTGTGATCCTTCCGTTGCTTTGATTTTTGCTAGAGTTTTTTTTTTATTGGATGTGTTCACCAACTCTAATAATGCACCTGCTTTCTGTTGGAATAGACATGAACCTGTGTTCTCTATGAAATCAGATCTACAAGTACTCTTTGCAATCTTTGCTCTGGTATTCAACATCTTCAACGTTTCGGTCCGACATTTTCCTCTAGTGAGTTGCATGAACGCTTCCCAAACGGGGATAACAAAAATGATTACCGCTATATGAAAGAGCTGCTCAGACTTTCGATTGATTGGAGCCTACCCAATTCCACCCAAACTCATCACTGGCAACGCTTAGCAACCACATTCACAACAACATTGAGTTGTGAAATTGCGTAAGCAGAATCGCGGTTACAGTAATTTATAATGAGCCAGCATGTTTCCATGATGCCTACCCCTTGTCCGAATTGCTATCTCTTGCAAGCATACTACTGATGAACATGTCAAAAATAGCTTGAGATCGCAGTCGACAATGATAGGGAAGCAATGACAACGACATGGACAGATGGTCGATTCAAAGTGCAGAAGGTGGAAAGGTTTTTTTTAGTGCTTGAAATATTTACAATCTGCTCTCGAATTACTAGATTAGTGAAAGAGTTTTCGTTGTTTGTTCCCCTAAAATTGCGTTTTCTAGTAACGCAGCGAGCAATCCAATTTGAAACACTGCCTTTGCCTCTATCCTAGAGCTAATACTTGAATGCTCAGTAAACTGAGTAACTTGAATGCTTAACTATAGGCAGTTGTAGCTTTGAAGGCAGAACCGCTCAAGCGTGGATCAGGATGACTGCAATTACCAGTTGGGCGATGCATTTCACACTGCGCAGTCGAGAGCCGCGCAGCTAACTGCAATGCTCCGCAGTAGCTGATCCATATAATGTGACGTGGGATGTTCGTCAGCCGGCCTGTCACTGTGGTGTGTCGCCGGCTTTCAGATGAAGGGAAGAGGGCTACCATCCCCCGGAAACGACAAGGGACATATTAAAAAATAAATATTAAATAAATATTCGTTGGAGGCGGCCCAACTCGCCTCTCATATGCTTCCCAGTCGTTGGAATGCGGGCTTTTGGCTGAAACCGATGTACAGAATAGCGCCAACGCCTAAGCATTTGCACATACACACAAGCGCGTGAGTGCATATTCACACCCAAATGCTGGGTCAGGTTCGTCATCGTGTCCAAGACTGCCGAACTAAGGAGTCCATTCTCTGGATCTACAGGCGTCGCAAGGCAAACTCATGGCTACTTTTGTTCCGCGATCAACCCCCTCTCCGCCACCTGGGTTCGCGCCACCCAGCCTCGCAAAAAATCGGATGAGATCCCTTGAATGAGGGAGATTCGAGGACGCATCCGCTCTATGCATTAAAAATTATTATTTCAAACCACAATCGGTTGGTCCCATAAAAAAAGTTCTTCGGCTATTTTGCAGCACCAAGCCGGCTCAGAACCAGTTAACATCGTAGAATCGAATATTATGTAAAACACTGCCTTTAAGAGTGTGAGTTCGATCTTCTTTGTGGACAGTCTATATACTCTATCACCAGAGGTGCGGACTTGGCCACACGTGCGTGTCACATGGTTTAAAACGTCTATCACTCCACGAGTTCAGAAATAGTAGACTACTAATACCACTATGGTCCTCTCCTACGTCAGAACAAAGTACAAAAGGCAATGCATTAGCTTGAGAGATTATAAACGTGTTTGGGGAGCAAATAAAAACTTTTGTCATAACGAACGTTCAGCAGCCCAATCTAGGAGGTACTTTTTTCTTGATCAATGCCAAATTCTTTCTGAGGACATTAGCTTGGAGTAGTTCTATAGTGTTTGAAAGAAGCATACCGGCGATATCTTTTTCACAAAGTTGAATAAAATGCAGGAGAAAATTCTACAAATTTGATGTGCCATTTTCCGAATATTAAAAATCGGTAGATCATGGAAACTGCGCAGATCATGCTTTTAGAGATGTGCCATGAGACGCCCTTCAGAACGAACGTACACACCTTGGAAACCTTTGACATGCTCGAGAATTATGGTCATGAACATTTATAATTCCTCAGCCTAATGTAATAAAATCGATGAGCTGAAATCCTTTTGATAGCATTCTCATACACCCGACCAGTGCTCGAGCCAACCACCATAAGTCAACCTCGAAGCGCACGGGTGGCGCAGCCCGCATCTGCACTGATGGGATTCATAGATATACAACGCATTGAATTTGTAACCAAAGTGTGTTTTATGTTTTAAAGGCGGAGAACAATAATAGGCCAGCAAAATGTACATCGCAGCGAATAGTTATGTTACCAGTCTGGCCGTCCGGCTAACGCCGGACTTCCAGACTTCTATTGATGCTCGCTTCGCTCGCATACTACACGTTGAAAGCAAACACAAAGGTGTAAATGGATTGATAAAATCTGTATCCTTCCACGGGGTTCTATCGCTCTCCTGAGAGGCCCTTGATCCCCTAGGTGGTCGCCTTCCTCCATATGAACGAAGTTATGCTCTCCCATATGAGCGAAGTTAGTGTCCGTGAAGAATTGAGTGTAACCAATTCAGTGCAGATGTTATTTTGAGAAGATTAAAGTTCAACTGGTTGTTGTGGTAATTCAAGTGATAAGGGTCGTCCGGTGTATATAAACGGAAAGGAAAGAGTGGTTCATTCAGACACAAACGAAATGGGAAGAAAACACGGATACGAAAGGAAACAACGTACATCTAGGTGATTTAGCTAGGAGGATCCGTCGAAACAGGGAAAGCGTACCCCTTGTGCAGAAGTAGACCCGCGTAGCGAATTCCTATTACTTGTGAAAGCCGGCGCACCCTTATCACACCGTTGCACCCGACTCCAGGTGTTTCCCCACTTTTGGACGCCGGCGCACCCTTATCACGCCGTTGGACCCGACTCTAGGCGTTTCCCCACTTTTGGACGCCGGCGCACCCTTATCACACCGTTGGACCCGACTCCAGGCGTTTCCCCACTTTTGGACGCCGGCGCACCCTTATCACACCGTTGGACCCGACTCCAGGCGTTTCCGCACTTTTGGACGCCGGCACCCTTATCACACCGTTGGCCCCTACTCCGGGCGTTTCCTCACTTTTGGACGCCGGCGCACCCTTATCACACCGTTGGACCCGACTCCAGGCGTTTCCGCACTTTTGGACGCCGGCACCCTTATCACACCGTTGGCCCCTACTCCGGGCGTTTCCTCACTTTTGGACGCCGGCGCACCCTTATCACACCGTTGGACCCGACTCCGGGCGTTTCCTCACTTTTGGACGCCGGCGCACCCTTATCACACCGTTGGACCCGACTCCAGGCGTTTCCGCACTTTTGGACGCCGGCACCCTTATCACACCGTTGGACCCGACTCCAGGCGTTTCCGCACTTTTGGACGCCGGCACCCTTATCACACCGTTGGCCCCTACTCCGGGCGTTTCCTCACTTTTGGACGCCGGCGCACCCTTATCACACCGTTGGACCCGACTCCGGGCGTTTCCTCACTTTTGGACGCCGGCGCACCCTTATCACACCGTTGGCCCCTACTCCAGGCGTTTCCCCACTTTTGGACGCCGGCGCACCCTTATCACACCTTTGCACTCGACTCCAGGCGTTTCCCCACTTTTGGACGCCGGCGCACCTTATCACGCCGTTGGACCCGATTCTAGGCGTTTCCCCACTTTTGGGACGCCAGCGCACCTCTTCTCCAGCGACGGATCCGTTGCACATCGCGAGCCCTTCTGCTCACCCAACTCTCTACCCTACTCCACCACCCCATACCCGTTATTAGCCTTTTATAGGATCTCACAATCACCACCAATCACCATCACTGACCAATGGTAGCCCGTGTGCACACGCACGCACAAAGTCACATAAAGTCTGTAATATATATATATATATATATATATATCAGTGGCGGACGCAGAAAGTGGGCGGGAGGGGGGGCGTGGGAAGAAAAGTGGGGTCTCCGCCGTTTTGGGGACCCAGACGGAAAATAAAATTAATAATAATATTAATTATAATAATAAACAATAAATAAAAAATATATTAAAAATAATAATAAAAATAAACAATTAAAAATAAACTAACACAAGATTTTTATTTGTATTGTAAAGTAATTTCGAAAATTTGGCGACCCATTCTCGGGGGGCGCGCCCCCCCCCCCCTGCGTCCGCCACTGATATATGTAATATGTAATATAATGTATATATATATATATAGAGTATGATATGCCTCAATTGCAAACCAGATCGATTTTAAAAAGTTGTTAAGAAATAATGCTGATGAATATTTCCTGAACAAAAGACTAAATCACCCCGACTTCGCCCTTATCAACCCGTCTGTCTATCTTCTTAATAAGCGAGTTTGATTTTGGCGGAATACCGAAAAAGAGTATGGGAACATAAAAAGAAACTCTAGTAAAGTAAAAGTGTGAGAATACTGCAAGTGTAGGAGATAATGATCGCGGTGAAAAACGAAGAGGAAGAGGAACAACAAATGAGTGAGGAAACCGCTCACGGCAAGGTAGGCATGCGAAAGTTTATCATTGATTAGTTAACCGTGGTGAACACAACCAGTCACGTTGGGCCAATTTAGTGGACACATCCGGCAGTCAGCCGGTTTCAGTTGGTGGACACATCCTGCGCTCGAAATTAGTGGACACAACCATGGCTCTTCGAAATCTGAGTGCTGGATGTGTCAACCAGCGTTATCAGGCCATTTTGACTCCTGGTTGTGTCCACTTTTGAGCCTTCTACAAGGCCACGCCCACATTGACTCATGGTTGTGTCATGGCGAAGTTTGCGAGTAGCAACCTTCAGTAAAGATCGTTTCTGGAATCACTTCCTCATGTAAAAATTTCGGAACTTAATAGCAATATTAGATCAAATGTCACAGCGAATGTTGTGGTTAAAGGATGCAGCCAACAAGCGAGATGAAGAAGTGGTACAGATGGCCGTAAACAATTGTCCGAAGACTTGCGGATATTGTTGCCTCACGCCTGAATACAACTGTCCGAACAAACTATGTGAGTGATTTTTTTTTGTTTTTGGTTATGAACAGACTGAGACAACAGGACAGTGTGAACGAGCATAGAAGGCGATGTTAACGTAGTTGTGGCTGTGCAGTGAAAGAGCATATTCGTGGAGAAAGTAAGTTAGATAATGAATGGGACAATTTTATGGAGTACAGTATCACCATTATGACCAAAGGATGCACCCATTTTTCTAAATTTTCACTACTTACACCAGTTACGCAATGCATGATGCATGATCAGTGTTTCAATGTATAACATGAAAATTTATCACCAAGAACTGAAACAGCAATTTTCTTCTATCTTGCGCTTTGTGCCACATCCGGGGGCCTAAGCTCCATCTGAGAGATGTGACAGGCTGATTCCAGTATCATACCTATTTTGGTTTCAAAATTACGGTAGGTGTGTGCGTGTACAGCAAATTTTTCATAGCACACAATCTTCGGACTTCACACGTAATGCTCATCTGCTATTCATGGCTATTCACTCTAATTCGCAATCTATTGCCACTTTCCTACAGTAGTTTCCCACAGAAAGCACTTCCTTCTAATTTTCTGAATTATTCCTACAGCAACTGTCGTGAAAACGAGATGCTTTCTCATGATCTCTTATATTTGTTATTGTATGATGTAACCTTTTCATATTAAGTATCAGAAAGTTATTCGCTCTAGAATACTAGGAAAAGATAATGTGCACATACAAGCTCTGACAACTGTGCAGCGGGAGCACAGAACGAACAAAGTAGTACGTCGAGTGCAAAGCCCGGTCGCCTTGCCCCTCTCCCGCCCACCTCCCCCTTCACTGTCGTTCTTCCTCAATTGCAGCAAAAGGGAGGAAAGCTTGAACAGCAATTGTGATAAGAGTGGCAGCAACTTTGAGGAGATCCATTGTGGCTTTTCGAATGACGCCAGATTTCCAGACTTCCCTTGAAGCTCGTTTCGCTCACATTAATGCACGCGCTAGTGGGACAAAGACGTAACACAGCTCCACCGAAGTTTGATGGTTAAATTCTTGAAGGGAAATGAGGAAATGCGTACCACTGTCCTTTTGCTGCTCTCTTCATAATCCGTTCGATCCATTCTTGGGTAGTAGCCTAGCCCTTCAGCACGTTCCTATTGTTTGGAATAGCCGAGAGTAATCGTAAATAGCCGATGTGGCATACAGTGACCACTCGCAGTTTTTTTTCGTTTCTGCCTGTTTTGGTAGGTCAAGTGATGATGGTCTGTTCAGGGAGTTCGGCCTTCACAGGCGAAATGAGAGGAGATAAATGCGGGATTCGATGATGTGAACGATACCTCACGCACGATGACTTTTTAAAAAACTATAAAAATCCACTTAACTTTCACATAAACGTGATATGGACGCAGCGCTCATAGCGTATTAGTGGTTGAAGTTTGCAGGCTGCTTAACACTGAGAGACCCGCAAACTCTATAAGGTGGCCGAAAATTACCCGTGCACTAAAATGTTGATGCTTTACCTAGGTCTTCAACTGCAGAGAGCAAATTTCCATAAAATTTTATCGATGACTCAAGATGTCTTGAAAACACACACACACACACACACACACACACACACACACACACACACACACACACACACACACACACACACACACACACACACACACACACACACACACACACACATACACACACAGTGGCGGACCTGTCGATTCCCAATCCATTGAAATATTCCGAAAAAGCGTCTAGAGTAACTTATAGTAGTTACGCGCGTCAATAGCACGTCAAGCGTATCAATTTGTGAATTCCCATGAAGTCGGTCAACGTGGCAGATCTGAGCTGCTTCAAGGATAATGCTAAGTCCATCCCTCAACAATCATGTCCACGTACGAGCGTTGAATGTACCTGCTTTGGCCGTTTCTCAGATATAATCAGATAAATGTCCAAGATCCTCTATCAGCAGGATCAGATTGGGGTTATTCGATCGAGTTGTGGTGGCAGCGGAACATAGGTGCCAGCTGATAATGTGGGCAGTCATTTCTTTTCTTTTTGCACAGCAGCAAAAGACCCACTTTTGCTCACACAGTCGATGCCTCATCCATGTCCCAAACCACCCAAGCCATTTATCGCTCCGAGATCTGTAAAGCGAAGCCAGAGGAGCCTTTCAGAGCAGAGTGCGGTCTTAGTACGCTTTCACCTCCCCTCTATTACAGGTGACCGCACTGGGCACACACGCTTCCAACACCTCGGCGACTTCGTGAAATAGTCGAATAGGCGGGGTTCATAGTGAAGGTGTGCGTGGGTCAGACGCCCTCATTCAGCAAGGAAAAAAATCTCTCTTAAGCTGTAGTTATACTTCATCGTACTCAGTTGTACTTCATCGGATTCAGATCCGTCGGATAACGACGATCAATATGTATCTCTTAATATCCGACCGGATCGGACTCCGATGCACTATAAATGCAGCTTTAGCAAAACGATCTCTCTTAGCAATCTGACAATGTGTACGACGAAAATCGTTCGTGTTCGCTGCATACACGTAGTCCCTCCGATCACGCACTGACAATAAATTACTATTGACTGTGAGGCGAACCCCCAACAATGCAAATATGCACTATGGAGGCACTTCATGTATAGCGCATACAACTGAGCCAACCAACCATACAAGTGAGCAGGTTATGCCAATATTATCGTGGAACACATTGCCAATCAAAAAGTAAAAGAGATGATTGTGCAAACTAACAACGAAAGTAAAAAAATCATTGAATGAATAAATGACTAGATGCTTCGGATTTCGGAAGATTCTTCTCAAATTCGGCCATGAAAATAAAGGTATGGTGTCAGTTGTTACTACCGCAAGATTTAGAGATAACCTGTTTCTCTCTGGAACCGCTGCCGCTTAACGTAATAGATTCTTTAATGTTTGATGATTGCAAAAAATCACTTCATCTAATTTTGCACGAGCTCGCTAAGATCTAAGCACTAAACAATATAAAGCAAGAATTGGAGCGAAGGGTGATTTGCTTCAAACTTAATTAATTTCAGTTCCTCGTGTGAACTGTGAGACAGTGACGTTAGAACAGTGCAGAGATCAGAAATGGCAGCAGGTGCTGAAGGAAGACTGTCCAGCAGCGTGTGGTTTCTGCAAAAATGGTAGGAAATCGGTTGACATTACCGATCATAAGAACATTAATATTCTCCTCTAGACGCATGCCAAGACACAGTTCCGGATTGTAAGAGGGATCCAACCATCTGCCGAAATGTTGACATGCAGACATTCGTTAAGGTAAGTGCTTTGCGTACAGTTAAAGCTCAGATCTATATATATATATATATATATATATATATATATATATATATACATATACATATACATATACATATATACATATACATATATGTATATATATATTTATATATATATGTATATATATATATATATATAACATAGAAACGCTTACACTTTTTTTTCAAAAATCTGAACGGCGCTCATGGGGGCCAAATTCAAACGATAGGAATGAATCTGTAAGCACGGTGGTGAAGAAGGAGCCGAGGAAACATGGGACACCATCCGAATAGGGTGGAGGACCTAGGACATTACTCGTCGGGTAGTACCAATTCGGATATCGCTTTATCAATCGAGATTTTCCTCAGTTTAGCTCCAATCCTGACTGGAATGGGCATACTGGGGTAATCCACCACGCTGATCACAAATCTAACGGCCACTTTGCACGGCGTGGCCATTGATTTATTGGTTTTCTTGATTTTTCGCAATTTGTACTGCAGTCGTGGCGGAGCAGTATCCACAGCGGTTTTTCAGCACGCTGGTCACAAATCTGATGCGCAGCTTGCATGGCGTGGTTGTTGCTTTATTGACATGTTTGATTTTCCGCGATTTGTACTGCAGTCGTGGCGGAATCATACCCACAGTGTTCTTTCACCGATCGGCCACATTGCACGGTGTGTTTACGTCATACTCTCTGGTCGCCCATTGGTTCAAGTAATTTCCACGGTTTGCCCTGTAACATTTTTGGTAGCTCGTGTGGCCCGTTCCGGCGAACAAGTTTGGCCGTCGGGTCGCACGGTGTTGTTGCGTGAGTATAGGCATCACTTCTATGGTCGCTATCACATCGCCAGTTCATTTTGGGAGCATCTTCGAGTAGAACAGGCAATGAGAAGCGATGATCTTCGGTGAAGGGGATGCAAGGCGATGTAACGTGTCAATTGATACGCATCGTTGCTATCATCGTTATCGCTTACTTCACAAGTCCGTTTTGATTCATTTTGAAGTGGCGAGGTCTAGGGATATTCTTACGCATTCTCCCTCCTTTTGTTTTCCAGTAATGTAAGGCCCATGGCGTACTTTACAGCGACACCGTCGCGGGGAAGGAAATGAATGGGAATGATGAGAATAAAATGTTACAAGCTCATGCAACAACACCGTGCGACCGGACGGCGATTACAGGCTGACCGGACGCGTTATCCTCGGGTCGCCCTGAAGTTGCCGTCGGGTCGCACTGTAAATGCTGCCGGTTCACCCGCACTTCGAAGTTAGTAATTGACAGTTAAAGCCAAAATGAACCCTACCTGCGCATACCTGCTCGTGGCAGTTTGGAGACAAGAAGATTTCATCATTAAAATGTCCGAGGAGGAAAATGAAAGCTTTTTGACCCCCATCCTAAGCTTTCTCGCTGCCTTTTCACCCTTCAGGATTCGAACTTGTTCTTCATACCGAATTCTGTCTTGAAAACAAACTTTCATATCCACTCGGCCATTCGTGTCGACACATCATGCAGTTTTGATTTCAATATTGTTCTAGTCACCACTCTCCTGGGAAATATCGAGGATGTGGAGGTCCACCTTGCGAGATATACGCGTCCGTTTTAGGGATTAGGGGGCTCATGGTCCAGCGCTATCCATTGTGAACGCGGGGCCCTCCGCAGTAAGAAATTCCGGAGCAATTTATCCATCTCGTAGGCGTCCTGATTTTTTGCCCATTGCCTCTCCTCCTCCTTATCCAAATGTATGTATATGAGATACCAATGGTTTGCTCACCATCCCACATCATACTGTAAAGTCTATTGGCGACCTATTTGGCGAGAGAATGTGTTTGTCAAGACATTTTACGTGTTAAAATCTTGTTTGGCAAGACATTTTCCGCGAGAATGGGGCTAGAGTCTGTTTGGCAAGACAAAATGTGAGAGAATATGTTGACGACCTATTTTCTGGGTGTTTGGCAATATAGATTGCGGGAGAATATGTTGACGACCTATTTTCTGGGTGTTTGGCAAGACAAATGGCAAGAGAAGATGTTGCCGACCTATTTCCCGGGTGTTTGGCAAGACAAATGGCAAGAGAATATGTTGACGACCCATTTTCCTCGACAGACACATACGACGCATCGGCTTTCGAGTAGATGAGTCGGTTCAATTACCCAAGTGTGAGGTGTGCATACCAAAGGGAGTCGTACATCAGGAGGGTGGCGGTGTCAGTCCGAGGTCACCCCTAGGCAAAATCACAGCTCGATTTTTACATGAGGACATTCCCATGGTCCTCGCCACAACACGCACGACAGTGCGGAGCCGGCTGAACACCACGGCGACGTCCACGTATTTCGTGCCCCTAGGAACGGAATCGATTCATGACCCATTTGGCGGGACATCATGTTTGGCAAGACATTCGGCGGAGTTCGTTTGCCTGGCTCGTCCGCAAGCTTTGCCTTCGTGTCGCCCGATAATTTTTAGTATTCCGTCGGCCCACCCGGTGGGTTCCTATCATACCTTCGGCTCCCCCGGTATTTCATCCAATGCCCTCGGGTCGCCCGATGCTTTACTTAATTCCCTCGGGTCGCCCGGTAACAGGCCACGCCCACAAATTTGGTAGCTCGCGCGGTCCGCCCGGGCCAATTTGGCCGTCGAGTCGCACGGTGTTGTTGCCTGAGTTACCACACTGCTCGCGTGGAGTAGTATGCTGACATAGGAGCAATTGTGAGAAAACTTGTGGTGGTGAACGGTCGCAGCGACAGGCGTCGCTGCATAGTATGTCTTGGGCTTAATATATCACCATCAAATTCTCTTACCCTTTGTATTGCCAAACATCCGGAAAGTATATGACCAACATGTTCCCTTTTGTAAAATGTATTGGCAAGCATATTCTCCCACAAAATGTATTGCCATCAAACTTTAGAGCTATGACTTTGGTGGCGCGGAAATCTAAGTTTGATATTTGTTCAGTCCGGAACCAATAAAATGTACAAACAGCTGTTCGCTATTGATATTTGCATCTAGAAGAGCTGCAAAGGTCTTATAATGATTGAACTTCTCATACTTGTTGCGTTTAAAGGCAGCAGGAGCTGAAATTCTCGACTCTGAGCTGAGCTGTGGGTGGTGAAGTACAGACTCAGCACATCATAAATGTGAAACGAACACAGACAATGATGGCTTACCTGCAGAGAAAATGGAACATTCGTCGCGAACACGCCTGGCCGTGTTCGCGCACGGACGAGTTTTCCCCGGCGCAAAACCCATTGCGGTGCGTGGTTTGGCGCAAAGGAAAAACGAAATGCATTAAATTCACAGGGTTTCATGGCGGGACTCGGCCAAAACCACGCGCCGCAGTGGCTTTCGCGCCGGGGAAAACTCGTCCGCGCACGAACACGGCCAGGCGTGTTCGCGACGAATGTTCCATTTTCTCTGCAGGTAAGCCATCATTGTCTGTGTTCGTTTCACATTTATGATGTGCTGAGTCTGTACTTCACCACCCGCAGCTCAGCTCAGAATCGAGAATTTTAGCTCCTGCTGCCTTTAAGTCATTATGAATGCCCCAAAATTTGAAAATGTTTGCAGGAAAACTGTAAAGCGACATGTGGGTACTGCACGAACACCCCAGTCGGTAGGCAATTTTCACTCTTGAATCCACATACTTCCTCCCTCATTATTTTTCTTTTCAGGGCCATCCGAATGCGGAGAATCTAAGAAGTTAGTCATCGTTCCCAATCCACTTAATTCAATTCACTGGAGCTTGTTTATACTGAAACCATATTTAGCTGCCGAAATTGGGTCGCTCACGGGTTTTGCAAGAATCCGTTCTACGATGAAAGCTACAGGAAGAAATACTGCGGCAAATCGTGTGGTCTGTGTCAGCCGTGAGACACCTGCACGCTTTCCTATGAATCATGAGCCATTCATGAGTAATGATTTAACAGCATTTGTTTAGACGTTCACATTAGCTTTTATTAGAATACCCCGCATAATTTCTCCATGAGGAAATTCTCAATTTTGTTGCTCGCACACGTGTTCTGCGGAACTTCTGTTACCGAGAAAAATTTTTGTTGTTGCATTTCTTAGTATTTGTGGTAAACATGAGGTTTTGTTCCTTCGATTATCAGTTTGTTGTTCTTGTTGCAGTTCTGAACTTCAAAGCACAATAGGAAGCAAGCCAGGTTAGGCTCGCCGTGAATGCGAAACTTGTTGTTGTAGGAATGTTTCACCACTTCAAGTTTGAGTTCGTGAATATCTTGTGAACATGAGGGATCTTGCTCATCCTGCCTATTATGGGAAAACGTGAGAGGAATCCCTCCCTTCATGGAAAAGGATACCTGACGAGCTCCCCAATATGTCTCGATTATCGGACACTTACTACCACCCTCGTAAAATAAGGCCGCGGTAGGATGGCAAAGAAAAGGATGAATCTTTTAGCAGAAAGGACATTTCTTCACTGATCCAATAATAAATACCAGTCCGACCTGCTGTCTAACGCCGCACTTTCAAACTTCCACCGATGCTCGCTTCGCTCGCATATTCCATATTAAATGCGAGTAAAAACTTAAATGGATTCATTAAACCATTCGGAGAATCTCGACCCTTCCACACATGTCCATCGTTCTCATCAGAACCTCTTCATCCCAGGGGTACCTTCTCTCATATCGGCGATATGAAAGAACTTTCGTGCTCTTTGGTTTGCCCTAGTAGTTGTGAATAATTGGGTGACCCGATTCAGCACAAACTTTATCGAAATAATTGATGTTTAACTGGTAGTTGTGGTCATTCAAGTGATAAGAGTTCATCGGTGTACATAAGCGGGAAGGAAGTAGTGGTTCATTCAAACACAAATGGAATGGAGAGAGAACACGAACACGAGGAGAAATAACGTGAACGTAGGGAATGTAGGTAGGAGGAACAGACGAAATGGGTGCAGGCTTACTTGCAATGCAAAAATGGGCGCGTCATGCGACTTTCTAATACATCTGGATGCCGTCCCACCATCACCGCACCCTTGGACCCAACTCCAGGCTTTTCTCCACTTTTGGATGCCGGCACACCTTCATCACCCCGTTGACTCCGAGCGTTTTACCCCTTTTGAACGCCAGCACACCCTCATCACACTGTTCGACACGACTCAAGACGTTTCCCCACTTATGGGCGCCGGAGTATCCTTATCACACCGCCGGCCCACCTGTAACATAAACTATGGCGCAACCCTCTCCGCGTCATCCCTTGCCTGCCTGGATCATCCTCTTCGTTGCAAAGGTTTTTTCCTGTCTCTTTCCTTTTTTTCTTCTGTCTTCTTCACAGGCCTAACTCATTCATTTCGACTGTGATAAAAACAACTGTCGACCGCTAACATGTCTGAATATGACTGAAGTAGTCCGAAACACTTGCAAAACAAGGTAAAAAGTAAAATTTAGCACATTTTCGTACATAACTCGACGCGCTGAACACAGTGGTGAAGGTATTTTCAGTTTTGATGGCTGGTTCTCTTGCACAAACAGACACACATAAAATGCCAATTAATATTAAGTATGATAATACACTAGTTAGGCGTTGAGGGTCCAGAGTGGGGGTGTCCTGCCAATCCCGTTCTGTTCTTCTTCCCCAACTTCAAAAAGCCTGACGCCGAGCAGTGGTACTGTTTGAGGTGGAATTTCTTTCTTACTGTAACTAAACTATGGATTGAGCAACTCAGGCGAAATTTGAAGATGATTCGCCGTTTACTATCTAATAAGAATTAATCTAAATCCTGTCATAAGTGAGTAATTTGCTATAGGGGTGGTCGTGTTCTGTGGTTCGTTTCCTTACAGAAAAGCGGGATTGCCAAAAGGTCAAATAAATGTAGGAAAATACAATTTTCAATGAATTCAATCTGGAAATAGCTCTATAACACAAGATAGTAACATTTATTCTGGTGGCAGTGAAAATATTAAACAAAGTCCATGTACGCCGTGGGAGATGAACTTGGACCGAGTTTTTGTGAATCCTACATAAGCTGCTGTTAGGAAGCTCCCATAGTGCTTCAATTTATATCCAGGTCCCTCTTAATCCAAAAATGAGTTATAGCAAAAGCCTACCTTGTGAACACAGTCGCTGATCAGATTTTATCAGCCGCAACTGTAGATGAGGTCTGTAATAAAAGCGGGCTCACATCTGAAAATGGCATAACCGAGTATGCATAGAAGAGATGGAATTCTGAACAAATAAACAACTAGCCTGATCGTCCGGCTAACGCCACACTCTCGGGATTCTTTTTGTGCTCGCTTCGCCTGCCTTCGTTTATACTGTGTATGTTCCCCTCTATTGAGCACCGGCGCACCACTCGCTGCTGTGGACCTGTTTATGGCATCTTTTTCTCTACTGATTGCCACCGCAAAAGTCTAGCATCCTTGACAGCGCACCTATCATCCACCGCACATCGTCCGGCTAGCTCCTTCTTTTTCTTCTAGAGGGATCCTACCAGAGTTCGGCACGAGCTGAGCTCTAGTAGAAAAAAATCACGAAGTCCCTTCAGACCTAGCCAGGAATCTGCGAAGCCCCATTATAAATAAGATAAAACAAGTTCGTGCAAAGACATGGGCTTCGTGTTTTCAGTGCATCGACATCATTGCATTTTCATAGACATGCGCACAAAAGTTAACAAATGTTAACAAGTACACTGGCTGTGGAGCACGTTAACACGTTGACATCATCATATAACTTTCTATTTTCCCAGCTAAAATTCGAGAAGGGATTTAGATTTTGGAGGCTTCTGCCATTAGTTTAGCAGACAATACTTCTTGAATACAACACTGCGAATAAAATTGGAAATGATTGACTTTGGAAGAAGTAATTTGAAGTAATTCCGTCTAAGTGGTGCTGAAGACCGTTTTTTAGCTATTTTTCCCGCTGTAACAAAATAAACGAGTACTCACTGAAACGAGCAGCCTCTCCTCTAGCTAACTGCGTCAATACAAGTGGAAATATTTGATTTCAGAGAAAGTTGTTTGATGGAAATTCTTTGGACCGGTGCTGAACAATTTTAGGTTGAATTCAGGGAGTTCCTTAGCGCTGCCCTTTTTCAAAATCGAATAATTATAATTTCCTCTAACAGTTAGCGGTTGAGTCGTACTCTTAGTTTTTTTTTTCATTTTCATTTTTTCATTTGATACTTCATACAACGTGCTGGAAAAAAAACGAACAAACAGACTATTACAAATGACAAGCTAATTGAACACGGAACACCGGACCCTTCTAGCCAGCCAGATCAACCAAAGGTTGCAGAAATGCGACTCGGAATCACTAAGTTTAATAATTTGATCCCCATTTAGTTCCTAGAGTATAGTACTTAGAAAGAGCCAAGCCATCCCGGTAGGTAGGCAGACACAAGAGCCGAAAGTTGTACCTCTGAGGTCAATCACCGAGACCAGCGAAAAGCTCAATCTATCAAGCCCAAGCAGGCACTAGCAGATGGAATCACAGGACAGACTGGCAAAGTTGGCAATCCAAATTGTAGAAAAAGAAACTACAAGCACTATATCATTCATGACAGAGGTGACCATTTTGCCGCTAGAAGCTTCCGGACCACATAATCAACAGGTGAATGAAAAACAATAATAAACAATAGGAACCAGAGGCTGCATACTTTCATACAAGAACTATGCGGATCATTACAGGTTGATCAATAGCAAGCGACATTTTATATATTAAGAATTTTCATTTGTGCTGTAACATTGCCTGATGGAAGGAAACACTAAAAATCTGTAATCCTAAGGGTTGACGACACATTGATTTTTTTCTAATTTCCTCCTGAAAATATTGAAATTTGGTGTTTGGAGTATTATAGTTGGAAACATTTGCAACCATCTAGCACCTCGTACAAAGAAGAAATTGAATGCCTTGGTATTGTTCTTTTTCCCTATTCGGGTAGGCTGCAAGGAAATCCAATTAGCATGCCCTCTGGAAGGCTGGAAGATCCATTATCTGCTTGGTTTCAGCTTAGATTCGCCTTTCGGAATTTTAATGCTCAAAACCAAGTCATCAAACACTCTTCGATAATGCAGACTCTTGAGCTTAAGAAAATCTATTGTCTCCCCATAGTTTGGCAAGGACTGTGGAAAGTTAGGATCAGGTACACATCCAAAGGGCACTATTCTCATAAAAGCTTGTTGAACTTTCTCTAATCTGGCTTGCAGCTTCTTAGTGTAAGGGCTCCACACCTGTGATCCGTACTCCAAAATAGGATTAACGTAGGCTTTATACAGCTGCAAAATTATGGTGGAGTCATGGCCCTAAATGATTGCAAAGAGAACAGCAAAAGTTTTCGTATAACCATGTTTATATGAGATTCGAAATTCAGCTCATTATTGAGATAGAAATCTAGGTCACGGATTTCACGAAGAGTGCTTGGAGTAGAGTTATTGATAGTGTAATCAATGGCATTCAATCTCCGTATATGAAATGTGGTCTGCGCAAGATTCACAGGTAAATTTCAGGTGTCAGCCCACTTTATTTTATTATTATTATTTATTACGCCACTTAAAGGCAGAGGGCCACCTCATTCTGCCTGTTGGATTTACCAACATATCCTAGACCTTCTCATCGAGTTGATCACTAGGATGTACATCAACAGGTACAGAAGCGAAGAAATCCCCTTTTTTGAATAGCTCGAACTGGATAAAAATTTGGAGCCCGGAGGCGGATCGCTCCAAGCTGTGCCGGCTGCCTGCCGCGGCTGCCGCGTCGGTCAACGAGTCTTGGCGTGTCCAGTCGATAAGATCAACGGCTTCACATGTCAGCTCGGGTTGGCAAACTGTTACAGACCCCGTCCTGGAAGACGGGTTTATAGACCATTCTGAGACAATTTATGTATACCGTTGGAACCATCGCGCCAAGTGAATGCAGAATCTGCTGTTAGCTGAACTACGAAAATGAGGTGGACCCCTGCCTTCAAGGTAGACGTGAAAAAGACAATGACATGATATGACCTAATCAAGTAACATCGAGTAAAGCATACAGAAATAAACTCATTGCACTAGTGACACAAAAGCTTTTTGGAGACTCATTGTTTGAAAGAAAAGTACTTCAGAGAGGTGGGAGTAGTTTTATATCGTAAGGTCAGATGATAAGATCCTGCCCGGCATGTGAAACTTTTCCGTCTAGCAGTAGTTCTTGGACATGCATAAGAAATTTTCTCCGAAGCACCTCTTGTTTTTGAAGAAAGTATCTTATAAAACTTCATCACATCGATCTGCACCATGCCACTTAGAATTTTATAGACAGTACAAACATCTCTTACCCTTCTTCGTGATCCAAGGGTATGCATTTTGCATCGTGAGTTCCTTATCTTAGCAACCGGAACGTTTGAGTAATGAAACCCTCCACATCTGATCATTATTTTCCTGGCGAAGTTATTTTGAACTTTTTCCAACATATGTATGTACTTTTTTCTATGTGGGCAAAAAACTACAGAGCCAAATTCAAGTATGGGTCTCACGTATGACTTATAAGCTTTCAAAAGTACATATTTGTCTTTTAAACAGAGTCCTTTGAAGATCTGGTATGTGTAGGTTACCGCCTTTCTACAGAGATATCGGCAATTATCAGAGAAGTCCAACTTGTTGTTCTATCGAAAGACTAGATCAACAACTTTATTGACACTTTCTATCATATGACCTTGAATAATGTATCTATTAAGAAGGGCAGAACTACCTAAACGCATGTGCACAGTTTTCTCAGGTGCTAAAGGAAGCTTCCATTTCAATGACCACTGTGAGATCTGGTCTATAGCATTCTGAAATTCACAAAGCTGAACATCGGTGTCAATTCTATTGTAAATTTCAATGTCATCAGCAAAGTGTTCGCAAGTTACACCTTTTTTTCCAAGGACTGCGGTAGATCTGCAGTATAGAGAGCAAACAGGACAGGCGACAGAACTCCCCCTTGCGGGATACCACTTGAGACAAGTCTGCAGGAGGAATAATAGGAACTAATTTTGACTTAGAATGTTCTGTTACTCATAAAATCAGAGAGCCAGTCGCAGATTTTCGGATGTACTTTTAATCGAGACACCTTGTAGAGTAACATCTTATGACTAACTCGATCAAAAGCTTTGGAAAAATCGAAATATATAACATCACAAGGTTTCTTCTCATTCAGGTAGCTACTCCAGTCACTCAGACATTCTAACAAATTTGTTTCTACAGATTTTCCTTGAACAAAGCAATGCTGATTGCACGGTATTATTTCATTCTTCTCAAAATGAGTCACCAAATGTGCTTTCAGTCCTTTTTCAAAAACCCTACAGAAGAACGAATCAATGCTGACAGGTCTATAATTGTCAACATCAGTTGCGGGCAGTTTCTTTAGTAAAGAGGTGCATTGAGTTGAGATGCACATTAAGTTTCGTCATATTAGAGATCGTCACTTCATCATATTAGAGATCGAGCGCGTTAGCGCCAAAGATACCTGATCTTTGCTTTCTCTGTTACATGTAGCATAAATTTTGATATCGTCTGCATACATTTTGACTTTAAAGGCAGTGTCTCAGCTCATGGGCCGCATTAGATATTTCCATCCTAGTCGAACACACGCGAGCCGCTGAGCACAAAGATGCACATTAAGTTTCGTGGAAACGTCGAAAACCCCATAAGTTACGGATTTCTTTGGCTGAGAATTTTTAAATTCTCGGGCAGTGGACGAGGGGGTTCATTCCGCAGCAAGAGCTTCTCAGGCACTCGTGATGTTCGACCCCAGCACAAACGGGGGTTCGAACCCAGTTACACCTGGTGCCGAACCCCTCGTTCATCCCCTCACGTGCTCTGTTCGTCCTCTCACGTGCTGCTCTCCCACCCCTCACGTGCTCTGTTCAGCCCCTCACGTGCTCTGTTCATCTCCTCACGTGCTGCTCCTCCACCCCTCACATGCTCTGTTCGTCCCCTCACGTGCTTCTCTTCCACCCTTTCCCCCCACTTGCTGTGTGTTCGTCCCTTCATTCGTCCAATCATGTGTTGCTTTCGTCCACTCACGCACTACTGTTCCACATATGATGTGTTGCATACTGTGTCGTCTCTCTGTAGAGCAACATAGGATTTTTACATGGAGTGTACCTGACCTGTTTAAGTTGGTCATTTATTCGAAATATTTAAAAAAAAAACAAAATGCGAGATTACAATTAAGGGTAAACGATGTTACACGGCTACTATTAGGAAAACTCTGAATCGACAACAAATGCAATAAAAACAAAGCGCCCTCCTCACTATCTGTCTCCAAAACTACGTTTGCGGCTCTACGCATTCTTGAAGCGGGATGGCCATCCTTTTTCTTTTCTAAAAAATAGTGGCATCAAAACAGGAGTAACCTTTAAGAAAGACTGATTTTTGTACTTTCCGGCTCCGGAAGTAATTCCTCCTCGGTTACTGCATCGTCGTATCCTTTTTCTTTTCTAAAAAATGTCATAATCAGATGACGTTGTACCTGGTTTTCCTGGCCTGCATCCTCAAATCCTCGGTGGAAGCCTCTGATGCAAGCGTGCGTACGTTGAGGGTACAGATGGTCATCATAGTCCTTCTGGTTTTAGGCAACCTAGATAACACCTCCGACTTCGTCCTCGTTGGGGCTGCCGTACCAGTGACTCTTCCGAGATCAGGGGAACACTCTCTATTACTGCTGTGTTGATCTTGAGAAAAATGCAACCCCACAGGAAATAGCTTGCTGGGCTCTATTCCCCCGTAATGAGCTATGGTAAGATTTCACCGGGAAGTTATCCGGGCTTCCCGGGAGTGGACGATGGAGCTTATTTGTTGGAGAGGACTCTGAATCGACTCCCTTGTACCTTCCAGTCACTTGAATGCAGGGCTTTTGGTCGGATAGATGTGCAGGATACAATCTGCAGAGACGCAAGCACACCCACGCACGCATTCATGAACGTACCCAGCGCTGACAGAAGTTATAGAGACGAACCTTACTAGCTGCAATTTGTGAGCAAAACAGTCCACACTTGTGAAGTTTGGAAGACTCATTGTTTTTCTCATGGTGACGTAGCCGTCTCTAACGAAACCTGGTGCATAAAAGCACTCTAGTGCATTGGCCAGAAGCGGGCTCATATTCTCGTCCGTAATATTCTGATCTTTGTTGACATTCCCTCGAAGATATTTAAACGCGGGTTCATTTCCGTGTCTACAAAATTCGCAGTAAACGCAAGGAGTGAATGACTGTTCCTAGCCGAGGACCAAGAATCGCAGGCGGAGCTGACATCGTTCATTTTTTTCGGGAGGCCGTTTCACGCTGATTTAAAGTTTTACATTGTGAACACTCTCTTCAAGCTCCCTTCTTGAGCTACCAACTTGTTTGAAACATCATTTCTTGCCTACGATTTCAAGGTGCCCTCTCTCTTGAAAGTCTTGAAAGTCTACGGATATTTGGAATTGAGTTGGAATCGACGTCCAGTAGTAGAAAAATCTTCTCCCTTGGTCACTGCTCAGGAGCATTCTCCACAGATGAGGTGGTTGCCGTCACAAAAACAAGTTTTTATTCGCTCACCTGAAAAAAAACCACTAGTAGGAAGAATTGCAGAAAACTACAAATAGTCTACGAATGGCATGAAGTTAAAATCCACAGATTGTTGACAACCGCAACTATTGAAGCAACTCGACGTCAATCCAGTGTTTTACCATCAGTTCGAAGTAAAGCAAATGCAGCTTTGGTTGTATGAAATGTTTTACATTGAAACCAAAATATAAATAGGTGATTCAAAGATATCAGGTTGTCGGGAAAGTCCTCGCGGTTTTCGAAAGTGTGCTTTTTTTAACCCCACGTTGCTTTGTAGCAACCTATCTTTCGTATATATAAGGAAGTCAGGTATGTGCGAGTTTATTATTACCAGCCTGATCGTCCGGCTAACGCCAGACACTCAGGCTTCTTATCGTGCTCGCTTCGCTCGCATATTTTCATTGTCCTCAGATAAGATTAGTGCAGGTGGAGGAACAGACACCATCTACAGAGAAGTATTCTTTACCGCGATTCATGGAACCATTGACCCACTATGGACAACTCCTTTCCAATAATTTATGGTGACGCATTTCGGTTCGCTGTGGTGAGGGTAAATAGTAAAAATTGACCGAGTAAGTGCAAATTGGGACTGGACCTGAACACCAGTGCACCCTTATCTCACCGTTGCGACCTGTCCCCAGAGGTTCCTCCACTTTTGGACGCCAGTGCACCCTTACCACGACGTTAAACCCGACTCCAGGCGTTTTCCCGCTTTTGGACGCCGGCGCATCCTTATCAGACCGTAGGACCCGACTCCAGGCATTTCACCACCTTTGGACGCCTGCGCACCTTTAGGTAGCCGCTATACTCCTCGAGGAGTATAGCACCTTGCGTCGCCGTAGCCGGCGATGGCGGCAGCCAGTGTTGGCACCCCTCACAATCGATACGCACCGGCGCCGCAGTCGCCAACATTGGCGGCCGCCGATCGTCAATGTTGGCGATCAATCGATACGCACCGACGTCACAGTCGCCAACATTGGCGGCCGCCGATGTTGGCGATCGCCAGTCGCCGGCGACGGCGGCCGCCGCCGCCGCTCCGCCCACAATCGATGCGTATCGGCCTCACAGTCGCCGGCGACGGCGACGCAAGGTGCTACAGTCCTCGAGGACTATAGCGGCAGTGTTACCACACCGTTGGGCCCGACTCCAGGCTTTTCCCCGCTTTTGGACGCCTGCGCACCCTTACCACACCGTTGGGCCCGACTCCAGGCGTTTTCTCGCTTTTGGATGCCGGCGCACCATTATCACACCGTTGGACTCGACTTCGGACGTTTCCTCACTTGTGGACGCCGAAGCATCCTTATCACACCGCCAGCCCACCTCTAACACTACACTACGGCGTAATCCTCATTCGTGTCATCCCTCGTCTGTCTAGTTCCTCCTCTTCGTTATAAAACTTTCCCACCCGTCTCTTTCCTTTTATACGGTCATGTAATCATAGACCTATCTCACTCATTCCGACCGTGTTAAAAACAACTGCCGGCCATTAACATGTTTGAACATGACCGAAGTGGTCCGAATCAGCTGTAATTCGAAGTAAAAATCAAAGTTTGCCACATTTTCGTTCATAACTCAACGCTCTGAATACAATGGTGTAGGTATTTCCCGCTTCTGGTGGCTGGTTCTCGTGCGCACACACACATGAACTGCCAATTAAGAAGAAGTAAGATCATTACCTGCAAACTCCTGCACAGTCCCTTCCAGGAATATGGAGCTTTCAAAACAGTGCACTTGCGGCATTTTAGTATACAGGTGGTGAAGCAGTAACCGCATCCAGTTGCCGTACTAACGCTGTATTTGGGCAGACGGTACAGTGGCCAAACGCACTGCACAAGATTGGCCAAGACGCCTTCGTGTTGGAGACTTCAACGTCAATGTTTCCGCACGATCGAAAGGCGCAACCGTAGTCGACAATGGACGATTACAGCAGCTGGTAGATTCAGATCCACGGCAAGCTATGTGTGAGAGGGCCCAAGTCTTGGATGTTCACTTTACCACCATCGCCGATCAATTGCATCAGTTGGGCAAGATGAAAAAATTATCACAGTGGGTGATCATGATCTGACCGGGTGCAATCTCCAGCACTGTACAGAGGTGGTTACTGAATTGCTCTCGCACAGAAGCATTGGAAACTCGCTGAAGTCTATCTTCACGTGAGATGAAAAGTTGTGTCTGCCACAACACTAAGCACCATCGACACTGAGTTGACGAGGATGAGCAGCCTGAGCCGCAGCCGAAGACAGGTGATCACCTTCTGAAGGTTGTGGTCACTGCCTGTTGTGACAGCGAAGGCATCATCCACTATGCGTTACTGTCACGCGACATTGCCATCACGCTAGACTTGTGCTATCAGCAGCCGGATAGATTGGCCGCAAAAATAGCAGAAAAGAGTCCGAATCACGGCAAGATCCGATTTATCTACAACGATATTCGTCCACACATTGAAAGAGTGACCTGCCAGAAGAAGCTTCCCGACTTTGGTTGGGTAGTGCTGACTTACTCAACGTACAACCTTACCTTGTGCCAAAAGATAACAACCTGTTCCTGTCCTTTTCTAACTCCATGCAAGGTAGAGCGTTCAATATAGGAGAAAACTTAGATCGCTGGTTAGACAACTTTTCCGAATTATTGCCAGAACAGTTCTATGCCGAGGGCATCAAAACGCTTTCCGAAAATGAGCGAAGAGTGGTAGGACGTGATGGTGGCTTATACATTTCTTAACGTACTTTCCTGTTTTTCACAAGGCCAGAGAATGTGCTGTTCCAAAATCGCAAGAACTTTCCCGACAACCTAATATAAATTCATATTTCCCATTATTCCGAACTACACATATATGCGTACACATCGCCTCATACACGTATTCAAACTACGTGAAAGTTAAGGAGAAGAAAAACCTTGAAGAATCCAAAATATTCAATGAATAACTTACAACAAATGCATTGCAGGACAGATGAACTAGAGACAAGAGCAACAGCAAAAGCAAATACACTCTTAAATGTTATGCTACGAAATGAGTTTTATTGTGGGCACCTTTTTCACGCGTGCTGACCATTACGAAACACCTCTTGAGCACTGATTGTTCGGTGTCATTTTGATTCTGACTGGCCCAATGAGAGGGCGGGATAATCTAGAAGCGTTCAATTCAATTGTCCATTCGCTTCGCCAGCAAACGCTTCTGCTGGTTAGTGCTTGTTCAAGGCCACATCACTGGCGACCAGAACTAAAGCTCGACTGCCGGCCAAGCCTGTTCGATGCTGAATCGTCAAATTGCTACAACCGACCAAGCACCCTTCCCAAGTTGACCTAATACAAGTGGAAGTGGATGAAGATTTCAGAGAACTCCTCACCATCAATATCCGTCGTAGGATATTCCGCTACAATAGATTTACTTCCGGAGTCAAGTCAGCTACTGGAATTTTCCAGCAAATCCCGACACTCTCAGACTCGATGGCTGGCCTTTCGAGTGTCGCCACATACCTTGATGCCTTGTCGTCACTGGACGGACCCCAGACAAAGATATCCACAAACTGAAAGCACTGTTTGAGAGAGTCCCAAGCTATGGGTTCCGCATGAGTATCGACAAATGCCACTTCCAGATGGCGGAGATGAGGTACCTTGGCAACATCATCAACAAAGACGGGCGACGCCCTAGTCTTGAAAAAGCCAAGCTGTCACCTACATGTCACCTCCAAAAAAAACAGACACAACTGCGCTCTCTGCTTGGAATGATGAACTACTATGGCGACTTCATACCAGGATGCGTCGTCTTCAGGTTGCCCTCGACGCCCTACTAAAGAAGTACATCCCGCTTGTGTGACCAGCTTAGTGTCAGGATAATTTCCAGAAAAACAAGGATGATATGCTGACGTCACGCTTGCTGCTCCCTCATTATGACCCGAAGTTGGAGCACATCGTTGCAGCCGATGCTTCCGACTACGGGATAGGAGAAGTGATTCTACATCGCTACCCTGGTGGAAGTGAGAACTGCGCCTCTGCAAACTCCATAGGTTCCTTTTTGGATGACGACTCTAACCGACCTTAAACCACTAGTCTTCATTTTTGGCAGCAAAAACGGAATTCCAGTATGCGTAGCAAACCAACTAAATTCTCCGTTGATTACTCATCCTCCGTTGTTAGGATTTCAAAACCAAATATCGGAAAAACGCCGAATTTGGGCAGGCTGACACATTGTTTCGACTAATTGCAGAGAGTCGACTAATTCTGAGGATACTATCATCGCTCTAGCTATCCAAGACATAAAATCTGTTTGTAACGTTGCCAGCAAAGCCCTACCAATCTCAGAAAAAAACTGTTGCAGGAGAGAATGCAATAGTCGAGACTCTGAAGAACGTCATGGGATAAGTTCGAAAGGAGAGATGACCAACGAAGTCCCCAACTTTGTCCTCAAGTACTGAAGCTGCAACACGGATGAAGATGCTTTCTCGCTCGTACGGCTACTGGACCAACATCACAGAAGAAGCAAAAGCACCCATAAAAACGGAACTTTTCTCATGGCTAATAGAAGGTAAGTCATGATCAAGGATCCACAACGAAAGATGTTCTGTCGAAGCCTACTCAAAGTGGCCTAAAATCGTTGAGATGTCGTCGAGGACGAACAAAGCTACAACACAACAACTTGACAGCTTATTCTCACGAACCCCGACATTTTGGTTTGAGACAATGGAACGCAGTTCACGTCAATGGAATCAGCGGATTTCTGCAAAGTCGAAGGTATTGTCCACATTCCTCACCACTCACAACTCCCGGTGAGCGGCGTACGTCTCAAAACGACGCCATGCAGGAGCAATTCAATAATGGAGCATAATGGAGCCCGACCAAAAACCTTCGAACCAAAGATGATGGCATGGATGCGAGAATTCCGATGAGATCAGAACAGGTGGACTCCTGCCACAGTCGTCGCCCGCCATTGTCATGCACTACTCAGAAAGGGGCACATGTGCCACGCCAAGAGTGGCACTTGTGCCTGTGTCGGAGAAACAGAAGGGCTATAGGAGCGACAGTATAGGTACGCAACAGTCGCCGTTCCTGGAACGTTATCGGTGTCTGTGGTGAGGATTTTCCACCGCCACTCCTGGGGTTTAGTGCCCTACTTGGAACTTACTTTTCAAAACTGTCTTCAATTGTGAGGTTTTGCTGGCGCTCATGCTGAGGGGTTTGCACCGCCATTTCCGTGGCTTTATTTGCGCCATTTTTGAAATCTACTCGTTTTCTTTTCTTGGAATACGATTTCATAGGTGCCTTTGCTGGGGCTGATCCATTGTCCACTCTGTGGTTTGATTGGCGCCTTATTGGCCAACAGAAATCATAAAGCACACTTCATTGAGAAAATGATTTATGACGACAATGAGAAACGACGACCTATAGACAGTACTGGTGACATCATCAAGAAAAACACGACAACTATATAAGAAATCAGCAAAGTGAGATCGTGCAGTTGCCAAGGAGGTGCTTGAATCCATAGTCCTGATGTGATGGCAGCTGTGGTGGACGGGATAGACCTTGCAAAGAAGAACGGATACACAGGGTTGGACGAGTCCTGAAACGCTGCGAAAGACATGGAGCAGATTTGAATTTTCCAATGTGACTTCCACAGCTCTGCTGCCATATTATCGAGATGAGTCACTTTGCCTCACCTCATTTGCTTTAGTGTTTTCATGTTTTCTTCGATAGTGATGGGTAGCGCTGGACCCACGGTAAGCGCAGCTACTGAGGCAGGCGGACCAAGAAATTCCTCCGTAGGCGAGCGAAACCAGATGATGCGCTCACCATCTCTCGAGTCTATGTGTTCCCTCATATTCTCGTAGAGAGCCGCATTCAATGCGGCCACAGCCTCCACAGCGGCCAACTCCAACTTCGCCTCGCCGTAGTGAAGCTGCTTGTCGGTCTTGCTGTTCGTAAAGATGTGATACAGGCGCTATTTCTCGCGCATTTTCGCCTTATCTAGAGCAATGCCTCTTGTCGACCGGATTAGTAGTGCCAGTTTCGAAGCAAGCTACTTTAACTATTGCTTTGGTTGCTATTTTCCACGACTGTCTCGTATGGGACAATTTTCGCTTCAGTGACTAGATTTTGGTCGCGATACCTTAAAAGTACGGAATAGATCTGTGTTTTGTGTTGTCACTGTGGAAGGATAGGAGTCGATTGCAATGACGAGGTTGTGGGGAGTGGGCGTGTCTGATGATGCCCTCGCCATCGCCATCGTTTGTCTTGTAGTCGAAACTTCTGCGGAATCTGAAGTCGTCTCAATCCCCAAAATGATGATGATGGCCTCCGTTGGGCGGTCATCAAAAGGTTCCGTTCCTGTTTCCCACCTTCTGGCAGCGCACTTTGTTCACGGGGACGCTCCCGAAACACAAGCAACAATGACCAAAAGCTGTTCCAGTGACTTCACTAGATGGCTGCCTGTTCTTTCTTATCTACTACTGGAGTCAACTACTGGACCTTTTTTTCTAACTATTAGGTTGATGCAAAAGAAATGGCTTTCTTTTCGTATTGACTATATTTTTTCCACAACTTTAATAAACGATGGCTTCTGCAAACCACGAAATTTCTCAAATTAGCAGGGACCATTACTTGCTTTTTATGAGCAGGTCATTGACTCCGTATGCCTATATCTCGTGGAACTGCAAAACAGTGAGCACTTTTCATGTCGTCGTGTTTTGTTTTTTCTTGTGGACTGAGAGGTTCTGGAGCTGGAAAAAGCTGCAGAAATGCTGCAATTTTCCTGTAGAAGAAAGTGCTATTTCAAGCGTCTCAAGCGTTTTTCAAGCAGACCATTTGCGACACTTTACAGAGGTATCAAAAAGTTTCCGGCCTCCGCTCGTCAGTTCCATATTTCCGTACAGCTTTGAGAGCATCATTTGAAGTGATGTCTTTCATGTCAGTTTGCAAAGTTTCGTGAGATTTCGTTAGACCTCACAGAAATGAGAACGTTTTATTCAAGCCTAGGTTTAGCCCTGGTATGGTTATCGCTCAAAAAATGTGTATCCAGCAAGTATGCAACCGACGAATTTTTGTTTTGTGAACGAAACTTATTGAACAAAATCTAAATCCGCCCCTGAATTCTAAACGAAGAGGAAGTCTTCTAGCATTCAAACATAAAATTTTGGAACTCAATGTTTTTAATGGAGCGACAATCGGTAGAAGACGAAGAGAGATTACTGCGGCTGTAGAAAAAATTATTGAGCATTGGAGACAGGCTTTAACAGCGAAAGTGTGCAAGGATCTAAGCTATCCAAAACTTCCCTTGAAAATTTTCTAAGCAACCATCTAATAATTTCAACCTTCGCAGAATATTGAGTCTCTAAAACTTTTTCGGCGTTCAGCAAGAAAATTCCGGTTTAATATTTAGAGGAGATTTCCGGGGTTTTGGAGAAAAGCGAAAAAGATATTCTGTAGTGTTTGGTCTATCGGTATATGGCGAATTCACTACCAAGATTTGAAGTCCCAAATGAGGAATATTGGGTTGGGACGGGCAGATCTCTCAAAGCAGTGCGATCGAACACGAAATCGGGGGTGGAAAAGTCTTGCCAAAGTTCTGTGCGATAGAGAAAAGATCGTGTCACCTAACCACCTGTATTTCAACTTCAATGAAGTAGGTAATTACAATGCTACTTTGTTCCACCCCTTTCGGAAACGAGCCAAGAAAAATGACTGCAGAAGTTCAAGAATGGAATTCAGGCTCTTCAATAAGACATCCCTTTTAACAAAAATGTAGCGCTTTATTACAATGCCAATGGATCTCGCTAATATAACCAGTTCATAGACATGGAAGGACTAGCCACTAGAACCCGTGAGAAAATCTGAAACGGCGCCTCAGCGGAACAAAACAAATAACGAGAAAGAGTCTACGTTCGGTGCTTATATTCGGGTGACAAAAATTCTTATAAAATTAGATAATTCTACTAATATGACAATCTGAAGAGTGCTTTGGTCTTCGAGGGATCCACATCTATTTCGTTCAAAATTTCACTGCGGTAGCTAATCTGCAAGTGGTCCAGGCCGGAAACTTTTTGATACCCCCGTAGAACCAATAACAGCAATGGGTATTGTTGGAGGTCTTCTTTCCGAAAAAGAGCTTAGAGCGAATCATCTCGCAAGAACCCTTGAAATAACGGAGGAAATACGTCAAAAAGTCCACATCTATGTTCCCCAGAAGCGAAGCCGTTGTACCAGTGCTCACATATGGACTATATTGTGAGTCTTTGGCAACTACAAAAAAGGCATTTCAGGATGTCTTGCTTGTATTCTTATAGAAAAATCAAGCAATTTTGAAAAATTGAGAACGAAGTTTCTGGACATTTTTGATTATCTCACAGCTGCTAATTGTGAGAGAAACTTCTTATAGCAGCAGTATAAAAGAGCTTTCTTCGCGCTATAGATATGTTATCATATCTAGATGTTACACTTTGTCCAGCCGAAATCATATGATGTTTTTGAAAAAAGTGGCATTTGCATCGACCTAATATTTTCCAGTATTTCCTTATAAGATGAGTACCAAGAAATATTTTTTCATGTGATGAATACAATGAAAAGGATGTGATTCTGGAATCGAGGAAGATTGACTGACATTCTTGTGTAGTTGATGAGGAAACTCTGTACAAAAGCCATATTTTCTACACAGAATCACGTTCGCTACGTCATGCGCTTCTTTATTAGTCTGACTAAGCCATACGAACCGTTGACCCCGCGCGCCAGACACACGAGTAAGTGCGTAGTCGTCGATGGATTTAAACCTGCTAATCGAGCCCCAGGATAGTGGAAATTATTTACAGACGCTATCTGATGTTCGATGCTGTCAAATCAGATCCCACCCTCTGCCTGCTCAAGCCTCCGCTCACTGCGATACGGTAACTCAATAAATACCATGAAAAAACCTCACAATCAAAGAAGTGTTTAGATTTTGTTCCAAGTTCTGTGACCAGTCATGACTTCGGTGACCACATATCAGATTTGGCAATTATTGCGATCAGAAGAGTCACTGGCATGACAACAGAAGAGTATGTAGATCATTCGCAGAAGGAACTTTTGCGAGGGTGCCGTAGTACTTTCCGGCGTACTTCTTCACGAACGCACACCTGAGCAGGCAGGAAGTGAAGTCCGATATCAGGAAGTGCCTGTGAGTAATTTCCACCAGTAGAGTGCCGCAATGTCGGGTAAGGTTTGTCGCTCAGCGAAGCCAACGAAACATCTTGCGCCCAGTGCTAACTGTATTTCTAAGGCAGGGCCATAAAGGCAAAGTTGGAGGGCGCCGCCATGCGCACTTAGCGGCCGACAACTTAAGAGAGGTAATAATTGATGCGTGACGCTCTTTCGGTGTGGATGCCTCCAAAATACAAGGAGCAGGGCTTGTACTGAAATGAGATCACTGTGGTCCATGGAAGATTTCGTTACCTTGGTTACGCAGCTAATAAATTTGTTAAAACCTGAAGATATACCACGACTGCGTCCTCGATAAAAGAAGACAAAACAAAAGTCTGTAGTAATCCTTCATCCGACCACTCAATGCAGAGTTGAGCGGTTGGACGAGTTTTCCGAAGTGAAACCACTTTGAATTGACTATTGATTCGATTTCCAAACTTCGAGATATTTCTTCTTTTTATACTACCGGATGCCATTGCCGGAAGGTTCCGTCAGTATCCAGTGGTGGGAAGCTGAAATCTTCGCAGAAATCCATGCGCAATACACCTGGACCCAATAGCAGACATGCTGTGCGAACGACTCTGTTGATACCACACTTTGTCCGTGTTTGGTTCGTCTCATTCGTATCTGACCGGGACGAACTCTCCTTCATCGTTTATATACCAGTGCCAGGCGTTATCAGTTTGAATCATGTCAATTTGAAAAAATTGAACCATTTACGCGAAGCATTTCACGTTAATCGGTCATCATGCACGTCAACTCAGAGTTAACCTTAAATAGCTCGAGAGGTGCTTATCGGCCTCTTCCATGCTGGCAACGCTATTTCTTCGATTTTCTGGTCAGTCAACTCAGAGTTGACCACTTGCTCAACACCGAGTTCAATTTTAGGCTCAACTCACTATCAACTTGGAGTTCAAATTCATATCTCAGTACATATGAAAGCGACGTACATTCAGCTAACTTTGCTGAATTCCGAGTTGACCTTCCAGTTGAGCCACATAAAACTCGGCGGGGGAGAGGGGGGGGGGTACTACGGGCCAAAGTTTCAAGAAATCACACCGGCTTCTAACCTGATCTCGAGAATAGGGCAACACAGGATTATTTTAGGTGCTGATTACAATGATTACAGAGGTACTAGAGGAAAAAATCTGTGGTCTGACCGGTGCTCGAAAAGTTGGAAGGGGAGGGGGATGGGTGCCCCACAGTCATGGAACGCATTGTATTTATCAGAGGCGGCACCAGGCACATCATGTGCTTCCCAGTCGTGAATGCGAGACTTTGGCTCAAACGATGTGTAAGATAAAGCTGGTCGCTAAACATTTGAACACACCAACGGGCGTAATACACCTCCACACTAATGTGCAGGTCGTAAAGCGGCTCCAGCACTACAGAACTAAGACGTCGATCTCTTAGGCTGCCGCTATGCTCCTCGAAAAGTATAGCACCTAGCATCGCTAAAGATTGGCGACTCCATTTTTGATATGTATTGAATGTAGGCTGGTCGCAATGAGAATTCTGGCGATTATTGTCGACAATGATACATCGCTAGAAGGGTGCTACACTCGTCGCGACGCTACATCACCAAAGTTTAACGATTGCCCGTCGCTAAAGATCGGCGCATCGCCACTCGCCAAAGTTTGGCGATTGCCAGTCGTCGAGAAGCATCGACGATGGCGACCGGACAAAGTTGGCGACGGAGCGCCTAGGCCTTCACTTTTCAGAAACCGTTAGCTTTTTACTCCTATTTTTTCATCACTAACATGATGCAACAAGCGTTCTTCCGTTACTCGTCCATTTTTTGTCCTACAGATTGAATTGTTAGTATGCACCATTTCATTTTCTTTCCAACTACTGGTTGGTCCTTCGAATTATCATCAACGGTAGGTGCCTGTTAAACTTAAATCATGATAACAAGATACCTGGTATTAACACATCTATGCAGAGCGCCTGTTCTCTGTACAAGAACTGTAAACTACCCCACCTGAAGCCAAACCTTGCTGGCGAAAAATTCTTCGGGCAAAGTGATCTGCACAGGGGAATTTTTTGCAGTAGTTGAGAGTTATGTTGCAATTAAGAGATCTCTGGATTTTTGGTGTAGTGAAGAAATCTCTGGGTATAGGTGCTTCGACTCTTTCCAACTAGAACTAGAACTTTAAACAAAGTATTGGGACGTGCAAACACATCCACTCTCTCGCTTTCATTTCCGAAGAACTGAGAATCTCATCGCACATAATGAAACTCCGATAACTTCTTCCTAGGTCCCTACTGATAATGAAACAACAAAAACTCTTTTGTAAAAGGAGGGAGGCCGACGTTCTCTCGACTCTTCCAAGAAATGAGAGTCATCCAGCAATTCACAGATATAGACACGTACCCAAAAAAATGTCTTAAAGAATTGATATAGATATTGTAGAAGCCATTTTTGGTCTTTTCTAGATAATAGGAACGAATATAACTCAGAATTTAGTCCTCAAAATGTTACATTTTTATCATGCAATGTCATTCAAGTCAATTAAATGCGATCCTTTCCGATGTTACTGTATTGTTGATTGTATGGAACCAGTCATTGAAACATCACCGCTAAGTACTTCTTTCACGTCCTAAACTGGGATGCTTTTATATAAGCAGAAGTTGGCCTCACAAATTTAACGTACTGCACTGCTGAGGCAGCCTATGGGCTTGCCCGAAGGTCGTTTCGTTTTCTTGTCAAACAGTTCTTTGAAAAATGGATCGCATAGTAATTGTGGGCCATGTAGTCGTTGTGTTGGTATGTAAACGAGCATTTGCTCCAGAATCGTCATTGCTTCGGATGGACAGTCCTTTGATGTGGGAAGCACCTGGAAGCACATGGCTGAAGATAAAACACTCAATAAATTGGTTGGGTATGAAAGATACTGGCGAAAATGTGTTTTCCGCAAAGAAATACATAATATCTCATGCATTCTGGAAATAAGAACTCTGCTTTTTCCCACTTTATGAATAATTTCACGAGAGGGAAATGTAAAGACTTTTACATGAACTTCGTAGCGCAAACGTTTCATTTTGCGAACACCAGCCGTCTGACATTGGTCGCTCTTGACTAGCAAGTATTTATTACCACTCAGAACTTCTAAACATATGTGTAACCCCAGCAATGGCACGCACCTATTCCAACATAGACGAGCGCACGAGTCGATTCCTACAGTGACGTGAGCGCTTCTAAGGGCATCAATGAGAAACACGCCTTGCACCATAGTAAAAATCCTCGGAGCGGCATCAGTTCGCGTGGCGAAAAGAGTGCAGGATCATCGCTGTCTGTACTTTCACCCTGATGGAATAAGAAATTTCTTGAGCGCTATCCCGCTGCGGTAGGTGATGCAGGATGTGTCGCTGAACTGCACATGTGCCAAAACACGTAGTTTTTTCTTACTGGAGTTCTGCTGGGTTCATTTGAAGAAAGTTCTCGTGGTTTTCATTTATGTATGACGCCACCTACGCACCGAAGTTCTTTTTTAGCATATGCTCGTTTCAAAAAGAGACATATCTTACATTACATATATTGGTGCAGAAGAAACGGCGCTTCTTTACATTGACTCCTTTTCGTTCCATAACTTTGGTGGACGATAACTTTGACAAAACACACAATCCTCTTGATTACTAGTGATCATTGCTGAGAGTATGCGCAGGTCCCTGACGCCGTGCGTCCAGAATTCGGGGAACTGCTAGGCGAAGACCAATGAAAAGATTTACATGACCATTTTAGGCAATTTTTTTCTTGCAGAATAGGAGGTTTTAGAGTTGAGGATGGTGGCGGGCAGGAAATCTTCCTACAGAATAATATGGCTACTGAGTCGTTTCCCAGCAAATTTCATAGCATTTGAGCCAAGAATCAAATTTTTTCTGAATGTTCTCGTGCAGGAGCTAGGGCTCATCTCAAGCGGATCATCTCAAGCGTTTTTCTAACTGGCCGTTCACGTTTTTTAGCAGCAAATAACAATTATGTGTGTTGTTGAAGGCGTTGCTTCCGAAAAGCAGCCTCGTGAGAAGCACTCAGCAAGAGTCGTCACTCTCGACTCTCGATGAATCTCGGCATTGGTGATTGGTAGAATGTTGACTGCATGCTTGTACGCATTGTTAGGCACTATTGTTATGATCTTCATTGGCCTGACGTTCCGGCGAATTGGCATTTTTCTGAACGAACTTGTATATTTTTTGAAAAAAAAAACTAGCATCATTCCTTTCGCATTAAACTAACAAGATGAATTCGACGAAGCTGATCTGTAATCATTTTTCCACTTTTGCTGCAATAGATGTGCAAACAAAGAACGCTCTAAAACTGTGCTAGGAACTGATTCGAAGTCGTTTTTTTCCTCTGCTGCATATCAGAACAGAAAAAAAACAATTCAAACTTCTCAGTGATAACTCTAACCTTGCGTAAATGTTGTCCTATACAATTTTTTCCGCTGTAGCGCTGAAATCACAGAGGTAATGATGGAGTAACCTTATCTACTTCTTGGTAATCTTGCTGTCTACCGTTTTGAGATCTTTCCACTTGCTCTTTGATGCATTCATGGCGAAGGCGTCATTGTCAGTTGGCATCCCGAAGCAGTCAATGTAAAGCTGCAAAGAGATACCTTGAGATGCGTTCGGAGATGCAGCTAAAAGATTATTCATTGTGGGTTTTTTTTCTTTGAAGTAGCAAAATCGAGTCAATCGGTCAGTTGGAAGGTGAAAGTTGTAGAAACAACATTCTTATCCGCACTTCCATTTGATTGAATGTATTTTTCCCTGGAAATAGTACAGCTCCACGCAACATCTCTCCAAAAACACACGCCGATGACCATATATCTGAACAGCAAGTAAGTTATTTGGATTTTATATTTTCTAGCATGTGTTATACTTGACTTTGTACCACCACAGATTCTTAAATCTCTCGAGACTTCTTTAGTAAAGGTACTTCATTGGTAATCAACTATATACTGCTGAATCACTTGCTTTGTAATGAATCACCTACTCTTCTCTACAACATTCAGTGAACATTTGCAATTTCGACTGTTTTTTTTCTTCTCTTTTTCATCTCCATGTCGTTAGCATACCTTTGGAAGGGGTCAGAGAATTATAGCTCAAAACGATTTCATACCATATGGTATATATGATATGAAGGGCGGAAATTGAGTACTGAGTTTCAGATCCAGGCAATCACTAGTTCATTGTTATGGGTTATGTGTCATAAGTTGTGATGAACTCCTCACTGCAGCTTTTCTATTATCCTCTATTCCAGCTCAATCAAAAAATCATGAGGTCCTTAGCGACGTACCTACTTCACAGCCATAGATCTTTGCTCCAAGCAAAAGTTCCGGAGGTCGATAGTACCTTAAAGCAAATTCACAGGATATGAGGTTTCAACGTAAGTTTCCGCAGTTTTTACATAGGAATTTTTAAAGATTTCGGTTCCACACACAGACGCACGTCCGCGCACGCACACAGAAAATGAGATGTGGGAAAAAATGGGTAGTCGCCCGCCACCTCGGGGAAGTGGATGTTGAAATTTCAGGAATAAAAGTAATAGAAATATCAACTTCGACGTAGAGTAATAATATCTGTTAAATATATAAAAATTAACAAAAAAAAGACTACTGCAGATTCTTCAACTCCTCTGGCCAATCTTAGGGGCAGGCGTGCGCGAGAATCAGTTGTAACCAAATGGGAGGATCTAGATGTGAATCCGGAAAGTTGTTTCTAGGTTTGCGTATGCCGTGCAGACGGCCAGACAAGTGCATGGCATGAGACTGAACTTTTTTGTTGGGAGAAATGCGAAGAAGCAACGTCAAGAGGGAGGAGTTTCCCAACAAAAGTATAATATGTTACGTAAGAGCAAATCAAATATCGATATTTACCTTGTGACATGATAGCTTGGTTGTGGGCACTTCTTCGGTTCAAACGTCGACGAGCCAAAGTCTCCTATTTTGAGCAGACCAGTCTCTTCATCAATCAGCAAATTCTGCGGCTTTATGTCACGATGGCAGATGCCTGCCTAAAACGAGCAGTTCTTTCACCACTGGCCTCGTTAGAAACAACAAATCATATAGCTCTACCCGTAAAAGATGATATTGACCACGGAACAACTGCCAAGCAAACATCTTTGTCTCTATCAGGGCGATTTTCCTGTTGAATTTCTTCAAGTATTGGTAGAGATTGAGTGGAAAGAATTCGAAAATGAGAGAGAAGCACGTCTGAAGATTTGTCTTATTGATTTTGCATTAAAAAAAGTATTACTGCAAGGCGGCCTCAGCTGACGCAAAAATATATTCGTTGCTCGTCTACTACGATGAAACCTTCTACAGTGGTAGAGACCATGACTTAAAATAAAGCTTTTAGTAGTTGCGTATTGTTCAGTGCCAGTGAAGATGAATCGCATTCATTGAGCATGAGGGATGAGTAGAGCACCTGGTGTTAGAAAAACCGACGCGAAACTGATAAGCTGGTTTTTGAAGGTTGATATGGCGTCCAGCAATATGGGATGGATAAGGCACATGGCATACTTCACAGCGACAGCGTCGCAGTGAAGAAAATGAGTAGAAATGATGAGAACAAAGTGTCACGAGTTCTCATGTTTTATCACACAGTCTGCATGGAATACCGTGCTGGCGTAGGAGCCACTGTGAGAAAACTTGTGGTGGTGAACGGTCGCAGCGACAGCGTCGCTGTGTAGTATGCCCTACGCCTAATACAGGGGATGGATCATCAATCATAGAGCAATTTATACTAGATGCGTGCGTTTGACGGGCGCCCGTCTATATGATGAAGGATGTAGCGTGTCGCATCGCTGACGCAGCTCAGCCCACTCGTTTACGGTATCGCGGCTGCCGCTTGCTCTTTTTGCTGAGAATGCACATGCCGCCATGACTGATCTTCATGGAAAATCCTTCGCAAGAGGATGTGTGCACCTGACGCGCGCATCCTGAAGCACCCACCTTGTACAAATTACCTTTATTGTACACCGTTTCTGGCTTATTCCTCTGTAGTAGTGAATTGCTTCGCCTCATTTAAGCCTTATTTAACCCATTGACGACTGCGCTTGTTTTCGGTGTCTGGCGCGTGGAACCAGCGCTCCTTTCAAGAGCGCGGCGCCTGCACTGTACCAGGCAGTTCCAATAAAGAATTGGTGCTGAAACAACTATTTTTCATGAAGTTTTCAAAAGATATTTTAGGAGCTGTAAGGGGAATATACATGCTCGCATGGTTATAGATTGACAGAAAAGTGAAGACGAGTTGTAGCGAGTATGTTTCTATTTAGAAATCATGTCTTTCATGTGGAATGCTTCCATTCACTTCACGAGGAACGAAGCTCAATCTACTTCGTCCTCAAAGCTACATCCTTTTCATGTTATTTATACGAAGGAAAAGATATGTCTCGAATCACAATTAGTTGAGGCCTTATTGGAAAGGTTCTATCGATTTCATGTGAAAATGCTGCGAAATATGATAGAACGGAAGTGATGTCCAAGTATTGGTAAGAATAGCACGGCTTGCGATGAGCCTAGCGGTCGCACGCAGCCAAGCAAGCGCTCCTCGGAGACTTGCGATATAGCAAAAAACTTTTATAGCGCGAACTTCAGTGCAGATTGTGGGTGCCTTTTTGCACTAATTCAGCGCGCAATGTCCGAGATAAACAGCGAATTATACAACTGTTGACAAAGGTTCCATGTGGGATGAAGTATCACATCGTGTTCTTGGCGATGACACTGAGACGACCATGCAAAATGTACGCAAGGCTGATGTTTCAAATAGCAGAGAACGAGGCTGTTTCAAAAGTATGATAAGATAAGAAATCAAGCCCACGCTTCCAGAGCCATACTTGGCCCATGCGCAAGGCGTGGTTATGGAGCCGTGCTCAATTTTGTACATTTTTAGTATAGTTTTCAGCCCTCTTACGCATTGGCTGCTGCCCTGCTTACCAATTTTTTCGGAGCAGATCAGTGAGAATCGAGTACCATTGGGTGCAAGGAGTGGCCGCGGTGTTTCCCTACCACATCTCTTACAATCCGTAACGAAAATAACGCGCGGCCGCCGTGAGACCGTAAACGCGTGCGTCTGAGCTGCGACTGCGATGCGACTGCTATGCGACTGGGCCCTATTCTTCACCATACAGATGCACGCGCGTCACTCGCACGCATCCAGTACAAATTGCCCTATACCAGCACACTATTTTACGCAAATTGTGTGATATGATAAGTGACGCTGTTTCTGCGAAGAATGCCATGTGCCTACTGGCTCATTACTTGTAATCACCCCATCAACTTAGCTCCAGATCACCCTTCTCCATTTCCATCCCCCGTCGCGCACCAGTGGATTTGTTAAGTAGAGACTTCCTCACTTGTGGGAGCCGACCTGCGCCACCTCGCTGTCCCCACACCAAGAGCCTTTGAGCAGTTGGAAAACAAGTAGAACATAAACCCACGTTATCAGAGTATCTTGTCCGGTAGCTGTAGAGTAAGCGAATCACATTCTTGTGATTGAGCCGACTAAGCATTTTTAGAATTTGAATCTCATAACAGGTTAGTGAAGACGCTGAAAAGTCGCACTTCACATTCGTCAACAGGAAAATTCTGGAAAAAAATCACCCTCACCTTCTCGAGGTCCAGACCACGTCTTTTTGATAACTATTTCTTTTGGTACGTTAGTATCTGACTCGGCGAACCCGCGATATACGTTACTAAATGCCCCGGAGGAAAACAAGTGTAAGTTATATAGTTTCAGGGACACCTGGAATTGAAATTCTCGTTTAACCTTGGGACCTCTCCTGAATTGAAAACCCTAGCTATGATATTTTGCTGAAATCGACTCGACAAATGGATTACTCATAATTCTATGGTGATCAGCTATAAGTTCTTTGAGTAACTTAATTCTTCTCAAGAAGGACTTCTTAGTTGAGAGTGGAGACAGCCAGATCTGCTCTGCTTTACACAGAGTCCTTCCAGAAGGCTGTTGACCAAGGGAAAAGCCGTGATTTGACAAATAAAAAATGCTCAACTGATAGCAACCATTTAATGCCAAGCAAAAAGTCCACATTTTTTCAGGAAGGAAGCTTTACTTGAATCGCACCTCTCGATCGTCCTCTATACGTAGTGCGAGGACGTCGGCGGAGTTGGTGTATCCCATGCGGGGGCCGACCAACCGGGGGAAGCAAACCAGTAAAACTGAGCTATATGGGTGGTTTACATTTTGTGATAATAAGAAAAGATAATACGGGATTTTCTGTTGAAAACAAATTTGCACGTTCCCATTTAAAATCATAACCCACGGAAATCTGCTCTCATAGATTTTTCCATATTCCTATGTTTACCTCTACAGTAAGAACGGATGCGTGTTTAATTCTGTCAGATCGCACAAAAAGGGGGTTTTCGTAGCCAGTAGTTTAGCCTGTTTGTCAGGGATGAACGAGTTGCTCAAGCTTGGAGAAGGAGGTGGGAATGAAAGCTGTTTTATCATAAGCTATATTTATAGTGCATCGGAATCCGATCCGGTCAGGAAACTATATATATTAGGTTGTTAAGAAATTAATTGCCGAAATGGACCCTTCGGTTCAAAGTGTTGTAACTCGGCTCAAAAACCACCTTTTTCATAGGTTTAGAAACCGTTCAATTTAGTAGATCCTTCCCGACAATATGGTGAGGATTTCACTCCTCTACGGGAGATCACAAGAATTCACAAACTTTTGAAAGGCGATTTCAGCATGCTCTAGATTAGCAATCTGCCGCTGTCGCAGAATTCTATCTGGAGCACGGAAAAATGAAATACAGTAGGATGATGGTCTGAGGAAGAAGAGCATTGAGTGAGAACCTCAATGCTTCACTGCATCAGTTTTTGACGGGTGAGTTTTGAATGTGTGGTTTAACGCTACCTTGCAGCAGGGGAAAACCAGCATTTGTTCACCACTGCCGACCACATCTAAAGCAGATTTGCGGATCTCAGCTCGAAATTACAATGCTAGGACTCTGCTTCCAATGATTGACTAAACTGGTGGAAGTGTGCAGTCAATCACACCTTTACAGCACCACCAAACTCCTGACACAACCTACCTGGATAGAAGATCTGGCTTGGGAAATTTTAGAAGTGGGAAATCGTTTCCACCCATACCCATTTGCATTTCTTGTTATCGTACAGAATCACTCGCCTCGCACACGTGTGTGTTCCACTCTACTGAGCGCTGGCATAGATTCTCGCAGATGTGGACCCGTGCGTGACATCTTCCACACTTTGGACGCCGGCGCACCATTATCTTACTGTTGAACCCGATTCCAGGCGCTTCCACACTCTCGGACGCCAGCGCGCCCTTACCACACCGTGGGACCCGACTCCAGGCCTTTCCCCACTTTTGGACGCCGGCGCACCCTTATCACACCATTGGACCCGACTTCAGGCGTTCTCCCACTTTTGGATGCCGGCGCACCCTTATCACACCGTTGGACCCGACTCCAGGCGTTTCCCCATTTTTGGACGGCGGCGCACCCTTATCACAACGTTGGACCCGACCCCAGGTGTCTCCCCATTTTGTAAACCCCGGCGCATCCCTATCACAACGCTGCACGCATTTCCCCTACCTATGAGCGCTGGCGCATCACTCTCGCTGATGTTCTCCCCTCAACGACAACTCTCCCCCTACCGAGCGCCGACGCACCTCTGACATAGCTCTATGCTCGTTTCATGTCACCTTCTCCACCATTTGCGCGGGCGCAACCATCATGCATGTCATCCCTCGTCCGCCTGGTTCCTCCTCTCCGTTATAAAACTGACCTGCCCCTCTCTTTCCTTTTATACAGTCATGTAATCATAAGCCTATCTCACCAATTCCGACCCTGTTGAAAACAACTGCCGGCCATTAACATGTCTGAACATGGCAAAGGTGGCCCAAAACACCTTTAAATCAAGGTAAAAATCAAAATTTGCAACTTTTTTGTACATAACTCGATGCGCTGAACACGATGGTGTCGGTAATTTTTGTCGACAGTGGCTGGTTCTCTTGCACACACACACACACACACACACACACACACACACACACACACACACACACACACACACACACACACACACACACACACACACACACACACACACACACACACACACACACACACACACACACACACACACACACACACACACACACACACACACACACACACACACACACACACACACACACACACACACACACACACACACACACACACACACACACACACACACACACACACACACACACACACACACACACACACACACACACACACACACACACACACACACACACACACACACACACACACACACACACACACACACACACACACACACACACACACACACACACACACACACACATAGAATGCCAATTAATATTAACTATGATCTCAACTCCTCAGCTCTGCTCCTAGCTTCTTAGCAAGATAACTCGTCCTCACCTATATCGAATTTTGCTTCAAAATAGGTTTTTTTAGTATGTTTCCAGGTTTCAAGCGCACATTATTGAAATCAGCGCATCAAATAGAACCGGATTCTGTTAATATCTCGATACCGATCCTGAGCTGATTCACTGCCTTTAAGACGACATGAACAATTCTCATTTCGCACAGTAACCAATTCATTCATTTTATCTATTTTGGTCTAACCTCACTCTCAACTTACAAGATCCGGTTCAACAAACTGTTACAGACCCCTCCCCGAAAAACACTTAGGGGATCGCTTCAGAGGCCTATACCATTGGATCTACTAATGGCTGAATCACGAAAACAAGGTGTGACATTTCCTTCAAAGCCTTTTAGTGTGGAGTTTTGACAATATTTCGGTAGCGTGTCGTGGATTGTGAATACGAGAAAGACTCACAGGCCTAGTGAGACAACTACCCACTGCCGCTCACCAAGTCTTCGTGTTAAGGCTAACTTATATTTATCTTTATCTTTATCTTTATCTTTATTGAACATGTAATAAAATTACATGTGAAAAAGTAAAACAACAAACGAACAAAAAAAAACAGCTACCTATAGGAATTCCTTAACACGTTTTCTGAACATGCTGATTTTCTCAACAAACGCATTAGCACGTAAAATGTGACTGGAAATGGAGCAAATCCTTTTGCTGAAAAACTTCGACCCCAGCTGAGACCTAGCTGTAATGGTTGAAATCCTTAATGGAGCTCCTCTCGTTCTGGTTTGGATTATGCGGGAAAATTCTGATGGTTCAAGTTTAACTAGGCCTTTAAGTAATTTGTATGGCATAACTAAGTCATTCCTTTTTCTTCTCTACTCCAAAGTCCTTAGACCAAAGATCTTGTTCCGCTTAGTACCGCTGGGTTTTTCGGAGTATGTCAATTGTGATGACCGAAGCATAAGCTTCCTAGTGAAGCTATCCTGAATCCCTTCAAAAGCGTAAATATCCTTCTTTTTAAATAGGTAAAAAACAGTAGTACCGCTTTCTAGGATTGGTCGCACGTACGTTTCATAGGCTCTGAGCAAAACTTTGGAATCCCTGGCGTACAGCTTTGGAAAGGTTGAACGTTCGATTATGTCCTTTTGCTACCAGTAATTTGAAATGTGGAGTAAAACTGAGGTGGCCATCATAGAGAAAACCAAGATCCCGAACTTCTGAGACAACATCCAGCCTAATGCCGTCAAGTAAGTATTCCGGATTCCGTGATTCTTTACCAATGCACATGACATGGGTTTTGTGAGACGATATAGGTAGCTCATTGTTCCTTGACCACTCAGAGATTTTGTTTATAGCTAATTGAAGGCTATGTTATGATCGCACGAGTCACCTTTGACAGATCGGTATATTTTAATATCATCGGCGAACATATTGCACGTAAGAGCTAAGGAGGAGAGAGCGGTAGGCAAGTCAGCAGCAAATATATTGAATAGTATTGGTGGGAGTACTCCGCCCTGGAGCACGCCACTAAGCGACCAGGCCATCTGGTTTCGTCCAAATTCGTCCGACTTTTTCTGTCCGATCTCGTCCGCGTCGCAGCATCTGAACTCGTCCGAACTTTGACTAAAGCCAAACTTGCCCTCTTTCGAATTCTTCTATGTGATATCCACTCTTTCTGCAGTGATATTAACATTCTATAGCAAAGTTTAGTAGGAATTTGTATGAATGTGAACATATCTTCTGGGTTTTTGCGACATTCACAACCTCTTTATTACTTTAAAAACAGAACGAGCATCTTCAACTGTTTGGTTTGAAACGGAATTACACGTAAGCTAATAAATTAGAAGAAGCTTCTATGGAGATTCAATCACTTCGTTGCTAGGCGGGGCCTGTTACAGGCTAGGAGGGAAACGTTGGTTTAAAAGAAACTAAGTGTTTAACAAGGTTCACATTTGATTGATTGTGTATTTGAAGGCTTCTGATTCTGATATACTGTAGTTAGCCTTAGACGCTGCCAAAGTAGTGGCGGGAATTGACGGCTATAAAAGCAACGCCGTCGATTAGATCCAGAGACCTGGTAGCTCCGGCGTGGATCACTGGATACGCCGCTCGTGTGATTGATTTTATTGATTTTCTCTCATACATCATTTGACTGCATTCTTTTATACTCACCTGTCTCTATCTATCATGACTTATAATAACGGGCTTATTATGTGTGTGTGTGTGTGTGTGTGTGTGTGTGTGTATGTGTGTGTATGTATGTGTGTGTGTGGTGTGGTGTGGTGGTGTGGTGTGGTGCGTGGTGTGTGGTGTGGTGTGGTGTGTGGTGTGGTGTGGTGCGGTGTGGTGTGATGTGGTGTTGTGTGGTGTGGTGTGTGTGTCACGAAATTCGTTCATCCTGCTTTGAAGAGAGAGTAGGGCGGTTATCCTATTCCAATCATACCTCGATGTTGCTAGCAGACTCCCTGCGGGTCCGCTGGTGTGGTAATGGTACGCCGGCGTCCAGAAGTGGGGGAGAAGGGTCCACAGCGGTGATAAGTAAGCGCCGGCGTCCAGAAGTGAGGGAGACGGGTCCAAAGCGGAGGTAAGATAAAATAATATCTAGACATGCGTGAAATCTAATAGGTACCCATTTATTAGAAGCCCTTGAAAATGCTTATACGAAAACAGCGGAAACTTATGTTACAACCTAATATGTAGTTACAAATAGCTACTTTAGGTGAGTGAAAGATAAAATTTGTTGAGGAACGCGGTAATCCTTTTTGATCAGTCCAGTTCTATACCACGGCGAGCAATGGAGAGAATGTGGAACACATTATAGCAAAAATCTGGTATGGCTGTGAGCCTATTAAATGAAAAAGGGATAAAGTCATGCGAGCGAAGCGAGAATCAGGAAAAGTCTGGAAATCCGGCGTTAACCGGACGGCATAAAGCCTGTATTTCATAAGTGTGTATTTGTGTCCGTAAGGGTTCGTAAACCCTGTGTTTCTGTTCTCATGACTTCAAGAACGAACGGTTGAGACAAAAAACCACTACACTTGCTAAACTTCGCAAGAAATACAGGAGTTGAATAAAACTCTTCGGCAATTATACTAGTTAACAATCTCGAAGATCACGAAACTAAAAGAAAAAATCTTCAACAGTCCGACATTGCAAATGAGAGCGCTTGCAAGACGGATACTAGGTACGTTATTAGAGTATTAGAGTGTACCCCGTTCACAGGCACTAACAAAAAGCATTTCCGGTTATAAGCGCTCACAAAATGACACTACTATCATGGACAAAAAAAGGGATTATAGTGGAAACTTGCGTTGTTTAGAAAAAATGGCAACAGTATTAAAAAATCTGTACAACACAGAGAATTAAAATATTATCAGCAGCAAGAAAGCGTGCAATGTTATCAAGGTAATTCTTTCATAGGCGCGATGTCGGCACTGCGTTGGCTTCTGCAATAACTTCACGAAAACTTGCTATCTCTTGCAGTTCTCTCACTTGGCAATCCTGCTCATCGGGCCCCACATATCTTGGATTCGAGCTCCCATCAAAAAGATAGAAGAAGCGACTTTGCCATTGTGATTTCCTTCTTGCAGTAGCGAACATTTCTCTCAACGTTTGTGTGCGAGCTGAAAAAAATGTGTTTGAGACCTCCCTGTTCTTCGCAGTACCTAGCACTCACCTCCAAATGCATGACGAATCCTTGTATGAGAGCCTTCAACGTAGTTCTTGGTGCGTGCGCCATAATTCCATGAGTGATTCCATATGCCGTGAATGTCCACTCGGTGGCAACCAAGGCCCGTAGTAAAATGTCGTAGCGGTGAGATAAACTACAAAACCCACCGCCACGCTTTAGACGATGAGTACATGCCAGCTCACATCCATGGAGTAAAGGATACCAGACCATTGCCGGTCACGTCACTGCTAGACCATTCATGTGGCAACAAAGGAGATCATCGCCCTGTTAAGAGCTCATCGCTTTCTCATGCTGTGGAAATAGTGCGAGAGTTGAGTAGACGCAGGAGCTACTTCGACCAACTCTGCCTCTACTCATTTCTCCATCTGCCACTGTTAGCGCTCAAAAACGCCATTCCAGCTCTGGCTCAAGCACAAAACTCGTGCCAGGAAAGGCTGAATTGAAATGTTGAAAAGAATTTGTTCTTGTGATATCTCGGAGAAGACAGGGTATTCTACAGCAGTACCGCCGCAGAATTTTCGGGTTTATGCCTAGGGTTCGAGAGCACTTGAAATCTTAGACGCGAAGGTCATCATGGATGCTGGCTTTAAACCGCCCGCTAGCCTGAACCTCGATTCCTGAATCCCACTTTTTAGTGCTCTTGTTGAATTTTCAGAAACAAAACCAACCAGAATCGTTTTTAGGGGCCTATGATTCAAAATACATTCCCATAATTAACGGCTAGCCATGAAACTCATCCTGTCATCATCATAAAATGGGCAGTCTTCATCGTTAGTAACGCATGTCGTTAACTCAATCTTAATCTCGGCAGGAGTCACAGTGTTTCGTCGATCTTCTCAAGTGCAGTTCCAGTGGAGTTTCTCGCGAAATGATTCTGTGGACCCTCCAAGTCCAACAACTAGTTCGTTGACCATGGCAAGCTTTTCGGTTTCATGAGGTACGCTGAAATGCCTTTCGTCTTCTTTTTTTTCAATTGCCTGATCTTCAGATGAAACATGCGAAATTGAAACATGCGATGCGGAATCATGCGGTCTTTGGACTGTAAACAAGACTATATTCAAATCAGACATACCATAAATTCAGCCAAAGACGAAAGCATACGACGTTGTTCATAGCATGGAAGCTCGAATGATTTGTCAACCAACCGTATTCGTCCTTGCTGACGACAATAATCAGATCTTTCCTGGCTGTAACAACGGTGATTCTAGAGTCAGTTCTCGCTGTGCTGCAAACTTTTGTTATTTCTCTTCTTATGCACGCTCGTGCTGTGCTTTTTGGCTCACAGTAGTGGTTGAGACGAGGGTCTTGAATGAACCGGCCATCTTTCTCCTGGGAGTACACTAAGGTAGTTGCAGCTTTTTTTAACTCAACTATCCTATCGCATTTTTAATCTCACCTTCATGCTCGGGACAAGACCATGGCGTTAAGAATCTCTATCCTTCAGTGAGCGACAGTGCGTGCATGTGTATGTGGGGACTGCATCTCTGTTTTTCCTCTTAAATGAAAACTCGTAGCACATGCTCAGGAATTCTGAAAACCGAAGTTTATCCCGATTTGCCACAAGATTTCGTCAAGTATCTTGATGGCAATCCCGCGTCAACTTCATGCCATCCAAACTGATGTTAACATGGGATTTGCATGGAATTGACATCGGATTGCCATCGGTTTGACATCACCTCGTAAGCCCCGCCCCTGCATGAAGTTGACGTCGGATTTTCGCTGGATTGACATCACTTAACGTGTTGCGTGTTGTTCTTTTGTTGCAAACATGTTGCGAAGATGGTTCACGTAAATGCGCAAACGGAGAATATACAAGAACGTCGACAACGTTCTCGTTGAGCATCGGGCACACGCGTGAAGTAACAACTTTACTGTAATCTCAACACAATCAGTTCAATTTGTATCCCGATTATCCAAAGCAAGACAGCACAGAGTACTGTAAGAACAACGTAATTCATCAATTACAGAAAGTTATGACACACGACATATAGTAATGACGCATGAGACATAAGGCATGAAATTTGAGAAAGGCAACACTCGAACACTTAAAAATTATTCATATTTTGACACAGGATTTAATCGACAAGAACTTTTTAAAATTACTTCACTTACATCGTGGATTTCAAGCACTTCAAAAGTCCGGAAGTGAATTTCCTGCCAGTTGAGGAGGATCTTACAACGAAGGAGGATCTTATCTATGATTCGCGGCCACAAGATGAGTTTTGCACAACGTCCGTGGTCAGTCTGACCGTAATTTAGACGTGAAATTAGATGTATTGGCGGACTGCAAGTGCACCACGGTATCCATATCCGACGACAAATCGATATTGAAAGCTCTGTTTTGACTTGTCACGTGAATGTTGAGTGGACCTGGTTAGGAGTAGTACTCATTTCTTAGAAGGTAGTTGAAAAGACATATGGGACAATGAGACATGACGCGTAACTAAACACAAACTGTTTCTGTTCGATTTTCTAGGATATTCCTAAGATACGCACATTTCTCACTTAGAAAAACATCGCCAAATTTAATAGCCAGATTAATAATCCTTCGTGGAAAGATGGATCAAAATCAAGTTCGTAGTTGTTTTGGCGTTGAGTATGGAGCCCGTGGTGTGCTTGCAGTCCGCCAATACATCTAATTTTACGCCCAAATTATGGTCAGACTGACCGCGAACGTTTTGCAAAATTCATCTTGTTTCACTGCCCAGGCCCAGATAGGGCGGAGATGCAGAGACACCCGTGAACCAAGCTCGTAATAGAATATACTCCTCATTTGCCCGACAGGAGTTCCGACGCAGGACGGTGCCCCGAGTCCTATATCGTTCGAAGCAGAATTCTAAGATGAATACATCGACAACCGTGCTTTTCGGAAAGGATTCTTGCTGCACGTCGCCAGCCATTCAGTAAAGCATTCAGATTGAAAGCCCTAACCGCTGCCTATGACCACTGCTTAATTCCTTAGTGGGAAAATTTCACACAATGAAAGGTGGAATGCTGGGTACATCCCATTGGCGGGTGAGATTCTTTCCATGGAGATGTGTTCCTTCAGGAAGACTTATCTTTGAGAAAACTACAGGAAACTATATGATTCGATAGAGCAAACCGTCTGTCTCACACGAGAAAACCGTGCATTTTGGAAAATATGGACCTCTAGTGTGCGGAGGGCCGCGCCGGGCATCAGACATCTGATTTCCCGGTAATTCCGTCCTTCGTTTTCCAACCTTTAAAGAGGGGGAATTTCGCAATTCTTTGCACGAATCGTCACATAAATGCAAGCTAGTATCCTATCGACGTTATCAGCTGACATCCATAACATCAGTTGACGTGTCTGTACAGTTCTTGTAAAAAAAAGATGGCCGGATTGCGCGTGCGGTTTGATATCGTCGCGGCCGTAGAATCGCAGTGGGACCTATTCGACCCTCTCACCTAAAGCATGCTCTCCCCGCATCCATCGCCTAGGTCCCACCGCGTTTCTGAAGTCACGGAATCAGTCTAGCTTTCTGAGAAAGATTTTACATGTCCCCGCACTCCTTTTCATGATTTCCAATCTCATCTCCGTGCTACACTTCATACCCCCCCCCCTCCCTTAAATGTGATGATCCGCCTCACCTCAACAAGAAAACCTGAAGGTGGGTGAAGTGCGATACTCCGGGTACCCCTTTATGTCTGTTATGTTATGGAATGATTCAAGAAAAAGAAGTTAGCGGAACTAACCTGCTCTGGTGGCTCCTACACTTCTGAGACTATAAAGACTGCGACTGTTGAAGATGTTCCATCTTCGTGTGCGAGGCATCCCTAGTGAAATATCTCATGGGAAATCGCAGAATTTACGTGGCTTTAGACTATATATCGTAGGATAAGAACGACTACGTGTGAGTGAAACCACTCTCAAGGCCTACAACGCTGGTGCTAGTTTGAATCCCGTGCCGCGTTAGCGCTGGTCCAAGATGCGCGCCATGCGCAGACATATGTAGATTTAAATACGAGTAACGAACGAAAAGGGACCTGAAGTCCTAAGAAGAAAAACGTGGCAAATGGGCGTGGCCGGGAACGGGAACTTTCGGGAAGTGTCAAAAACGTTCGTGAATACGATCTTGCCGAGAACCTGGCCGCAACGCACACAATGTACATTGAAGTTCTCGCTAGTTTCCCGGGAGCTCCTGGGATGTTTCGCGGATGCAACCCCCCCTCCCCCCCCCCCCCGTCGTTAAGTTTCTGTACACAACAATACAAGGGAAGATGAACAGAAGAGGGAGAAGCAAAAGCCGTCATCGACGTCGTAAAGGCGTCATGGACACAGGAGACCACCGATCAATAAATGACCAAGCACACCACGTTGTTCCTGTTGCGCCCTGTTAACACGTTGTTAACAGGGCGCAACAGTAACAACGTGTTGCGTGACGTCATGACGTGAGGTTTGCATGACGTCAACCTCATGCATGGGCGGAGCCTGTCATGCATGAAGTTAACATCAGAAAACCGAAGTTAACATCGATTTTCTGATGGCAACATCGGTTTTCCGATGGCAACTTCATGCACTGCCCCGAACCGATGCGCATCTGATGCAGATTTCATGTTAACCACGGTTTTTTCCTACGAGCATCGGTTTTTCGGTGCGATCATGGGTTTTTTTTTTTGATACGAACATGGGTCTTTTGCTGCACAACACGAGCTTTCAAGTTCCTGAGTGCTTGAATACTCCAGAAGTACGTAGATGGCTATACCTCGTTGTTGTGACGGTCTGAAGACAGCATCTACTGGAGTAAAGGGCATGAGCAAGGATTTCTGCAATAAACTACACAGTTTAGCTCATGACATCATTCCCAACATGTTTTTGAAAACATAACAACCATGTTTCAGCATGCTTCTGAACACGCTCACTCGAACTGATGGCGCTTTGATTGCAATTTTTTGAATGAAGCGGCGGAGGAGTTTCGACTCGTTGCAGACGAGTTCCGACACGTTGGCGGACGACTCCTGACATTATGCGGACGAGATCGGACGCCATGTTGTGGAGAGTTCGGACGTAATCAAGCCGTCTATCCTTCTGAGTGGACAAATTGATGAGCCAACCACTTAAGCGCTCCTCGTAACCCATGTACTATGAGTGTGTTGTTTTTTTTTCTTCGAAATAAAAACTAACCAGCCTGATCGTGCTCGCCTCGCATCCGTTGTATGTTCCCCTCTACTGAGCCGTAGCATACCACTCTCACAGGTGTGAACCTGTGCGTGAAAACTTTCGCCACTACTGATTGCCTGCGCCCTTTATCACACACTTGGACTCGATTCTAGACGTTTTCCCACTTTTCAACGCACCTTTAGAACCCCACCCTTTTCAATTGCGCAATCGCCTACGTTTCCGTGCGGGCACACAATACAATGTTTATCGTAGAGCCTATTACGAACCAACTGCTTTCTGACGTTTTCATTAGGAATGTTCACCAAGAAAACATCATCCTGCAGTTGAGCTCGAATTATGCATTGCTGGAAAGCCGCGCTCACTTTGTCCGTAAAGAATGGCATACAAAGTGGCAGTTTATCCAGCCGAGGTGTTCGAGGTGTGCCGAGGTGTACGCAGCTGTTAAACGTGCCATTGTGCGTAATATTTATTTATTTATTTATTTATTTATTTAAGAGGGCGTAAACAACAACACGTTCACGCAACAGACATTCTCATAATAAATCAAAAACAATCCCAGCAACTAACACTTTGACAAACTCAATTTAACAATGCTAACAATAAGCATAGGTTTAAAAAAACTCTCAGAATTTGATTGAACAAAAAATAATACTCGAGTCAGGAAGCCAATGAGCAAGCTCTCGCAGTGGCTAATTTTTTGAACGTGAAAAGAGACATTAGCAAAATATCATGGCTGAGAAACTTGTTAACTTCTGGAATAATTCAAGTAATATGTTCAGAACAGCTACAAAAAAGTGTACAAGCGAAGATGAACAGTGCGAGTCAAGAAAACTAGCATTGGAGATAGCAAGCAGCAATGGCTACTCAACCTTGCGATGCCGGCGTCGACCATCACACGCTGGTAGTCAGGATCGAAACCTCGGCTGAATAAACTTCAACTTTGTATGCCATTCTTTACGGACAAAGTGAGCGCGGCTTCCCAGCACTGCATAATTCAAGCTCAACTGCAGGATGATGTTTTCTTGGTGAACATTCCTAATGAAAACATCAGAAAGCAGCCGCCTGGATTCTGACTAGAAATCCGGGAATGAACAACAAGAATGAATGTCTATCATTAACAAGTGACCTTCTTCCTTTTTTATCGTTATGTGAACTATCTGATGTAAATCAAATAAGATCCGGACACTGAGTAATACTCACTGGTCCGCTGCAAGCGATCTTGAGCAGTGCGGGCAAACCCCGCGAAACGGTGGAAAACATTGGTGGTTTGGAACTCGAGTTTGGGTGTTCTCATCGTATCTCGCCTGGGACAACGTCGAGAACTAGCGAAATGCGATGAGACGTCTGAGTGCACAGGTTAGTAACGCTGGAACCACTTTCAGACCTCTGAAGAAGACGGTCCTCGTCGAAACGTTAGGTCACAATAAACATTTCCACCTTAACAACCTGGTGTGGCAAAGAAAAAATTGTATGATGTACTTTGAGTTTCGTGGAAACGTCGAAAACCCCGTAAGTAAAGGGTTTCTTATACCGAGAATTTCGAAATTCTTGGCTAGTGGACGAGAGGATTCATACCACAGCAAGAGCTTGTTGAGGGTGCGGCATGGTTGTTCAACACGGAAATGTTTGTTTGTTTGATAAGAGCTGCTGCTGAGAAGTTCATTTTAATGTGCAATCTCAGCTCCTTAGCTCCGCTTCTGCTAGCTACCTATCAAGGAAACTCGTCCGCTAATGTATCTAGTTTTGCCTTAAAAGGAGATTTTTGAGGGTGTTTTATGACGCACATCACTGGAATCAGCGTCTCAAGCCGCACCTGAATCTGTGGATATCTCGATACCTAACATGACGTGAGACACTGTCTTTAAAGGCAGCACCCACGGAAATTTTGCTACTACAGATTTTGCTGTATTCCTATTCCTAGGCTTAGCGCAATAGTGAAAAAGAAGGCAGTGATTAATTTTGTCAAATCCTGCAGAAAAGATGGTTTTCGTTGTCACCGTTTTAGCCTGTTTGCAAGAGATGGTCGAGTTGCCCCGGCTTGAGTTGAAGGGAGATGAGAACAAATAATAATAATAATAATAATAATAATAATAATAATAATAATAATAATAATAATAATAATAATAATAATAATAATAATAATAATAATAATAATAATAATATATAATAATAATAATAATTTATTGCGCTGCTTAAGGCATACGTGAAAAATTGGAAAATACAACGGCGCTACAGGAAAGAACACGAACATAGAAATCAAACTCAATATGCAACTTTGACGGTTACATTCAATCCTACTATATTAAAAGATTTGGTCGCTAATTCCCGAGAACGCGTCTGTTACTGCGCGTCGACTCTCAGCGCATTGTCGATACGCAGTGTTGTGATGAGTACTTTAAAAAAGGGGCCCCTGGCCTAAATTTCCACATTGTCCGCTTTTTTCTTCCTAGATCTTTATCTTCCTTGTTATAGGGTGACACCTCCCTAAGGGCCGGCGTAGGTTTTAGGCTACTTTGCACCTGGGATTATTGATTAGTTTATCGATTATATCGATTTTATTGATTTTTCGCTATTTTTGCCCCAGGCGTGGCGAGGACATGTCTACTGGGGTATGTCAGTACGCTGAACACGAATATGACAACCGTTTCGTACGGCACTATCGATTTATCGATTTTATTGATTTTTCGCTTGTTTTGCCCAGTGACGGTGAAGACATGGCTATTGGGGTATGTCAATACGCTGAAGACGAATATGACAACCGTTTCGTACGGCACTATCGATTTATCGATTTTATTGATTTTTCGCTTGTTTTGCCGCCAGTGACGGTGAAGATTTATCGATGATTTTTCGCTAGTTGAAGGGTATGGGGTATGTCAATACGCTGAAGACGAATATGACAACCGTTTCGTACGGCACTATCGATTTATCGATTTTATTGATTTTTCGCTTGTTTTGCCCCAGGACGGTGAAGACATGGCTATTGGGGTATGTCAATACGCTGAACACGAATATGACAACCGTTTCGTACGGCACTATCGATTTATCGATTTTATTGATTTTTCGCTAATTTTGCCCCGGGCGCGGCGAAGACATGGGGGTATGTCAGTACGCTGAACACGAATATGACAACCGTTCTGTACAGCACTATGATTTATCGATTTTATTGATTTTTCGCTAATTTTGCCCAGAACCCGAGCAAAGCCGGGTACACAGTCTAGTAATAAAAATTCAAAAAATAATGGTGAAACTAAACAACTGGATTCAAAGAATCAAACAGATATAAGATTTTTTTAATCCAGCAAGCCATTCTCAGGGGTGAAGGGGCTCCCTGCAAATCCGATTTGGAGCCCAATAATCCTAATAATGTCGATTAACGTTACAACAAAATCCTAGCACATGGTTTTGTTTCCTGACATGGTTTTGAAACGAAGTGGTAGCGCTGTTCCCATCCGTTTGGGTTTTACCTTGATTTTGACTGGGCCAGTGGTAAACATGCGCCGGTCTCAGGTAAAGAGGCACACGGGTCCATTGGTCGGGATTTTCCAGCCAGTGGTAAACAGTTGCTGGTCTCAGGTAAAGGGGCACACGGGTCCGTTGGTCAGGACTTTCCCTTGGGTTCCACTGGGCCAGTGGTAAACAGTTGCTGGTCTCAGGTGAAGGAGCACGGGTCCGTTGGTCAGAATTTTCCCGCCAGTGGTAAACAGGTGCTGGTCTCTTTCCCTTGGGTTCCACTGGGCCAGTAGTAAACAGTTGCTGGTCTCTGGTAAAGGGACACATGGGTCTGTTGGCTAGCACTTTCCCTTGGCTTCGACTGGGCCAATGGTAAACAGGGGCACATGGGTCGTTGGTCAGAATTTTCCCGTCAGCGGTAAATAGGTGCTGGTCTCTGGTAAAGGGACACATGGGTCTGTTGGTCAGAATTTTCCCGCCAGTGGTAAACAGTTGCTGGTCTCAGGTAAAGGGGCACACGGGTCCGTTGGTCAGGACTTTCCTTTGGGTTCCACTGGGCCAGTGGTAAACAGGTGCTGGTCTCAGGTAAAGGGGCACACGGGTCCGTTGGTCAGGACTTTCCTTTGGGTTCCACTGGGCCAGTGGTAAACAGGTGCTGGTCTCAGGTAAAGGGGCACACGGGTCGTTGCTCAGCTCTTTCCCTTGGGTTCGACTGGGCCAATGGTAAACAGGTGCTGGTCTCTGGTAAAGGGACACATGGGTCTGTTGGTCAGAATTTTCCCGCCAGTGGTAAACAGGTGCTGGACTCTGATAAAGGGGCACACGGGTCTTTGGTCAGCACTTCCCTTGGGTTCGACTGGGCCAATGGTAAACAGGCGCCGGTCTCAGTTAAAGGGGCACACGGGTCCGTTGGTCAGGACTTTCCCTTGGGTTCCACTGGGCCAGTGGTAAACAGTTGCTGGTCTCAGGTAAAGGGGCACACGGGTCCGTTGGTCAGGACTTTCCCTTGGGTTCCACTGGGCCGGTGATAAACAGGTGCTGGTCTCTGGTAAAGGGACACATGGGTCTGTTGGTCAGAATTTTCCCGTCAGTGGTAAATAGGTGCTTTTCTCTGGTAAAGGGACACACGGGTCCATTGGTCAGGACTTTCCCTTGGGTTCCACTGGGCCAGTGGTAAACAGTTGCTGGTCTCAGGCAAAGGGGCACAAGGGATTTCAGGATTTTCCCTTGGGTTCGACTGGGCCAATGGTAAACAGGGGCACATGGGTCGTTGGTCAGAATTTTCCCGTCAGTGGTAAATAGGTGCTGGTCTCTGGTAAAGGGACACACGGGTCCATTGGTCAGGACTTTCCCTTGGGTTCCACTGGGCCAGTGGTAAACAGGTGCTGGTCTCAGGTAAAGGGGCACACGGGTCGTTGCTCAGCTCTTTCCCTTGGGTTCGACTGGGCCAATGGTAAACAGGTGCTGGTCTCTGGTAAAGGGACACATGGGTCTGTTGGTCAGAATTTTCCCGTCAGTGGTAAATAGGTGCTGGTCTCTGGTAAAGGGACACACGGGTCCATTGGTCAGGACTTTCCCTTGGGTTCCACTGGGCCAGTGGTAAACAGTTGCTGGTCTCAGGTAAAGGGGCACACGGGTCCGTTGGTCAGGACTTTTCCTTGGGTTCGACTGGACCAATGATAAAAAGGCGCCGACCTCAGGCAAAGGGGCACAAGGGATTTCAGGATTTTCCCTTGGGTTCGACTGGGCCAATGGTAAACAGGGGTCGTTGGTCAGAATTTTCCCGTCAGTGGTAAATAGGTGCTGGTCTCTGGTCAGCACTTCCTTGGGTTCGACTGGGCCAATGGTAAACAGGCGCCGTTCTCAAGCTAAGGAGCACACGGGTCCGCTGGTCAGGATTTTCCTTTGACTGCGACGCTGTCAGCAGCAAAGTTGCGCCCGTCTCAGGTAAAGGGACACACGTGTCGCGCCGGTGTCAGATGAAGGGGCACACGTGCCGCGCCGGTCTCAGGTAAAGGGGCACACTTGTCCACTGCGCGGTATTTTCCCTTGGGTTTGACTGGGCTAGTGGTAAAGTAGCGCTGGTTTTAGGTAAAGGGGCGCACTGGTCCATTGGTCGGAACTTTTCCTTGAGTCCAACTGGGCCAGTAGTGAATTGGCGAGGTCTGTTGGCCGGGATTTTCCCGTGAGTCCGGCTGGCTGGCTCAGTGGTAAAGCGGCGTTGGCTTCAGGCAAAAGGCAACACGTGTTCATTGGTCGTCAACAAAAAGAAGGTCGTGGTCTTCAAAAATTTCAATCAGTCAATTTTGGCATTTTGTGACTCCTCGACAAGCTGTTTGCCACTGTTCAGTTTGAGTTTCTCAAAATCTAAGGATTAGTTCTATTCAGACAGGTGTTGAGACTGAATGAAGTGCTTAATTAGGTTTGTTTGCAGACACTCTACTCGAACTCTAATACCAACACTGATAGAATGCGGTGAAACTTTGAGCCAAGGAACTCACGGGGTTACCATCTCGCGCAAAAGCCCAGACAATAACTTGCGCACCCACCTAATGTGTCTCATCAAGTGGACCACCACTAGAAACTCCCTTACTAGAAACTCAAACAAAAGCCCAGACAATAAATTGCGCACCCACCCCATGTATCCCGCCAACCCGTGGACCACCTCCACTACTAGAAACTCAGGCAAAAGCTACAGACAATAAGTTGCGCACCCACCCCATGTATCCCGCCAACCCCGTGGACTCAGGCCTCAGAAACTTAGGCAAAAGCCTAGACAATAATTTACGCACCCACCCCATGTATCCCGCCAACCCCGTGGATTGCCTCCCTTCCAAGAAGCTCAGGCAAAAGTCTAGAAAATAACTTGCGCACCCACCTCATGTATCCCGCCGAGCCCGTGGATTACCTCCCTTTCCAGAAACTCAAACAAAAGCCTGGACAATAAATTGCGCACCCACCCAATGTTTCTCGCCAACCCCGTGGACCACCTCCACTACTAGAAACTCAAGCAAAAGTCCGTATCTCGTCAACTCTGTGGACAACCTCCCTTACTAAAAACTCAGACAAAAGTCTAGAAAATAACTTGCGCACCCACCTCATGTATCCCCCCCAACCAGTGGATTACATTCCGTTCCAGAAGCTCAGGCAAAAGCCTAAGCAATAATTTACGCACCCATCCCATGTATTCCGCCAACACCGTGGATCGCCTCCCCAAGTATCCCACCAATCTCATGAAGCATCTCCGTTTCCTGAGCTTAAAGGCAGTGTCTCACCTCATTTTCGATTCTGAGATACTAACAGAATCCGGACCTACTCGACACGCTAAGTCCAATAATGTACGTGATTTCTGATAAAACCGTCAAAAACCCGTTAATGAGGGACCAATCCAACTTGGCGTGGACGAGTTCCTCGGCAAGGAAACTGCCCGTCTTGCCATACACCTTAGCAGATCTCATTGATCGCACAGGTGTTCTCATTGCCGAAAACTGCACCGCAGGCGGGAGGCGCCTCGTCCACCGGCAGAGAATTTGGCCAAATTCTCGGCCGGTGATAGTGAGGTGAGACACTGCCTTTAAGCGAAAAATAACCAATAACTTATGCTCCTACTCATTTATACCATCAACCCTGTTGATCATCTCCCTTCCCTAGGCCTCGTGGATTTGAGTATTGATCACCTTCTTAATCATCACTTAGAACTTTTTTGGTTTAGTATAAATGAGCCACGTCGTGTCGGTGAATATCGGTGAGTAATGACGAAGAAGATTGGTGGAAATAAGCGATCGGGATGCTTATTCTCTTTTCACAATAATTTGTTTTCAGTTTTTGTTCAAAACTTTGGGAAAGTATAAAGTTTTTAGAATGAGTTTGGTTTGAACTAGAAGGATGGGATAGTCACATACAGTGGTAATGCTGAGGGTGTGTTTGTATGATTGGCTTACTGAGTTATTGACCGAGTGGTTTGTACAATACAAAAGCAGTTGTGTTCTGTATTTCACGCTGTCCTTGGTATGCTCGCTGCTCGCGAAAGACAGAGATAGAAACAACAAAACAAATTGATTCACGGATTCTGTGAGTTCTCTTCTCTCATTCGCTACGCTATGTGCTCTTTTTCGACTGAATAATGTTATATGTAGATATACATATACAGTTGTGAGATAGTGTAGCTCGAGTTGAGGGTGTGAATCTCACACAACCTGTTGGCGCGCACGAAAAACCACAACGGGTCAATACTGTCACACTACGGAAAGTAGCACAATAACGTGGCTTACGGGGCCACTAGTAAAACTAATAGGTCAGCGATCGTTTGTTAACTATGCGCTTAAAAGCGATGAAGTTGGAAGAGGAGGAAGTACAACCATATCCCAATGATGAGTAAGAAAAACCAGCTCGGCATGTGAAACCTACACGTCAGTGACGGACGCAGGCCCCCCCCCCCCCGAGAATGGGTCGGCAAATTTTTGAAATTACTTTGCAATACATATAAAAATCTTGTATTAGTTTTTTTCTACTCGTTTATTTTTGATATAATTTTCAATATAATTTTTACAAATTAATTAGTATTATAATTAATATTTTATTAATTTTATTTCCCGTTTAGGTCCCCAAAACGGCGAGACCCCACTTTTTTCCCACACCCCACCCCTCCCGCCCACTTTAGCGTCCGCCACTGCTACACATCTAATTTATGTTTTTGGACCTGCATATGAAATTTTCTCCAAGTTGCCTCTGGTTTTTGCCTGAACAATCTTGAAAAACTTACTAAGATCAACCTTGAGCATACCACATAACATCTTGTAAAGTGTACAAACATCAAACACCATCGTTCTCGATTCTAATGTATGGTTTCCGTAGTAAGTATTCCTTATCCTCGCCCCAACTATTCTGGAGTTCAAAAAGCCCCCAGTCCTTATCAGCATCTTTCTTGTAAAATTGTTCAGAATCCTCTCAAGCAAATATATGTCCTTTTTCTATGGGGATGGAAACCACGGCACCGAACTCAATTATGGGTCTAACATATGTTTTACTAGACGGTATACCCGGCTTCGCTCGGATGTTTTACTACCCCGGCAATTTCACACCAATGAGGACATTTGCTAGTGCCGACAAATTCATTGCGGATGCCTATAGTTTTGGTGGTAAACATATTAGCAGGCTCATGTAACCGTAAGCAAAAAGTTAGTACTGTTGTTTCAGTGTCAATTTCATGGAAAGCAGTTGCCATATTCGTACTTAGGGTTTAGCGTTCTCGATTGATCCAGTGAACACATTCTTACCCCGTCCCTTTCCAAAAGCGGAGAGAGAGCAAAAGAAGTTACTGAGTCGATATATCCGTGGAGAATAGTTGTCATATTCGTGTTCAGCGCATTGACAAACCCCAGTAGACCTGTCCCTACCGACTCTCGGGCAAAAATATCGAAAAATCAATAAAATCGATAAATCGATATTTGGTGCAAAACGGTTATCATATTCGTGTTCAGCGCATTGAAAAACCCCAGTGGACCTGTCCCTACCGACTCTCGGGCGAAAATACCGAAAAATCAATAAAATCGATGAATCGATATTAGGCGCAAAACGGTTATCATGTCCGTGTTCAGCGCATTAAGAAACCCCAGTAGACCTGTCCTCGCCGCCCCTGAGCAAAAGTAGCGAAAAATCAATAAAATCGATAAATCAATCGATAATGCCTGGCATGAAGTAGCCTAAAACCTCCGCCGGCCCATATGGAATAAGCTTGCAAAGTTTGGTCCCGATCGGTTCACCCTCCGCGATTTCTATAAGGAACATACATACAGGAAGCTCCAAATGTCCGCAGTCAAGAGGAACGTGGCCACGACGCGGCTTTAGACAGAGACACAGGCGCTCGGCATGCCGCCACTGGTTGGCTGCAGAGTCAGAGAAGCCAGAGGCAGCATAGAGAGCGCTTGTGTCTGATCAAAGAGCCGCGCCGTGGCCACGCCCTCTTGACTGCGGTCATTTGGAGCTTCCTGTACATACACACACACACACATACATTCTACTTTATATATACAGATATGCTCTCAAAAGAATGTACCTATCTTTGACAGATAGCCCTCTAACGATTTGATAGGTGCGGGTAATTGCCTTGCTATGGAGATTTCTGTAATGTTCATGCAGGGCAAGGCTATCATAAGGAAAGAGAGAGATTGTAAACAAAAATACCCATTCATTTCATGCCACAACTCATCCCTGTTGAAATATTGAAATACGCTTAGCCTCTCGTTTTTTGCGTACGCTGATAGCCAAGACGGGGTAACTTTCGTAGAATTGTTGACACCATTGCTAAATGTCAAAAACGATCAAAATCTTGGACACGAAACACCTTCAAATCAAAGTAAAAATCAAAATTTACCACATCTTCGTACATAACTTGGTGAGCTGAACACGATGGTGTGGGTATTTTCTATTTCTGATGGCTGGTTCTCGTGCGCGCACACACACACATACACACTCATTAACTACCAGTTAAGAAGAAGTAAGATATGATCACCATTTCCAGCAGGTTTTTGAAGCACTGTAAAATTTATGGGAAAATAAAGGCTTAGATCACTAGTGTTAAGGAGCGCGAAAGGAATATTTTTAGCACACATTGATTCACATGAATTTTGTAGAAGGAAAGCGGCTTTGCTGCAGGTTTCAAATAATGACCTATCAGGCAAAGGTTTGATCAACACATTGTTACAAGGAGAGATCCAACGCCCCACTCAGACAAATTTTTCTGGTTGGATATGACACTGTGTAGATTTGCCCACCCCTCCGGTAGAGATCCACTTCCCCGGCTCACCGGAGCAGAGGCACCATTCACCGAATCTTAAGATTGAGGCCCAAATTATAACAGACTAGTCATTTAGTAAATTCTGTTTTCGGCCTGGTGTACCTCCTGTTGAACACTTCGAGCAGCAATTCATCAAATAGAGAAAATTGCCTTTATCTGTTATGTCCAGGTTTGTTGAATGCAGCCAGAGTTGGCCTACGGTAATATTTAATTGTCGAAGACGCAGAACGATCACTGATAGAACTGCGCCCAACCTAGCTGCTAGTATTTTTGTACATAGACTGTTCCGGAATTTTCTTCTCGTTTCCTGAGCAATGCTTTTGTTTCTGAAAAGTTTCATGACCATCATCTGGGCGAAGTTGGAAGCTCTTTTCTTTCTGGTAGGGTTTTTGAAGTCTTACTATCTGTGTGCTTAAAACACTGCTTCCTGGTCAATTGCAGAACTAATGGGAAATCTAGATTTTGTCCTATTGGGGCGGAAAAAGGGCCTCGAAAATGGGAGACTACAAAAACCGTGTTCTGTCTCATCACAAAGTGTCGTTCGCAGAAACCATAAACAAGAGCACTTGAGGAACTCTTTTGAAGTCAGATAGCGCAGGTCCTCCTCTTCATAATCCTTCAGTTTGTCTATCTAGCTTCTGGAACAATGGGGTTATGATTTTTCAAATCTTCATTACTTGGATCCGGCTATTCATTTCGGGACAACCTAATACGTTAAAAACAAATTGCGTGATATTCGGATGTTGTAATGGAACCATAAGACACGCTGTCGTTCAGCAACGTTATTGTTATCTATACCATCTCTGGAGTTTTGCAAATAGCAATTGCAGAACTTCTTCTGAAAGCAATGACATTTGCCCATTTAGGAGAAAAATTAAATTAATAGTGTTCCGCTGTTGCGTTTCATACACGCCGCGAAAGTCGTTGGTCTCACATGATGAGCGCCGAAAATCACTCCGTTCCGCGTTTCTCAGTGTAAATCTTTGCGAAGAAATTGGCGGCATAACCTCTTGTTGCTCGAGCCGACAGCTACACCAGCAGCTTGGTTTATTATTTCATCTTCACGATGTAATTTTTTTTCCTTATTTGAGGTATCTCGCCTGGAAAAAACGGCCATTCGCCATTCGTACCTTGGTAAGTTGACAATCCACTAGAAAGGGAATAATAGGGCAAATTCTTCTGAGCAAGAGAGAAAAATACAAGTAGTATGTCGAAGCTTATATTTGAAATTGTATGATATTTTTTTTCTCAAAACGTTGAATCCAAAGCTAACCTAGCAAGCTGCCATATAGACTCCCTCTCACGGATCATGACTATCCGACCAACAAATGGTCGCGAGTAGTGAGGGGAGGGGGGTGGGATGTGCATTTATGTTACACATTAGAAATTAGGGTTATGCTATCATGTGCTGTTTCAGTACCGATGTGATAGTACCCTCTTAAAAAGTTTGTATCTGTATTACAGACAATGAAAATATCATTACAGACATTATATGTATTATTATATCCATGCATAATACATTTACATTTTTTAGCAACTATTGTAGCTTCTGTTGAGCCTCCATAAGGTAACAAAGCTCCAGTTGCTTATGTGTACACGACAATGGTTGGTGCCATGTCGTAAAAAATACATATCAGATTTTAATGGTTATGGCAATGTAGCTGTTCAAAAAACTTCTTTACGACTTTGTTATTCATGTCAGGCTCCTTGTTTTTGTTCAAAACTGTACAGTTCTTCCGGTTTATGCTCGCATATTGCTTGCACATTTTGAAAAGTTTCCGGAATGAAAATGAAAACAAAAGAAATCTGAGGCTATCAATGTTTTATTTCGTAATTCAATCCCCTCGAAGCTCAACACACGTGGTCCGATCTGTTTTTAATTTTTCAATCTCTAGCTAGAGTGAATTTCTCTGAAGTACTCAGGAAAACCGGATAAATCCACGATTAACTCGTCTCTTGATCGGAATCTTGTCCTTGAGGGGAAGATGTTAAGGTTTTAAGACAGATAGAGGTACGGGGAAGCCAATGCAGACAGACCGTCGAATGAGGTGGAATTTCGGATTTCATTATTGGAAGTTTGTTTGATGAGGCATTACACCTGCTTGAGCGGTCATGTTGACGTGGAGGGGAAATTCTTTTTTTCTGATGAAATCGCGCTTTCCACTTGGGTTACCACAGCTAAAGCTTCTACAAATTTCGGCTAAAATTCGATTGCAATGACTTTCACACCATCCCCTTGAACTTCCAAAAACACACGTCTTCACCACTCCACCTCAGTGAACGGTACTGTCTTGTTCAGAATCCATTCTTTGTGTCTCACCTATTGTTTTTATTGCATCTTTTGTGACCACAGTGTAGCGCTCAATTGATTCTTCGACATGGATTACAGTTTCGACTTGGAGTCCAATCCAACCATTCAAAATAAATTTCTGATTTTCCTGTTGGGTTGCGTTCTTGTTCAGGGCTGAGCAAATGCGCCACTCATTTTTGAAAACGCTTTTTCAAAATAAATTCGTCGGGCAAAATAAAAACTAATGACTGGTAATAAATGCGCCAGGCTTCCTTATTTAGTACGCATTTGTATTCTACATTATGGTGCAAGCGCGAAAACCTATCGTCTCTCACCTAGAGCTACCTACTATACCTTGGAATATTCGATGATTGTTGAAATATTCGAATTTTTGAATAATTCGAAAAATAGAAAATTTGAAATATCCGAATTCTGAATAGTTCGAATATGGGGCTTTTTGCAATATTCGAACATTTGAATAATTCGAATAAGGTGTTTTCAAAATACGCGAGTGAACGAGTTATTCGAATGTAGAACTTTTTCGGCTACCCGAATGAATGAATCATTCCAATAACTGACTTTTTGAAATCACCGAATGAATAAATAATTTGAATCGAATATTCGGTCCAATACCATTTTAATTATAGCTTTCAAAGTATTCATTCCTGGCCTATCAACCACAGAATTATAGAAGGTGACTCGGGATCGGACTCGCATCCTTTAGAAATTATAGCCTGGGCCTCACTTTAGCGGGTTATTCGATGCGCTGATCACGGAAATTGCACTAATCTGCTAGCCTAATCACGTTTTCCGTAAAGATATAGCAAGATCACGGTAAGAAACAGAGAATATAAATTTTGGCAAGGAAATGGCAGCGCGATCAGACCCTTTCCCGCTTTTCTGCTCAGAAAATCTCGGAAATTTCCTGAAAGGGTTAATGAATGTGATAAACATGAGAATCGTAGCCACTTTGTAGTGTAACACTACTTATGTTAGCCACGCTACAGCATCTGGCACTGCTAATGCTTCGAATTCCTTGTTGAAGATTGCATTTTATTTCACATTCCTACATTGTTCCAACTGTAAACTTAATAAGTGCGATTTTCGTGATCAGGGCATCGGATAACCCCGTAAAGAGAGGTTCACGCTAGATTTTCTAAAGAATGCGAGTCCGGTCCCGAGTCACCTTTTATTCACCTTTTATAATTCTGTCTATCAACCTTTGTTACACCTGCAAAGATCGGCCTTAGGACATATCAGGGTCTCGTCAGGCGATTTGCGGGAATTGCTGGGGGTCGCAACGAGCCTTTGAGATATGACCTTGTTAGTGGATACCTATTGCCCTCTATAATAGCCATCGTGCCATCATCTTTCAAATGTGAAATGTTCCCAAGCCGAATAAACGAATATTTCGAATTTGCCACTTCTCAGACAATCGAATGAACGAATTGTTCGAATACTAGCCTTATCTAGGGCCCGTAGTAAAGTGTCATGGCGGTGAGATCAGCTGCCTGCACAACTCGTCGCCTCGCCACATTGGAGGCGATGATCGCACGTGCGACGACCTTCTAACACTGAATAATGGAGGATCATCACCATCGCGGCGGTTTTGCGAGCACGTATGTGCGGGGCGCTCATCTCATCGCCCTGGAGGGCGATGATCGCCATCGTTTGGCGACTAGATAGTGTGCGGAGCGAAGAGACGCCGAGTGAAGTACTCGGAGCATCTCACTCGGAGTATGGCGATGGTGTGAAGGTAAGTGTGATCAGGTGCACGTTGAAAATACGAATATTATTCTTGACGACCTGATATTAACTGAGACAAAGGTTTCACAGTTACACATAAATACATAAGTAACTGGGAGGAGTTCTCCTTGGAATTCCCTATTTTTCTAAATAATGTAGCTCTCTCCGAGCATTTCATTGGTTTCACGTGCAAAATTGTTGCAGCTACCTGCATTTTTTTTCTGAAAATGTGACTGAAGACATGCTGCTCCAAAACGGAAGGCTCTTGCAAAGCCTAGTCTTGCATAAGAATAAACTCAAACCGTTTCGTAGCCAGCACGGAAATGAACATGGTGAAGCATAAGTATATGTTACCAGCAAACGAATAATTAGCAAACTAATTAATGGCTCTGTATAATACAGGCATCTACTAGCTCCTCTTCTTCCACGAAAGTTCTCTTGTTTGTAACTTCTTGCAACACTATCTCGGCTGGCGAAAGCGCCGTTGTTTTGATTCGTGAGAAAACTGTTCTTTGCACTAACCGATATAATAACAATTAACACTTATAATTAGGACAGCTGAGCCATTTCGACGACTTGTCCGTTCTTCTGTCTTCCTTCCTAGTTTCCCTAGAAACCCCTGCAGATATTATACCATTGTTCAAACCCTACTGATCAGCGAGTCGGTTTCCAATGTCGGATTCAACAACGTTAGACCAATCAGCTGATCGACAACTATCACGCTCTGTTAAATACCCCGATTTTTTGAACGAAAATTTGTCATGTGCACAACAATTCACTGCCATTCCGGCCGGACTTATTTATCCACGCAGTAGAGGAGACGATGCTTTTGAACACAATTTTCATCTCTGTTCTCAGGATATCGTGGAATTGAAAAAAAGCACCTTTGGCCTTTTTAAAAGTTGGAGATGGCACACCATCGTTGCAATGACGACGATAGCGAAGGCACACGCGTTGAAACATTCGCCACAAGGCTGTACGATTGGTGATATCGATTCATGACACCTAGCGCATCTTTGTGACAGATGTATCAATGAGCCCATTGAATTCTCCGCAGAAGAAGGAAGCTGAAAAGCGGATTTTTCGACACCTTTGTAATGAGTCAGATGGCAACGTAATAACTATTTTCCGACAATTTCTCCGGTGCAAAAATCTCAAATTCGATCCTGAGGTGAGAAATGACCTGAAGTTTTATGCACTGCTTCACAGGGCAAGTGGTTACTAAGAGATTCATATAGTTAGTGGCTCATAATCTGTGGCAGGTGCCATCCCAGTAGCCCGTTGACGATTCCAACTGTTTTTCGATTATTCTGTAAATCCTGTTAAATTTCATATTTCATTAAAAAGCCAACAATATCACTCTGATCAATAGCCCACGTTGCATTTGCCCATGCACTTATGGTGCGGAATAAACACCGTTAACGTTGCCGCTTTTCAAATGTGACGAAGGTTCGATATATGCCCCTTACTAGACATAGTACGTATATGTGTGTACCAACTACTCTTTCCTTAACTCCATAGCGATCACAAGCAAATGTCCGTCATTCTTCTCTCCAAAGCCGCAGCAGCAGGGTTTTTACTGATAATTAGTCCCTCGGGTTGGGCGCGTGAGTTGTTACAAGAACGACCTGTTTAACTGGTACCCAAAGCAGCAGTTTACTTTCTTGATTGTTCAGCGACCCCGTATGAACTTTTCCTGCTTCTATTTGCTGCCCTCCAAATTCATTTCATATTTTGTGTAGATACTCATTTCGAAGCGGTTTTCTGCGTACATGTATCTCCACTTGATAGTTATCTTCATTTTGCTACGGTCCTAGCATCTAGCTAAAAATGTGTTCTGCGTAGACTGATTGATCATCTCGGATCATTCTGAGCGTCGGCTACTCGGAAAAGTTCGGAAATCGACTTTTCCAAAAATCGGCTGTTCGAAAACAAAACTGATAAATTCTTTCTTCCTCTGCCATACAGTTTGTTAACAGTACATTTTTGTTGGCCGAGGTTTTTTATGCGTTGTTTTCAAGGGCCTGAAAGCGGTTCAATGTTCTTGAATTCGCGTGCTATCCCATCAAAAACCTCCTCTGATATACATATTCGACGAGTCTCAACCAGACCTCAATTGGTAACCAACGTGATGGACGAACCTACTGAGACTACCGCCACTATGCGGTGTTGTTTGTTCCGCACAACACTGTCAAAAATTAACTTCACTCGACAATAAACGTCCGAAATGGAAAAATTTCCCAATGACTCTTATAATAAATTAACCTTCTCTAGAAACTAGAAACTCAAGTGATTGGATTATTATTAATCCTTTTAATAGTAATAATCTTTCTGTGATACCTGTAATCATGTTGTCTGTGGTTTTACACAAATCTATAATGTACCTTCGTATACGTACATAGAAGTTCTTCTCGTGGATGCACAAAGATCACGAGACTTCATAAAGATGTACAAATGTGGCAATTAGGTAAGACAAGCTCAACGAAGCATGCATAATTGTATCACATTATCAGTGTTTGCGTATGTGTGCCGATGCAAATAACAATTATCAGTTGGCTTCGTATCGAAACGCCCAGCTGCTTCAACTGTTATGAATGGAATTCCGGCCTAAAGCGTGTAAAGAGCTCAGCTCGTGTTTGCCACGTTGGTTTTCATAGGTCTTTTCCATCCATGTTTTTCCCTTGTGTTATTCATGTTTCTTTTTCTTAATAAGAGGAATCGAAGTGTTTATTTCCTTGTTTGGACGCATCGATCAGTATCCTGACGACGAGAATTTTGAAATGGAAACTATTTCTGTAACAGCATCTCTTTTGGATTTCTCTGTGAGTGAGCAATTTCCATAACATTTCTTTCACCCCAACAAATCTGAGCGATCCAGTGGCTTCAGCAGCAAGTGATTAAAACGGAAACAAAATTTTTTGCCTGTTCATCACGGGATTCTTCATTCAGAGGCTTCCAACCGCTTCCATATTTAGGAACATGTTTCCGTAGGAATTCTAGTTCTGCTTTTTGGTCTTCCACCCTTATCTGGAAACACAATATTCTTTTGTTTCAAAATGTAGCATTTAACACTTGCACTAGAAAATCGCGATTTGATTTCAGCTCCATGGCGTCTTTTTCACTATCAGGGAAACGAGCTAATAGTTAGTCCTCTTACCTCTGACCTCAATTCATGAAATCTAGTGTTAAAGGTAAAGGTAGGACAGAACGCATCCTCTCTGCGATAAGTCGTAACCAGTTATCAGTGTGTTTTGAGTCGCAACAATAAGTAGAACGCAGAGGATCCTCACTTACCTGCGGATGCATTGCAAGAAAGGCCACAATCACATCCCGTTGATATGGCCTTCAGGCTACACGCCAACGTACGCAGTCCTGGTTACTTGCATAAGCTCGTGTGGCAGCTCGTGCTGCCCATAAACTTTAATGGGCGCTTATTCAAACGCACACAGGAAACGCATCTTCGTAAATTTCTAGTGCACTAGCGCATTCAATCAGCCTCTTCGTTGAGTATGGGTTCTGAAGGTCCTGGGAATCTCTGCTGTTGCTACCTTTGAATCACCTTGTATTTACCCGCACTAGTTATTGTGTCTGCTATGATTTCTGTCCCAGTTCTTCACCTAAAAAGTACTTCGAAGGGAGTTCATATAAGAAGAGAATTTCGTCAAAAAAAGTTCTCGGTGGCAAGCAGGAGCGGTCTCATTCATGCCTCTTCGAGAGATGCCAGTGTAGGAAGCAAGGCGAAGCGAGCGGGGGGGGGGGGGCAACCTTCAGCGAATGTGTCGCCGTGTTTAGGAAGTTACATCACGAAATAGATGAAAATTTTGAATCAGCTTTTTTTTCGATTCCTTTTTTATTATTATTTCCAAAGACCTTCTTTTGATTATTTAGGTCTGAAATTAATTTTTTGTTCCCTTCGAAATTCCAGCCCTGCGAGCCCCCAAAGCCGTTGGAGACTCCACTTTTTTCCCCAGCCCCACCCCCTCCGCCTACATACTCTGTTATATGCTAGCTTAAAAGAAAAACTTGCGATTTATTTCAGGCCTGTTAGCAGGAAAGACAGAGAGGAGGTACAGATAAAAATATAATTTCCACAGGAACAAGACAGGCTGGAATATAGAAATGAAATGAAAATATATAATGAGTTTAGTTAACTAAAGGTAAACATTTTGAACTACCAGATAAAATAGGGATTTGGAAACAAGGCTTTTTTACAAAATTTTGCTCATTATTCAGAATAAATTTTTAGAATTCTTTCTATCCATTCTCCTTCAAGTGCGTCCCTCCCGCTTTCCTCTCAACGGTGCACTAGAAGATGAGGTGACTCTGTAGTGTTATATGCGCACTCATCATAAGTTATTGACTAACTTCACTACACATTTATTTGCTTTTATACCCCTTATTTATTTACACATGTATTTACTTTATATGTAAGCGGAGAACATTCATGAGGATAAAACTAAATCTGGAATTGCGAATCGTTGATAATAATTGCCCGCTACTAGCTCGTTTTTCATTAATCGCGATTTAACGAAACATTTGAGGTTATGTGGTGATTTGAAGTTCTGTAACGCAGCTTCGAACTATCCAATTGTGGGTAGAGGAGATGTGGAGTTATCTGTTTTTCCCACTCGTATTGAATCTTCTTCCCTCTGCAAATATAGGCATGTGATCAGCTGAAGGAAAGGGAATGCAAAAAGGATGTGTTAGGAGTATATATAGATCGGAGCATCTCAGTATGTGATATGGTGATGAAACGGAATTCTCCTGCTATTCTAGGTAGGCGTCGATCAGTGGCGGCCACAGAAAGTGGGCTGGGGGGGGGGGGGGGAAGTAGGATCTCCGCTGCTTTGGGACGCGAACAGAAAACAGAAATAATGAACATGATAATTACCTAGAGATAATAATGAAGATAAACAATTGAAAATAAAATAAACCAAGATTTTTATTTGTTTTGTGAAGTAATACCAAAAATTGGTGACCCATACTTCCGGAGGGCTGCTCCCTTCTGCGTCCGCCATGGCGTCGAGGTCGTTGATGTCTTCCTCTGAGAATTTCGTTTCTATAATCGACCACTTCTTAAAAAAACTTTTGAGCTCCATTGCAAATCTTTTATTGGTTCAAAATCCACAGAACGTGTAATGTAAAAAGTGAGTTCTTAGAGGAGTTTTTGGAGCATCGCGAGACCTGTTGGTGCTGTACGGCCATTCTGCTCATACCTACGTATGACCAGAAATATTCTCGCCTTCTATGTGCGTGAATAAGTGTGCTGTTTGCGCGAATAACTTAGGATGTACACAAGAATTATCCTAACCAATTGATCCTTGTTCTATAGCATCTACAATTTCGACCGAGTGAAACACTGGAATGTACATTGAAACAACTAATTCCTAATTTCTCGCACGCAGAATATTGCAGACACTCCCGAAAAAATGATATTTCAAGAGCAACGGACTTACTGCGTTGGAACAAATGTTATACAGATATAAACATAGTATGAATTGTACCATCACTTTTCAATTTTTGCCCTTCTTTTCTATTATTTATCACTTTCGACTTGGATGGAATTTTGGCCCAGTTTGATTTTTTAGGCCCTTCTTCACATCAAATACCGCCTAGATTCCTCTCCCGTAAGCTTCGTGTTCTCCATGTTTCTAACAGTACTTACATTTCTGTTTACACAATTGCGCTCTCTCCTTCATACCTGTGTGAATAATCTAGCAGATTCCGATTGATCATGCGCCATACAAGCAGGAGTTGAGCCGTCCTTTTTTCGATTAACCTATCAATCTCATAAAACAACATACTTTCATAGTTCGTGAAACGACATCCAACAAAATGCCATCGTCCTCATATTCGCTTGCTTTTGAATGCTGGTTGTAATGCGTGTCCATATAAACTCTACTGCTACTCAATGCTGGTGATGTATTGTTTTCAGCGGCAGCATCGATGCTTTATGGGCCAAGTATAGCGTTTTTATGTCTCATTCACACCAGCTCCGCTATAAACTGCTATCGAGGTAAGCTCCTGCATCCTACAATTATCGCCACAAACCACAAATTCAGTAAAGCAGGATCGTAAATAGCACGTTTGATTTCAAACAACAACGTACAGGTGTGGGGCTGATAGTGCCCAATAATGAAGGTGTCTGGACACTCTAATGATCTATTTGCTGCCGAAGTGTCCTTGGTTATGTTTCCTGCGAAGAACTTATTAAAATTTCAATTTATGGCGATACGTAAAAGGATGTGATGCATTGGTTCGGGATATTACACGTATGAGATAGAAAGTGCAACAAATTCGTGCACAGCTGGGCCAAATAATTCTTAAAAGTAGCACCTACGGGAATTTTCGTGTCTGAAATTCTATGCGTTCTGGGAGCTGAAAAATTGTCTTTACATTTGTGTGATGACCACAGAATCCGAGGGATTCTCGTTCCTAAGATGTTACTGACTGAATTTTTAAGATAGGGGTTGCTCGGAAGAGTAGGCCTTCGATCAAGCTCTAATGAACAGTTGCTGTCAGTTAATTTGATGTGCAGCCGTATTTTATTCAGTTTTTCAATCTTTTTAAGCTTCCGTTTTTCATGATTACCACATCGAATCTTCTCTCCGTTTTTGATTGTAATTGTGAGCTGCAAAATCGCTGCGAAACAAAGTAAATTTTGGCAACAAAAAGACTGACGATAAATGCATCGTAATTTACTTTTTCGTATCAGTACACATCTCACAGCGTGCGCGACTTGATGGAACTGCTACAAAACGATAGGTGAAAAGTCTTCAACACATTCGCGACAATGTGCTCAACGGTTAACACGCGTGCGTAGCGTGGAACCACGTGCTCAGCAGGGAGCACACCCCTTTTCAGAATTATATTTTAGTGAAGAAGTCATGATTAGCAAACTCCCTTGAGGTGATATACTGAAAAAATATTAAGGCGTTCTACACATGCACTGGTCAAGCAGGTTTCCCCCGAACTTTTTTCAATACGTGGTTGAAACGTGCTACAGAAAGAACGGTACATATACAAAGGAAATTTTCAATCAATATCAAGTGAATGGACGACAAACGTCTGGTCAGAGCAAAAATCCTTACCACGTGGGAACACATGCTCAAGAGGTGGGGCATGGGATCCGCGCGCGATCAAATGCGCGTGTCCCACGTGGCACATCATGTCAAAAGCGTAAGGTGGTGAAAGGTGTTGTCGCTTCACGACTGGAATCTATTAATTTTACTAACACCAATGTTTTGTTTGCCATTCATGGTGCACATCGAGTGCAAATAATAAGTAAGTCCAAAGCCATGCTTTGCGGCGATTTGGCTCGGAATTATGTGCCACTTTGCCTTTTGGGCAGCCGAATGTGACACCTTTGGGACAGCTGAGGAAAAATGCCTAGCGAGAGGGCCACTTAACTTTGGAACAATCAGTCTCGAAAAAATATCCAAACAAGAGGGCCGGTTGATATTAGGGACGAACCATCCTTTACTCCTTTCACTCGGTCTGAACGATGTCAGTGGGCGAACATTGTGGACTGATCCAAAACAGTTTAGCCTATCTTGTGACCCATGCACCATGGAATGAGAGAGGGGTCTTTTTTTTATTTTTTTTCTCTGTGCCTTGTTTATAATTGGACAATATCAATAAAAACAAACTCAGGTGTTGTCTACAACAACAGCGCAGCAGCAACGGAACAGCTAGCATGTCCAGTAGCAACGTATTGCACAAAGTGGGTATTTTATCATCGGGAGTTCAATGTGAACCTAGTATTACGTTGATCTACTTTTAGGATCACCGCGCTTATTCCGGTTTCATTGGCCACTTATGGCTGTGATCAATCAGCCTCCTTATGCAAGGTAAACGATTAATCTGACTAGAATAAACGATTATTGACTTCGTCTGTCAGGAAACTTCAAGATGAGATGATTCTAAGTTGCTGTGGAAAGAAACTCCTATTTCTAGGCAACAGAATGCTACGATAATCAGAATGGAGGCAAAACTTGTTGCTGTGCAACAGATTTCTGCAACGAATCCAGTACCTATATTTCTAATTCACTGCTAATATTGTCCATGTTGTTTTATACATTGTTGTAAAAAGCTACCTCTTTTTTTCAGTTTTTCTGTATATAAGTAACCCCTTGAACTCATCTTCTATGATTTTCTAACAAGAAAAGTATAATAATTAACTTTGTTTTCCTTGATGACCCTATTTGAGACAAGTGATCAGTTTTTTTCTTCGTGCAAATGTTTACAAAGGGAATTGAGTTCAGTAATGGAAATCCACCACCAAGTAACATCTCCGTTTCCTATGGCTTATCATCTTTTAATATTCAAAATAAATAGATATTGACTACTAGCGCCCCTACGGGAAGCTAAAAAGTGGGGTGGGGCAGCCAGTCGAGGTATTAGCAAAAGCATCCTGCTCCCGAAGTCCTCAGAAAATAAAGAAAGGAAGAGACCTTATTGACAATTACGCTCAAATACGAAATCCTCCCTATGAGTTGTGTATATTCTACCAGTCTGCCCGCCCAGCTAACATCGGACTTCCAATCTTGAAGTTAGCCTAGTTCAAAAACTTTTCATCATAGATCCACATGTAAAGTTACTCTCCGGTGTGATGGTATTTACTCCCATTTTTTGTGGCAGCATTTCTCACACGCTCATGGACCCGTCATAAATAAACGCAAATGAGCGGTGAAGCAATCACCCAAGAACAACGAAACGTTGCGTATCCGTCGCACGACGGTTTCCCATAAACGAGCGCACTCCACTCGATCGGCGTTTACTGTGCTCGAGGTGGAAGGGACGGCTAGAGCTGGAGGGAACGGCCTGGTATCACCCCTGTACCGCGGAGTCTCTCCGGAGGCTTACTTCTATCATCAACATGGCAGTGAGGCTGTGTGGCAGGCAACTCCACATCGTGTAGAAACGGAGAAGAGTGGTAATCTTGCTCCGTATATTGTGCAGCATGAATGCTTCATAGGCAATGCCTCACACGGTGGCGAACGACGGCCAGCGGAGACGCTGGTCCCACCACGAAGACGGGTCCCACCGGCCTTCACTACATCTATGCGCTTATGGTGAAACATCGGCCTGACGCCCTTTCAGATACACTCGCCCTCCTTCAAGAAGCAGCAACTCTACAGGGCATAATACATAAATAAAACGTGGTGCAATTATGTATCCAGCTGCGCTGCTGTGGGAGCAACTAAGGTCTGATTCGTAAGAGCCTCAATTGCCTGCATTCCAAGCATCATATGAATTTGTACTTTCGAAAGATGCTTCCAAAAACCTCCGGAACAATTCACGGTTCTTTTTCTACCTTCGTTTTGGAGGGTTGCAATGTGCCCTTGGCACTTTGTAGTGAAAATAAAAAAAGTAATTGATGTCAGTGGGTGTTCTAGTGTCATTACTACTTCGATGCCACAAGTAGAGAAAGACTGCATATCAGTTTCGCAGGCCAACCAGAGCCATCTTGCTGTTGAATCGAAATTGCATGTTCAGAGCAATAATACGTCGAAGCTTTCAGCACTTTCTGCTTTGTTTACATATGAGAACCCTTTATTCGAAATAAGTATTGCTAAGTTAAAGTGCAGTTTTCTATGGTTACTCTAATAAAATGAATGGTCCTGTTGAATGAGCCCACGCTTTCTCACCGCCCATAATATTTTCCTTGTCTGTGTATCATAGCCAGTATGCCATATTAATCAACGACAAGTCAGAGGTGAAGACTTGGAAAGAGGATTGCGGAAGTTGGCAAGGCTCATCCTAGAGGAATATATATGCTTCTGATCTGCTTCCTTTTCACCTTGAGCCTTACCTTCATACCTCTTTGTATCAAAAGTGAAAGACTTTTGCGAACAATATATTTCTGAATAAACGTTGTTGTGATTGATGGCATAACGTCAAAAGGTGGCTCCGTTGCCGGTAAGCACGAAAAACACGGTCTTCTTCGGCAGCGTGAAGTTCTCCCGTCCGAGTAGGTCATAACCTGGTGCGGTGAAGAAAATCCTCTTATATAAATCATGGCAGTGCAACAAAATTTTCTAGAGCGCAGACGTAGGGGGACAGCACGTGATCGCATGTGCTCGCCGTGAGACTCAGTTATAGACTGTGCCTGGCGAGGATGCGAAGCTGATGGGACATTCGGCCGATGTTTCGTCATAGGTGCATAGACGTAGTGGAAGTCGGGTGCATTCGGGATTTCGCGGCGGGACCTCCAGCTAGCGGTCTCGAGCCCTCCAGGCGAGACAGTGTTTACAACGATTTGACGATGCGTAGCAGCAATGTACGGAGCAACGTCGCCCCTCTGCTTGAGCTTTGTTGTTGCCTTCACTCAACTTTGGAACAGTGGAGGATAACCACTTCGAAATGAAGTGTGCATACCGTGGAGGATGTATCGAATGATTCACTCGGTGTCCTCACTTAGGATATGCTCCTTGCACACCTCTCCCTGAGGTCCCTTGGGGATTATGCAGCTTGAGGATCCATCCGTTTTTAAGAGGTACAATCAAATACATGGGATGGAGAACGCATCATCATAAGCTGTTGTGACACTTTCTGAAATCAGTTGTGCAACTGGTGCAGTTGATCAAACTTTCTAAATATTTCCTAACTTTGTTCCATCACTTTCGAGATTTGCAAAGAGTGTGGCAGCAGTGATGACGGACAGATGAGCCGGGGCCCCGTAGTCCAGAAAAACATCATGATGGGTGTCCACCGATCGAGGAAGAGTCCGAAGTGGCCCAATAGTGGAAAGACGGAAGGATACGGGTCCGTCGATGGAGAAAGGGCTCGCCGTGGCCCAACACTGGGAAAACGGCAGGGTACGGGTCCATCGATGGGGAAAGGGTTCGCCGTGGTCCAATAGTGGAGGAAACACCAGGATACGGGTCCATCGATGGACATCAGGTCTGCAGGGGCCCATTGACGAGGAAATGCCAGGATGCGGGTCCATGGATGGGGACGGGTCCGCAAGGGGCCGATTAGTGGGGAAAGCACCGGGATACGAGTCCCACCGATGGTTCGAGTCTGTGCTGACCCAGTAGTGGGAAGAACGCCAGGATACAGATCCACAAATGGAGGATGGGTCTGCCCTGGCCCAACAGCGGGATAAGCACCAGGATACGGGTGCACTGATGGAGAATGGGTCCGCCATGGCCTAATAGTGGGGGAAAATGCCAAGATGCACGTCTGGCGATGGTGAAGGGGCACGCTACGCGCTCATTCGCGTCTCAGTCGACCACCTCTTCTTCCTCTCTGTTGGCTGTTCATAACGGGTCCAGGCATGTAAGAAAAGTAACAAAAAAGAGTAGCTATTATCGGTGCACCGGAGATTAGCTTCATATTTATAGCTGCGGGATCAAGAATTTGCAAACAAGGCTAGCATCGCGAAAACTCGAAGGCCGATGTTGGCGAGGCGGGCAGATCCGTAGAGTATACGCAACTCATAAGGGGAATTTCGTATTTGAGCTCAGCTGATGGATAATTTTGCTTTTTTTGCTGATTTTCTAAGCATTCCACACGTGTGAAGCTTTTGCACATACCTCAAGTGGCTGCCCCACCCCACTTTCTAGCGTCCCGAAGGGGCGCTAGTCAGTAAAAATAATGAGAACAAAAGGTTACAAAGAACTCCAAACGGACGTAGTTAAAAGTCAGGACCGCGGCGCGGCTCTCTTGGGCAAAGTCACGGGAGCTCAGCATAGTGTGCGCCTACGTCTCTGCCCAAGAGAGCCGCGCCGTGGTCTCGACTCTCGTCTACGTACGTTTGGAGTTTCCTATACATGTTCTCATATCTAATCACACAGTCTGCGTGAAATAGCATGCCGGCATAGGTTCTCTCGGAAACTGCTGAGCCGACAGCGTCGTTGTGAAGCGTGCTATAGGCCCAAAGGGGTTTTAGAAGCTTGACGAGCCGCCCCCTATGGTCAGGCATATGTCGCGGCAACGAAGTGCAATAAAGCGATTCAACTCGGAGCGAGAAAATTCTAACAGCTCGAATTCTCAGTAGAAAGACTAAGTGCGAGCGTTTTTTTAGCTATTCGTCCTTCAACTGAAAAATTGAACTGTTGGAATGGATCGGCTCGCGCGCGTATTGCAAGGCAATGCTCACTCCGAGGTGAATCGCTTGTGCACCACGAGCACGTAGCGGCAAATGACGCGAGTGCCGGCGATCGCCACATGGACCAAGTGAATGAGGGAATGTGATAATTCTTCCGTGCCACTCAGGGTGTTATACATTTAACACGGCCTAATGTTTCGACTTAACGTCGTCTTCAGAGGCCTGAAAGTGGTGCAAGTGCATCTATTCACGCGCTGAACCACAAAAGACCTCCTCACACCCGTTCATTCGAGCGCCAAAGTGGTGCACCTTATGTCGAAATCATTCCCGTCGTGGTCTTCCTTTCCATGTTTTCCTAGTGGACTTATTAGGCTCTGCCGTCTTTTGCTCGGCAGATGTCCATTTATGCGGAAACTCAAAGAGCGACCGGTTTCACCGATGTATGTGGCATGGGAAGATACGCACTCAACAACCCCTGACTTAGAGCAGTAACCAATTTTTCTGTTAGCGCAAATGACACAGTTTCGTGAGACGTAAGCCTCGTCGTACAGCCTGTTACGGACAAGCTGCCCTCTGATGTTCGCGTTCGGAATTTTCACCAAGATGACATCGTGTCGTGAAAGTGTGCTCGGATCAAACATTGTTTTATTGCAGCACTCACCACAAAAGGTAAGCAGAGGAGAAGTCTGCTCTCGTATCCGTCATTTGTAATCGTAGCTCTGGGTTTTCTCACTCGTCTACGAGGAGGCGAGTAACCATTGCTGGTGATTATTTCGTTCGCCAGCCTTAGTGATTCCTGTCGCTCGGTTTCGACACTCGGAACTTTTGAAGCCGTTTCAAACACATTGAGAACAATGGCTCTTTTTACGGCCGTTGGGTGGGCTGAGAGCGCATGTTAGATGATATTTTTGGAACCCTCATTACGGTACCATTTTACATGTAGCGTGCCATTCGCGAGCATCACCTGTGTGTTCAGATGAGGTAGTCAACCTTCGCAGGGGTTCTCTCTGGCAGAACTAATGTACTGCGACTGCTGATTGAGCATTCTTAAACACTCATCCATTTCGGACTGTGTTGAAGTCATGATGCAACAGTCGTCGATGTAACGGCAGTATATTAGCGGACGCCTTGACAGCACAGGCTCTTCTATTTTGCTCATGGAGCATATAGCGAAGACCGGTGCTAGTCTTTTACCCATAGCCAACCCTCTTATCTGCGAAAAATACGTACCCTACCACTTAAAGATGTTACAACTGAGGCATTCTTTGACAAAAGTCATTACGCGTGCTTTACTGAGCCCATTCATAAGCATTTCTCTACCATGCAAATCAAGCATTTCAGAGAGCGCTTGTAGAGCAGAACTGTTCTTTACGTTAGTGTAGAGCGATGTTTCATCGAATGACTGCATGACGCAGTTTTGATCGAAGTTCGTGCGGCGCATGTGCTCAAGGAATTGATTCGTATTTGTTAAGTGAGAAGGTACCTTATCTAGAAGTTTCCTGACAACTGATTATCGGTCGAATTTTGTAGGTGACATGGAATGGATATCCGACGTAGAGAGTTTGTGCGTTTTGATAAGGCTGTAAAAGACGCGCCAATGAAGATTATCGAGCTTGAGCCTGCTAAGGAATTTTTCGTTTAACCCGGCTTCTTTGCCGACCGTCATCCAGACAAGGTTCAATCGCTTACACTGTTGAAGAAAATCGTTCTCAGTTGTGCGGGGTTATATTGTCGTGTCTGAAAAGTGATGTTCGGTTGTTATTTCTCGGTCGAGCGTTTCAGGTATGACAACGAATTCCCCTCCTTTGCCAGTGACAGAGAGACGAATCTCGCCATTTGATGTCAGCTCGCCTATTTCTTTGAAGTCTTGCCATGGAGCTTTCGTTAAATTTGATTGACGGGTCTTTCTATTCTCATTCAGAATGTTCAGTACACTTGATGCGAGAATTCGGAATTTACATCGACTTCCAGGCAAGGTTCGGGCTCTCTGTAGAAAGAAGATGGAAATGGGATTCGAGGTAGAGTCCTCCTATTGAGAGCATTAGGGGTTGTCCCGTTATCACGTCTTGTTCTTACTCGAAGCTGATCCCTTAATCGATGCAAAGATCCCACGAATTTACTGGAGGTCACCCCATCGATATTGTGCACTGACGCAAACGGTTCTGAAGTTCAGAAAGTAATGCGTTATCTGTCAGAAAGTAATCTGACAAGATAAGTGCACGAACTTGAGCTGTGCTTTCGGAACGATACATACATACAGTACCGGCCAAAATTATATAACCTTTTGAAATTTCCTGCATAATTTTTGATGGAGTAAAGCTTTGCATGGAAAGAAACGAACGTACCTTTTTTGATATGGACTTCTGGGTGCATCGCGACTGACTTAACATTGTAACCAAGGCAGAATGAGCTAATTTGGCAGAATTTCTTGCATTAGTTTACTGCTGGAATGAACTTGAGATTGCTTCGTATGCTCTGATCAGTGATCCGAAAGCACACGTTTTCATCCAAATATGAGTCGAATATATTGGAAAGAGTTCAGTTCTTCAAAATGCGCCCCATAAGAAACATTCTATGATCTTTTGTAGATGCTGCAAAATTTCTGATTTTGACGTTTATGAATAATAATTTTTCTGAAGGAAACTAGTTGACAAAATGGTGCGATATCATTCCTTTTCTATTACTTATTAGTGTCTACAACATTCACATAAATATGAGCTCCGAAAGTCTGCTCTAAATAAAATTATAAGGGAAATGGAGAAGACTTCAAAAGGCTATATAATTTTGGCCGGTCTGTATATGGTTGGAAAGCTTATCTCAAATGATGTTACAGACTTTATTTGAAATTTGCTAAATGGTTAATACAAGCTCAAAATTCCATTTCCTGCCATACTGACATATTATCCCTCAATCATGGCTTGGCAGCTGGATAGCCGAGTGTATAGTGGTGCTGACACATAGAATGGAAGTTGAGGGTTTGCATCCTGTCCCCCACCAAAGTTTTGCAAATTTTAATGGCTAATCTTTGCCAATGTGCGGAACTGCTCAACAGATAAATGAGCAATCATTACGAGAGGATTGAAAATAATGGAAAATTGCTCTATACTGGGTGTCAATGCAATGTCGCTGCAAAGACCAAGTATTTTGATGTGCCATATAATCTATTCGGTCACTTTCTCATTCTATAACCGCCTTACATGTTCGACTGCTCACGCGTGGTTGCGCTTTTGCTGGCCAAATTTGGTCAGGGTCCTGTAGCTCACATAGTGTAAAGTCATTAGTCAAAGGTCAAGGATTGAAGTTTGCAAAAGAAAGCTGGTGGACGGGATACCCCCGAGCCTCATCCTTTGGTTCGCGTCACTATCCACTCGGCTATCCAGCTGCCAAACCATGATTGAGGAAGGTATATGTCAATATGGCAGGAAATGGAATTTTGAGCTTGTACTAACCATTCAGCAAATTTCAAATATAATCTGTAACATCATTTGAGATAAGCTTTCTAACCATATATGTCTCGTTCGAGCTTTCGTTCATGCACTTCCCTTGTGAGCAGAAACAGTAACCCTAACAGTACTACATATTACTTTTCCTTTGACTCTTATGTGCTATATTTACTGATCAGTTGTTCACTGGTACGTGGCCATCAACAATGAGACGGCCTGAATGATGTCTTTCTAGGAGTCTGTCGAATTTTCTACAAAGCGTTGATTTGGTCTTAGATCGTAAAGAGTCGCAAATACGTCTCCACCCACTCTCAATCCTCATCCAATCCTGTTGAGATAGAGGCCGCCGGCATGACTCTTCTCTTGATTTACATTTCAATTACATTCAAGAATACAACACTTATTGTTTTTGCTTGATTTTAACACCAAGGATCGACTGATAGAGCCCGCGTAGCTTGGCGTGATTCTCCTGCAGGTTGCATAATTCAATTAGCTGCGTAAAATTGAGTTAGAAGGGGAGGCACTTGGATAAGTCGACGATAGAACTTGTTCTACACGTCCTTATTTGTTTGCACTCTAGGTAACTACTGCACATTAGGAGCGCTAACAGAGCGTTCTGGACGTGTCAGCTAACACGTTAGAACGCGGTGGACGAGTCATATTATCGACTTGTATCAAGTCCCCCCCCCTAACTCCATTTTCGCCCAGCTAGCTTCTTATTTGCAATGAAGAGCGGGAGCACGTCGGTCGACTTGCATCTCTTGAGGAAGGTGAGTGATTGATGAGCGAACATTACTTTACCAGAGAGAATAAACTCTACGCTCTTTGAGTGTCCGCATTAATGAGCATCTGGCGAGCAAAAGATAGCAGAGCTTGATAAGTCCACTGGAAAAACATACATAGAAAGGAAGACCACGACGGGAATGATTTCGACATAAGGTGCACCATTTTGGCGCTCGATACTGATACTAGGAAAGCACTTGAGGCGTTATGGATTCTTACACGTGATCCCGGGTTGGACAGCAGAAATGAGCGGATGTCTATAACTAGTGATCTGATGCTTTTCTTATTATTATACGAGCTCTGAGATCGTCACGATATTGGTACACGCCTTATAAGACCAGAGCTGCACGATGCAGTATTCACTCGCCATCAATTGACGATCATTTGCTGTCGCGGTGGCATTTTGCTCCGGTCTATCGGTGGACACGTGGTGAGTTCGTCTGTCGACTGGATGCTGAGTGTTGTCTAGCTAGGATGAGTCGAATGAACGGGTGTGAGGAGGTCTTGGATGGTTTTGAGCGTGAATAGATGAACTTGCACCACTTTCAGGCCTCTGAAGACGACGTTAAGTCGAAACATTAGGCCGTGTTAAATGTATAACACCCTGAGTGGCACGGAAGAATTATCACATTCCCTCATTCACTTGGTGAGTCGAAACATTAGGCCGTAATAAAGGTGTCCTCACAACAACCTGAGTGTCACAGAATAATTATTATATACTAGCTCCCATACCCGGCTCGGGTGTTTCACTACCTTGGCTTCATCACACTGCTAAGGCCAATTACCATCACCGCACTGTTTCGGCGACATTGAATCGATGCATTCGTACAAGGTGGTTGTCATATGTATTCATACTCAGCGTATCGAGGAACCTCAGGAGACATGTCTTCGCCGCTCTATTGGGGAGAAGAGCCAAAAACCAATAAAATCGGTAAATCGATATTTCGTGCAAATTGTTGTCATATGCGCGTTCGGTGCATCGAGAAAACCCTGTAGACATATCCTTGTTCGTCCCTGAGCGAAAAGGAAAAATCGATAAAATCAATAAACCAATGTTTCATGTAAAATGCTTGTCATACTCTTCTTCAGCGTATTGAGAAACCTCTGTAGACATGTCCTTGTCTGTCCCCGAGCGAGAATAGGAAAAGTCGATAAAGTCGATATTGCGTGCAAAGTGGTTGTCATATTCGTATTCAGCGTCTCGGAGAACCTCAGGAGACATGCCTTCATCGCCCCATTGGGCAAAAGAGCCAAAAATCAATAAAATCGATATAATCGATAAATCAATAGATATTCCCGGATGCAAAGTAGCCTATAACCTCCGCCGGCCAGCGAAGGATGTGCATGCAAAATTTGGTCCGGATCGGTTCATCCTCCGCGATTCCTATTCATTACATACATACATACACATATGTACATACAAACTTTCACTTTTATACATACAGATAATCAATTACGAATGCCCAGGTTTTATGACCAGAGCACATGAATGAGGAGGTTTCAGACGAGAGATAGATGATGAAAGATGTGACAGGCGATTGATAGGCATCGTTTCCACTACTGCTGTCGCTCACATCGCCAGTTCATTTTGGGCACATCTTCAGCTACATTTATAGCTCATCGGACTCTGATCCGGTCGGATAACGAATGATACGTATCGACTGTCGGATCACGAAGATCAATATGTATCTTTTGTTATCCGACCGGATCGGGCTCCGATGCACTATAAATGTAACTTTCGAGGGTACGGCCGATGAGCCCAGTTTAGCAGCGATTCGTGGCAATCGACATATCGATTCCACGATCCTTATCTCCTACATCGTCAGCTCATTTTGATTCATTTTGAAATGGCAAAGTCTGTGGATACTCTACTCAGATACTCGGACCGGCCGGCCCGATCGACCAGTAGGTGCCGACCGCCCGAGCTGCAGCCCATCACCGGCCGGCGCCCAACTTAACATCGTTCACCGGCTGGCACACTCTACCATACCTACGACCGGCCGGCGCCCGGCTTATCACTCTAACGGCTGGGCAGTAGGCCCTCACCGGCCAGCTGGTCGACCAATTCAGCCTTCCGGCCGGCCCGGTGGGAATGGTCGGATGATGATAGTAGGAACCTCTAAGAGATGAAGGCACCAGCCGATTGAAGCAAATTAGAAGCACGAATGGCCGAGTGGATAAAGCAGTGGGCTCTCAAACACTCATGAACAATGGTTAGGTTGGTTAGAATCCAAGCGATGGTAGAATAAAGCTGCACCACGGAAACATGCAGGGATTTAGCAAAGAGCCATATTTTCTTATCCCTGATGAGAAACTGCTTATTTGTTGCTCTTATATCAGTATGGATCCGCAGCAGCGTCGAATCCGGAACTCTTATATGCGATGCACTGCGCACCCAAAGACCGAGTCGCGAGAAGTCGTCACACCGCCTGCGGCCAACTGACTGGTAATCTTGGACAACGCTACCCTGAGCACTCGATTTGGACCAGTCGCTCTTGTTCCCACTTGATGTCGAGCAGTTCCGGCTCAGCGGAGGCCCACCATCGGCCGGCCGCTCTATCATTGCAGGCCGGACTCCGACCCGGTGTAATGGTAGAGCGGGCCGTCTGCAGCAAGTTCCTGAGTAAGAGATCCCTAGTCTCAATTCTGAACAGTTCGAAATTGATTGGGTACAAGAGCTACTGCTCCAAATCGAGTGCTCAGGGCGCTCAGGGTGCAAGATTACCAGTCAATTGGCCGCAGGCATTGTGACGACTTCTGGCGGTTCGGCCATTGGGTGCGCAGTGCATCGCACAGAAGAGTTCCGGATTCGACGCTACTGCGGATCCAAAGTGATATAAGAGCAACAAATAAGCAGCCCTCATCAGGGATAGGAAAATATGGCTTCTTGCAAAGTCCCAGAATGTTTTCGAGATACGGGTGGATTCGAACCAATCTGACCATTGTTCGTGAATGTTTGAGAGTCCGCCGCTTTATCCACTCGGCCATTCGTGCTTCTAATCATCTTCGATCAGCCGATGCCTTCATCCTCTATCAGTTCTACACTATCATCATCCAACCCTTCCGACCGGGCCGGCCCGAAGGCTGGGTTGTTCGACCAGCCGGCTGGTAATAGGCTGCAGCCGGTAGACGGTGATGGGCGCCGGCCACCAATCAACAGCCGCTCGGCCGGCATGGGTATGGTAAAGTGGACCGGCCAGTGATGGGCTGCTGTCCCGTCGGTGGACGATAGCAAGCCGGGCACCAGCCGGTGATGGGCTCGATCGGTCCAAGTCTCTGAGTATGTATATTGATAGTGGGTTGAGTTCGGTGTGGAAAATGAGTGCGGTTCATTCTTAGCAGTTCTCAATAAAATGAGGTGGAACATGATTAGAAGTGAGTCGTTCCCATACATCCATTTGAAAACCACAATCTTCCCAGGATATGTACAAAACAATAGGTTTCAGATATGTTAATATTAATTTCAAGCATCACTCTGCCAGGGAAATGTATAAAGTGTTTCGAAGGATTCGAAGGAGAGAAACTCAAAATAAAGGAAATCGTGGAGGACGAAGTAAGAAATGCGCTAAAAATTATTAATTCGAGTCTAAACACTAGCGTCACATGTATATAGTAGTGTTCTGGAAACAAAAACCTCTACGCACTTGTGAATTCCACTTTTGCAACAAAAGAAGTTGGATAGGAGTTGACAGGGATTCCATGGAGTGATTCAGAAAAAAAATGGGTCCAGCTAAAGGCAGCTAGCTCAACCTAAATGTTCGGTTTCAAGGTTCAGCTCTACTCCAAGATTTCCAGCTATGAAGAGAGGACTGATGGCATATAACACCGCCGATCTCTATCATGCCACCACGGCATCTAAACTATTCCAATCTGAAGACTGTTGCCAGTGAATTTGTCGTGCTTCGCTTGCCAACGAGATTCCTCTTACTAATCATGAACATTGCAACCGGATTCCGATTTCTGTGAGATTTAGCGGAAAAATGAATGGCAATCTGGCGGAAATGTTAGCCCTTCTGAAAGTCTGTGTAATAACACCAATGCGATAGTCAAGCTTCATGACTTTTCGTCCAGCAAGGTGTGCACTTTCGTCCAATCCAATCCAAATCTAGCTCTATCTTGGTGATAACACTATAGTTTGTTGACCGGAACTTCACGCTGCGGTCAGCCCCGCGACTACGTTCTCAATGAGGCTTGGTAATACTCAGGAAACTTGAAAACCGTGTTTTGCATGAGATTGAAAGATGCAAATCCCGTGATTAAGACATCTCAGACAATTTCGGGGGCAAATCCCGTTCCAACCGCCGGCAAATCCCCGACGAAACGCTTGAACGAGGACCAATAGCGGACAAACAGCGGGCGGAAACCACGAATGTTGCGGGCCAAAACGCTGTCGGGCGAATCGCGGGCTGAACGCAGACTCATTTGGGCTAAAGCACCACCGTCGGGGTTCGGCCCGCTATGTGAAGAGTGTCGGGCATCTGCCCGCTTTCTGCGGCCACTGACCGCCGGCAAATTTCTCCAAAAAGCGGTCTGAACGACTACATATTTCGGCTCAATAAGGGAATGGCCCGGTCGGAATGATTGGTTGGTGGTAGTACGCACGTGATAAAGGATGAAGGCAACACCGGTATGGAAGAGATCAGCAGCATGGATGGCCTAGTGGATAAAGCAGCGGACTCTCAGTCGTTCATAAAGAATGGTCAGGTTGGTTCGAATCCTCTCAGTAATAGAAAAAGGCTAGCACTACGAAACCATGGACATGCCTTGCAAACAGCCATCTTTTCGTATTTCTGATAAGAATTTGCATATTTGTGTTGCTTTTTTACTCCGGTGGATCACTTTGGATCCACAATAGCTTCGAACCCGGAGCTCCTCCGTGCGAGACTGTGCCCAAGCAGTGACCAAGCTGCCAGAGGTTGTCACGGTGCGTCCAGCTGACAGGTAATAGTGGAGAACACCACCTTGTGCGCTGGGTTAGGAGCAGTAGCGCCTGGTAGTCTGCGGGCTCATGGCGGCCTGAACGCGGACAGTATGCGGGCGGATAGGAATGGAAGCCCCGTTTTCAGCGGCCCCACAGCGGCCTGAACGCGACTACTTCTCGGGCGAAAACACCCAAACGCTCCTTTCGACCCTCGCCCCCCGCTCGTTCGGAACGGGATTTGCCCCCGAAATTGTCTGAGATGCAACCTCATAATCAATCATTATGACTTATGGTAACGGGCTTAGTCTGTCTGTCACGTGTGTGTCAGTGTGTGTGAAACGAAATTCGAGGGCGTGGCCTAGAGTGAAGAAAATGTTCTACACCAGGTCCACTGTTGCAGTAGGAGTGCGCCGGCGTCCAAAAGTGGGGAAACGCCTGGAGTCGAGTCCATAAGTGTAATAAGGGTGCGCCGGCGTCGAAATGTGGGGAAATGCCTGGAGTTGGGTCCAACGATGTGATAAGGGTGCGCCGGCTAGGTAAAATGGAGTTGGGGGAGAGGGGAACACTTGCTATAAGTCGATAATATGACCTGTCCTGCACGTTCAGACTTGTTTGCATTTCAGGTAACTACTGCACATTAATAGAGCTAACAAGTCAGAGCGTTCTGCACGTGCCAGCTAACAAGTCTGAACGTGTAGGACAGGTCATATTATCAACTTATAGCAAGTGTCTTCCCCTCCCAACTCCATTTTGCCCCGCCGGCGTCCAAAAGTGGGCAAACGCCTGAGGTCAGGTCCAACGGCGTGATAAGGGTGTGCCGGCGCCCAGAAGTGGGGGAGACAAGTCCACCACTGTGATAAGCGTGCGCCGGCGCGCAGACGTGGGGGAGACGGGTCGACAGCTGTGATAAGGGTGCGCCGGTGCTCAGAAATAAGAGAGACGGGTCCACCACTGTGATAAGGGTGCGCCGGCGCGCAGACGTGGGAGAGACGGGTCGACAGCTGTGATAAGGGTGCGCCGGCGTCAAAAAGTGGGAGAGACGGGTCCACCGCTGTGATAAGGGTGCGCCGGCGCCCAGAAGTGGAGGAGACGGGTCCACCACTGTGATAAGGGTGCGTTGGTGCTCAGAAGTGGGGAAGACGGCTCCGCCACTGTGATAAGGGTGCGCCGGCGCCCAAAGGTGGGGAAACTCATGACGGTCTAGCGTTGTGACAAGGACACTCCGTCCAGAAAAGGAGATTCGTCACGGCCTAGGTAAATTTCTCCACGAATGGTGCCCTGGCACCCGTTCCGGCTATTCCTTCCACCTATGTGACCTAGATGCACGTTATTCCAATCCGTATTCCCCTCCTCAATCCAGTCCACTTGTATCTGAATCGACCCCGCCCTTCATTCTGTTTTTATACATGGGCAGACCCTTATCACTTGAGTTACCACAACAACCTACTAAAGATAGATTATTTCAAGAAAGCATTTCCACTGAATCGACTACGTCTAATTAACAACGGCCACTAGGGCTAATCAAAAGAAATTACTTCTCCCACGTGGAGGAAGGCTACCGCTAAAGCGATCGAGAGCTTTCCAAAAGTCAATGGACTTACTCGGGGGGATACAGGATCTACTAAATCTGTCCACCTTTTTTCTGCATCGTATGCGGAGTATGCGAGAGAAGCGAGCATCAGTAGAAGTCTGGTAGTCCGGCGTCAGCCGGACGGCCAGACTGGTCTCTTATATCGCCAGTTCATTTTTATTCATTTTGAAGTGGCGAAGTCAGGGGATACTCTTATGCAAAGCGGTGTAGGCCTGGAATAGTTTCATTTACCAGTGTGTGGAAGTATTACCGGTCTGAGATGGTTTTCCGACCCTCCTCCCCCCCCCCCCCGCTCGTTGGGAACGTTCCAGCGAATGTTCTTCTTTGGAGAGTGGCGTCAACTAATTTCTGTGAAACTGAGGTAAAATCATGAATTAAGCAAAAACTGTGAGAACACAACACAATGTGGTAATGAAATTGAACACCATTCACGTGGGATCAGAAAAACCAGTTACTGATCAGTTTTTCAATGTTGTAGCTAAAGGAATGGATGTGCATGTACGAGACCATGAAACCTTGTGACTTCAAAGAGCGTCCAGAACTAGAAAATTTTCGGGCAACTAAGTACAATAGAAGAGTATGTAATTTTGCACACATTATCTTTTATTTTTGTAATTTTTCGGCTATACGTTGTAACCATTGTTGATCCATAAAATATCGCAAAATCTGGCTATCCCCTTTGTTGGTCCTAGAACATCCGGAAAATGCCTTTAACCAGGATTTTCCAAATAGAATTAGATGTCATGCTGGCTGATAACGAGAATTTGACGACCAAATTCGATATTTTATCAGAAGAGTTCCCTTGCTGTAAAGCAAGAAAAAGCGACGCTTATCACATCCTCTGCATGTTGTAGTACTCTTTCGTCTCTAGGCCTCATATCGTATATTAGTATGTGCACAGCGTTGAGACTACAGCGGTTTTCTTCCTCACCGCGCCTCACCAAGCGGCGAAGAAGCAAATGAAGCAGTGTGATGTCTTACGGGATCAACTTCAATGCCTCTAGCTATTCTTCTTTGTTGTTGATCTCTGGTGATCTTCTTTTTAGCTCCACCGCCTACATCATCTTCCTTTCTAATGGACTAGTGGCCCCGTAAGCCACGTTATTGTGCTACTTTCCGTAGTATGACAGTATTGACCCGTTGTGGTTTTTCGTGCGCGCCAACAGGTTGTGTGAGATTCACACCCTCAACTCGAGCTACACTAACTCACAACTGTATATGTATATCTACATATAACATTATTCAGTCGAAAAAGAGCACATAGCGTAGCGAATGAGAGAAGAGAACTCACAGAATCCGTGAATCAATTTGTTTTGTTGTTTCTATCTCTGTCTTTCGCGAGCAGCGAGCATACCAAGGACAACGTGAAATACAGAACACAACTGCTTTTGTATTGTACAAACCACTCGGTCAATAACTCAGTAAGCCAATCATACAAACACACCCTCAGCATCACCACTGTATGTGACTATCCCATCCTTCTAGTTCAGACCAAACTCATTCTAAAAACTTTATACTTTCCCAAAGTTTTGAACAAATACTGAGAACAAATTATTGTGAAAAGAGAATAAGCATCCCGATCGCTTATTTCCACCAATCTTCTTCGTCATTACTCACCGATATTCACCGACACGACGTGGCTCATTTATACTAAACCAAAAAAGTTCTAAGTGATGATTAAGAAGGTGATCAATACTCAAATCCACGTGGCCTAGGGAAGGGAGATGATCAACAGGGTTGATGGTATAAATGAGTAGGAGCATAAGTTATTGGTTATTTTTCGCTTAAGCTCAGGAAACGAAGATGCTTCATGAGATTGGTGGGATACTTGGGGAGGCGATCCACGGTGTTGGCGGAATACATGGGATGGGTGCGTAAATTATTGCTTAGGCTTTTGCCTGAGCTTCTGGAACGGAATGTAATCCACTGGTTGGGGGGATACATGAGGTGGGTGCGCAAGTTATTTTCTAGACTTTTGTCTGAGTTTCTAGTAAGGGAGGTTGTCCACAGAGTTGACGAGATACGGACTTTTGCCTGAGTTTCTAGTAGTGGAGGTGGTCCACGGGGTTGGAGAGAAACATTGGGTGGGTGCGCAATTTATTGTCCAGGGTTTTGTTTGAGTTTCTGGAAAGGGAGGTAATCCACGGGCTTGGAGGGATACATGGGTGGGTGCGCAAGTTATTTCTAGACTTTTGCTGAGTTTCTGGAAAGGGAGGTGGTCCACGGGGTTGGCGGGATACATGGGTGGGTGCGCAATTTATTGTCCAGGCTTTTGCTAGTAAGGGAGGTTTCTTGGAAGGGAGGCAATCCACGGGGTTGGCGGGGTACATGGGGTGGGTGCGTAAGTTATTGTCTAGGCTTTTGCCTGAGTTTCTAGTAGGGAGGTGGTCCACAGGGGTTGACGAGATACATGAGGTGGGTGCGCAAGTTATTTTCTAGACTTTTGCCTGAGTTTCTTGGAAGGGAGGCAACCCACGGGGTTGACGGGATACATGGGGTGGGTGCGTAAATTATTGTCTGGGCTTTTGCCTGAGTTTCTGGAAAGGGAGGTGGTCCACGGGGTTGGCGGGATACATGAGGTGGGTGCGCAATTTATTGTCCAGGCTTTTGTTTGAGTTTCTAGTAAGGGAGGTTTCTAGTAAGGGAGGTGGTCCACGGGGTTGGCGATAAACATTGGGTGGGTGCGCAAGTTACTGTCCAGGTTGATGCCTAAGCTTCTGGAAAGGGGGGTAATCTACGGGGTTGCTGAGATACATGAGGTGGGTGCGCAAGTTATTTTCTAGACTTTTGCCTGAGTTTCTTGGAAGGGAGGCAATCCATGGGGTTGGCGGGATATAGGGTTATCAAAAAGTTTCCGGCCTAGAGTACTTCCAAAAGATCTACAGCGAGCAAATTTTGTTGTAGTAAAATACAGGTCCCTCGAACACTAATACACTTTTCATGGCTCGATTTGAATTTTTTCAAACCGTTCAAGGAGCTGCTTTCCTCATTTGACTCAGAGTATCTTTCAACAGCCGACTCTTTGACGTTTTCGACATCCAGTCCCATCGTGCGAAGATGCTGTTTCAAATTTCCAGACAGAAAATAGTTGCTGGGTGCAAGGTCCAAACTATAGGACATGTGATTCAGTAATTCGAATCCACGTTCTCGTGTGGCAGCAAGCGCAACTCTTAATCTGTGGACGGGTGCGCTGTCGAAAAGCATGTGAAACCCACTATGGTTAGGTTAGAAAAAAGGGCCATTATTATTGAATGAGTCAGCTTAAGAGCATGAAACTTGGCATGGTGGATTTGAAGATTTTAGGCTACATGATCGCACTCAAAGTTTTGAGAAAAAAGGGATGGAACAGGTTGAGGCCGGAAACTTTTTGATACCCCTATACATGGGGGGGGGGTGCGTAAATTATTGTCTAGGCTTTTGCCTGAGTTTCTTGGAAGGGAGGCAATCCACGGGGTTGGCGAGATACATGGGGTGGGTGCGTAGATTATTGTCTAGGCTTTTGCCCGAGTTTCTGGAAAGGGAGGTGGTCCACGGGGTTGGCGGTATACATGAGGTGGGTGCGCAATTTATTGTCCAGGCTTTTGTTTGAGTTTCTAGTAAGGGAGGTGGTCCACGGGGTTGATGAGACACATTAGGTGGGTGCGCAAGTTATTGTCTAGGCTTTTGCGCGAGATAGTAACCCCGTGAGTTCCTTGGCTCAAAGTTTCACCGCATTCTATCAGTGTTGGTATTAGAGTTCGAGTAGAGTGTCTGCAAACAAACCTAATTAAGCACTTCATTCAGTCTCAACACCTGTCTGAATAGAACTAATCCTTAGATTTTGAGAAACTCAAACTGAACAGTGGCAAACAGCTTGTCGAGGAGTCACAAAATGCCAAAATTGACTGATTGAAATTTTTGAAGACCACGACCTTCTTTTTGTTGACGACCAATGAACACGTGTTGCCTTTTGCCTGAAGCCAACGCCGCTTTACCACTGAGCCAGCCAGCCGGACTCACGGGAAAATCCCGGCCAACAGACCTCGCCAATTCACTACTGGCCCAGTTGGACTCAAGGAAAAGTTCCGACCAATGCACCAGTGTGCCCCTTTACCTAAAACCAGCGCTACTTTACCACTAGCCCAGTCAAACCCAAGGGAAAATACCGCGCAGTGGACAAGTGTGCCCCTTTACCTGAGACCGGCGCGGCATGTGTGCCCCTTCATCTGACACCGGCGCGACACGTGTGTCCCTTTACCTGAGATGGGCGCAACTTTGCTGCTGACAGCGTCGCAGTCAAAGGAAAATCCTGACCAGCGGACCCGTGTGCCCCTTAGCTTGAGACCGGCGCCTGTGTACCATTGGCCCAGTCGAACCCAAGGGAAAATCCTGAAATCCCTTGTGCCCCTTTGCCTGAGGTCGGCGCCTTTTTATCATTGGTCCAGTCGAACCCAAGGGAAAGTCCTGACCAACGGACCCGTGTGCCCCTTTACCTGAGACCGGCGCCTGTTTACCATTGGCCCAGTCGAACCCGAAGGAAGTGCTGACCAAAGACCCGTGTGCCCCTTTACCAGAGTCCAGCACCTGTTTACCACTGGCGGGAATATTCTGACCAACAGACCCATGTACCCCTTTACCTGAGACCAGCAACTGTTTACCACTGGCCCAGTGGAACCCAAGGGAAAGTCCTGACCAACGGACCCGTGTGCCCCTTTACCTGAGACCAGCAACTGGTTACCACTGGCCCAGTGGAACCCAAGGGAAGTCCTGACCAACGGATCTGTGTGCCCCTTTACCTGAGACCGGCGCCTGTTTACCATTGGCCCAGTCGAACCCAAGGGAAGTGCTGACCAAAGACCCGTGTGCCCCTTTACCAGAGTCCAGCACCTGTTTACCACTGGCGGGAAAATTCTGACCAACAGACCCATGTGTCCCTTTACCAGAGACCAGCACCTGTTTACCATTGGCCCAGTCGAACCCGAGGGAAGTGCTGACCAAAGACCCGTGTGCCCCTTTACCAGAGTCCAGCACCTGTTTACCACTGGCGGGAATATTCTGACCAACAGACCCATGTACCCCTTTACCTGAGACCAGCAACTGTTTACCACTGGCCCAGTGGAACCCAAGGGAAAGTCCTGACCAACGGACCCGTGTGCCCCTTTACCTGAGACCAGCAACTGGTTACCACTGGCCCAGTGGAACCCAAGGGAAAGTCCTGACCAACGGATCCGTGTGCCCCTTTACCTGAGACCGGCGCCTGTTTACCATTGGCCCAGTCGAACCCAAGGGAAGTGCTGACCAAAGACCCGTGTGCCCCTTTACCAGAGTCCAGCACCTGTTTACCACTGGCGGGAAAATTCTGACCAACAGACCCATGTGCTCCTTTACCTGAGACCAGCAGCTGTTTACCACTGGCCCAATGGAATCCAAGGGAAAGTCCTGACCAACGGACCCGTGTGCCCCTTTACCTGAGACCAGCAACTGTTTACCACTGGCCCAGTGGAACCCAAGAGAAAGTCCTGACCAACGGATCCGTGTGCCCCTTTACCTGAGACCGGCGCCTGGTTACCATTGGCCCAGTCGAACCCAAGGGAAGTGCTGACCAAAGACCCGTGTGCCCCTTTACCAGAGTCCAGCACCTGTTTACCACTGGCGGGAAAATTCTGACCAACAGACCCATGTGTCCCTTTACCAGAGACCAGCACCTGTTTACCACTGGCCCAGTGGAACCCAAGGGAAAGTCCTGACCAACGGACCCGTGTGCCCCTTTACCTGAGACCGGCGCCTGTTTACCATTGGCCCAGTCGAAGCCAAGGGAAAGTGCTGACCAACGGACCCGTGTGACCCTTTACCAGATTCCAGCACCTGTTTACCACTGGCGGGAAAATTCTGACCAACAGACCCATGTGTCCCTTTACCAGAGAGCAGCAACTGTTTACCACTGGCCCAGTGGAACCCAAGGGAAAGAGACCAGCACCTGTTTACCACTGGCGGGAAAATTCTGACCAACGGACCCGTGCTCCTTCACCTGAGACCAGCAACTGTTTACCACTGGCCCAATGGAACCCAAGGCAAAGTCCTGAGCAAAGGACCCGTGTGCCCCTTTACCTGAGACCGGCGCCTGTTTACCATTGGCCCAGTCGAACCCAAGGGAAGTGCTGACCAAAGACCCGTGTGCCCCTTTACCAGAGTCCAGCACCTGTTTACCACTGGCGGGAAAATTCTGACCAACGACCCATGTGCCCCTTTACCTGAGACCGGCGCCTGTTTACCATTGGCCCAGTCGAACCCAAGGGAAGTGCTGACCAAAGACCCGTGTGCCCCTTTACCAGAGTCCAGCACCTGTTTACCACTGGCGGGAAAATTCTGACCAACAGACCCATGTGTCCCTTTGCCAGAGACCAGCACCTGTTTACCACTGGCCCAGTCGAACCCAAGGGAAGGAGCTGAGCAACGACCCGTGTGCCCCTTTACCTGAGACCAGCACCTGTTTATCACTGGCCCAGTGGAATCCAAGGGAAAGTCCTGACCAACGGACCCGTGTGCCCCTTTACCTGAGACCAGCAACTGTTTACCACTGGCCCAGTGGAACCCAAGGGAAAGTCCTGACCAACGGACCCGTGTGCCCCTTTACCTGAGACCGCAACTGTTTACCATGGCCCAGTCGAACCCAAGGGAAGTGCTGACCAAAGACCCGTGTGCCCCTTTACCAGAGTCCAGCACCTGTTTACCATTGGCCCAGTCGAACCCAAGGGAAGTGCTGACCAAAGACCCGTGTGCCCCTTTACCTGAGACCAGCACCTGTTTACATGGCCCAGTGGAACCCAAGGGAAAGTCCTGACCAACGGACCCGTGTGCCCCTTTACCTGAGACCAGCAACTGTTTACCACTGGCCCAGTGGAACCCAAGGGAAAGTCCTGACCAACGGACCCGTGTGCCCCTTTACCTGAGACCGGCGCCTGTTTACCATGGCCCAGTCGAACCCAAAAGTGCTGACCAAAGACCCATGTGCCCTTTACCAGAGACCAGCACCTATTTACCGCTGACGGGAAAATTCTGACCAACGACCCATGTGCCCCTGTTTACCATTGGCCCAGTCGAAGCCAAGGGAAAGTGCTGACCAACGGACCCGTGTGACCCTTTACCAGATTCCAGCACCTGTTTACCACTGGCGGGAAAATTCTGACCAACAGACCCATGTGTCCCTTTACCAGAGAGCAGCAACTGTTTACCACTGGCCCAGTGGAACCCAAGGGAAAGAGACCAGCACCTGTTTACCACTGGCGGGAAAATTCTGACCAACGGACCCGTGCTCCTTCACCTGAGACCAGCAACTGTTTACCACTGGCCCAATGGAACCCAAGGCAAAGTCCTGAGCAAAGGACCCGTGTGCCCCTTTACCTGAGACCGGCGCCTGTTTACCATTGGCCCAGTCGAACCCAAGGGAAGTGCTGACCAAAGACCCGTGTGCCCCTTTACCAGAGTCCAGCACCTGTTTACCACTGGCGGGAAAATTCTGACCAACAGACCCATGTGTCCCTTTGCCAGAGACCAGCACCTGTTTACCACTGGCCCAGTCGAACCCAAGGGAAGGAGCTGAGCAACGACCCGTGTGCCCCTTTACCTGAGACCAGCACCTGTTTATCACTGGCCCAGTGGAATCCAAGGGAAAGTCCTGACCAACGGACCCGTGTGCCCCTTTACCTGAGACCAGCAACTGTTTACCACTGGCCCACTGGAACCCAAGGGAAAGTCCTGACCAACGGACCCGTGTGCCCCTTTACCTGAGATCAGCAACTGTTTACCACTGGCCCAGTGGAACCCAAGGGAAAGTCCTGACCAACGGACCCGTGTGCCCCTTTACCTGAGACCGGCGCCTGTTTACCATTGGCCCAGTCGAACCCAAGGGAAGTGCTGACCAAAGACCCGTGTGCCCCTTTACCAGAGTCCAGCACCTGTTTACCACTGGCGGGAAAATTCTGGCAACGGACCCGTGCTCCTTCACCTGAGACCAGCAACTGTTTACCACTGGCCCAATGGAACCCAAGGACACCTGAGTGGACCCAAAAGTCCTGACCAACGGACCCGTGTGCCCCTTTACCTGAGACCGGCGCCTGTTTACCATTGGCCCAGTCGAACCCAAGGGAAGTGCTGACCAAAGACCCGTGTGCCCCTTTACCAGAGTCCAGCACCTGTTTACCACTGGCGGGAAAATTCTGACCAACAGACCCATGTGTCCCTTTACCAGAGACCAGCACCTGTTTACCATTGGCCCAGTCGAACCCAAGGGAAGAGCTGAGCAACGACCCGTGTGCCCCTTTACCTGAGACCAGCACCTGTTTATCACTGGCCCAGTGGAATCCAAGGGAAAGTCCTGACCAACGGACCCGTGTGCCCCTTTACCTGAGACCAGCAACTGTTTACCACTGGCCCACTGGAACCCAAGGGAAAGTCCTGACCAACGGACCCGTGTGCCCCTTTACCTGAGATCAGCAACTGTTTACCACTGGCCCAGTGGAACCCAAGGGAAAGTCCTGACCAACGGACCCGTGTGCCCCTTTACCTGAGACCGGCGCCTGTTTACCATTGGCCCAGTCGAACCCAAGGGAAGTGCTGACCAAAGACCCGTGTGCCCCTTTACCAGAGTCCAGCACCTGTTTACCACTGACGGGAAAATTCTGGCCAACGACCCATGTGCCCCTGTTTACCATTGGCCCAGTCGAACCCAAAGGAAGTGCTCACCAAAGACCCGTGTGCCCCTTTGCCAGAGTCCAGCACCTGTTTACCACTGACGGGAAAATTCTGGCCAACGACCCATGTGCCCCTTTACCAGAGACCAGCACCTGTTTACCACTGGCGCGAAAAATTCTGACCAACGGACCCGTGTGCCCCTTTACCTGAGACCAGCAACTGTTTACCACTGGCGGGAAAATCCCGACCAATGGACCCGTGTGCCTCTTTACCTGAGACCGGCGCATGTTTACCACTGGCCCAGTCAAAATCAAGGAAAAACCCCAACGGATGGGAACAGCGCTACGACTTCGTTTCAAAACCATGTCAGGAAACAAAACCATGTGCTAGGATTTTGTTGTAACGTTAATCGACATTATTAGGGTTATTGGGCTCCAAATCGGATTTGCAGGGAGCCCCTTCACCCCTGAGAATGGCTTGCTGGATTAAAAAAATCTTATATCTGTTTGATTCTTTGAACCCAGTTGTTTAGTTTCACCATTATTTTTTGAATTTTTATTTTTAGACTGTGTACCCGGCTTTGCTCGGGTCCTGGCAAAAATAGCGAAAAATCAATAAAATCGATAAATCGATAGTGCTGTTCAAAACGGTTGTCATATTCGTGTTCAGCGTATTGACATACCCCAGTGACATGTCTTCGCCGCGCAGGGGCAAAATTAGCGAAAAATCAATAAAATCGATAAATCGATAGTGCTGTAGGAAACGGTTGTCATATTCGTCTTCAGCGTATTGACATACCCCAATAGCCATGTCTTCACCGTCACTGGGGCAAAACAAGCGAAAAATCAATAAAATCGATAAATCGATAGTGCTGTTCAAAACGGTTGTCATATTCGTGTTCAGCGTATTGACATACCCATGTCCTCACCGTCCCTGAAGCAAAATTAGCGAAAAATCAATAAAATCGATCAATCGATAGTGCCGTACGAAACGGTTGTCATATTCGTCTCCAGCGTATTGACATACCCCAATAGCCATGTCTTCACCGTCACTGAGGCAAAACAAGCGAAAAATCAATAAAATCGATAAATCGATAGTGCCGTACGAAACGGTTGTCATATTCGTCTTCAGCGTATTGACATACCCCAATAGCCATGTCTTCACCGTCACTGGGGCAAAACAAGCGAAAAATCAATAAAATCGATAAATCGACAGTGCCGTACGAAACGGTTGTCATATTCGTGTTCAGCGTACTGACATACCCCAGTAGACATGTCCTCGCCACGCCTGGGGCAAAAATAGCGAAAAATCAATAAAGTCGATATAATCGATAAACTAATCAATAATCCCAGGTGCAAAGTAGCCTAAAACCTACGCCGGCCGTTAGGGAGGTGTCACCTTATAACAAGGAAGATAAAGATCTAGGAAGAAAAAAGCGGACAATGTGGTAAATTTAGGCCAGGGGCCCCTTTTTTAAAGTACTCATCACAACACTGCGTACCGACAATGCGCTGAGAGTCGACGCGCAGTAACAGACGCGTTCTCGGGAATTAGCGACCAAATCTTTTAATATAGTAGGATTCATTATGAACCGGTTAAGAATCGTGATCTCGAGTTAAAACCTAATAAAACCGCTGTATTTCTGAAGTCTCAATGCTGTAAACATATGTATTACAATGCTCTGTTTGTGTTCAATCAGCTACATGACAACAATGATGTCCTACAAAGTATGACACCTCTTACTTGTAATCAACAGATGTCGAAGGAGTGCTGGAGCGAAAAGGAACGAGCAATATGTTATTGCGACACTGACTTCTGCAACGGAGATTTTCACAACTTCTTGGTAAAAATAATCATAAGTTGATTACTGAGCCGAAAAAGCAAGCGAGCGAGATTCTCTTCCAGTATAAGTGGATCACTACTTCAGTGGAAAACAAAACGCTGTTCGAGTGTGTGAAGGAACATATCAGGAAAAGTATGTTATGAAAATTAATAGAGGCTTTCTTTAACTACTAAAGGAAATGTTTTCTTTCACAATTCGTTATCGGAACTTACAGAGGAGTCTATACCTACTCCGGAGCCGCCTGAGGTGAGTACGACAACGTCAATAATGACAGCAGCTTATTTTTACGAAGGGATTAATCAGTTGAATTTCCAAGAAAAAAATGAAGAAAAAATTGAAAAGAATATTAGAATTAAAGAGGTTATGAAGCTCTGAAACAGCATCCACGGTTATTTCGCTTTCTCTTAGCTTGTTGTAGTCCAAAGTTTACCACAACGGCGAGAACGAATGTTGCGATCAGTCTTGTTAAGTCGTACGAAAAAGACGTTGTTGTTGCTGTTTGAAAGCAAGTTTTACAGAAAGCGTCAATCACGACTGCTACTCCCGCAGCCTGAAGCGCCTACGGGCACCACCTACGTGGCGTCGTGGTTGTCGAGTGCTGCCTCGACAGCGCCATGTGGGTGCTGCGGTGCTCCAGGCTGCGTGAGTAGCGATCGTGATTGACGCTCCCTGTATCTTAGCGAACTATACTCGTGGTCAGTCCGATTCAAAACTGGTTGCTTTTCGGCTGCATCACTACCATTAAAAGGTAATTTATGCTAGATGTGCGCGTTTGACGCGTGTGCGTCTGTTCTATGAAAGATAGGACAGGTCGCATTGCTGACGCAGCTCAAACGCACGTGTTTATGGCATCGCGGCGGTCGCCTCTTCTTCCTATTGAAGATGTGCAAGCAGCATTGACCGGTCTTTGTGGAAAATCTTGGATGATGGATGCGTGCGTCTGACGCACGTTGTCTAGTATAAATTGCTCTTAACTCGAGTTGGTGTAAAAGCGTGGACGCGGCGCTGCTGCCCGATAACAGCTTCGTTTAACCAGTGAATGCAAGCCCCCGACAGCGAACGTTTTCTCCCACTGGCGAATTGAATCGCTCTTGTTTTACACCGCTGTGCTTCCGTCCCTGTATTTGTGCACGTTTGTGGCACTTAAAGGCAGCAGGAGCTGAAATTCTCGACTCTGAGCTGAGCTGCGGGTGGTGAAGTACAGACTCGGTACATCATAAATGTGAAACGAACACAGACAATGATGGCTTACCTGCAGAGAAAATGGAACATTCGTCACGAACACGCCTGGCCGTGTTCGCGCGCGGACGAGTTTTCCCCGGCGCGAAAGCCATTGTGGCGTGTGGTTTTGGGCTAGTCCCGCCATGAAACTCTGTGAATTGAATGCATTTCGTTTTTCCTTTGCGCCAAACCACGCACCGCAATGGCTTTCTGCGCCGGGGAAAACTCGTCCGCGCGCGAACACGGCCAGGCGTGTTCGCGACGAATGTTCCATTTTCTCTGCAGGTAAGCTATAATTGTCTGTGGTCGTTTCACATTTATGATGTGCCGAGTCTGTGCTTCATCACCCACAGCTCAGCTCGGAGTCGAGGATTTCAGCTCCTGCTGCCTTTAAGAGTATTCCCAATTTTCGCAGGTGATCGGCGCGGTCGCTACACGATGATGCGAATGAGTGGATTCCAGACGTAAGAGAGAGATGATCAATGTAGCGTGGCGATCGATAGGCTTCGCTTCAACTATCGCTATAATTCACATCGCCATTTCATTTTGGGCACATCCTCGACAAAAGCATGCGATGAGAAGCCATCAGCTCCGTTTGGAATCAATCCAAGACGATGTAATATGGCATATATAATATGGGATATGAATCGATATGAGTATACTCTAATGATATAGTGGTATGGCCGTCATGAAATCGGAACCAGGCTGATGTGTGAATTGGATATCATTATAAAGAGTGCGGAAAAAGTATTGATAATTTTCCTCCAAATGTTTCAGGGCGTTTTTCAAAGGTATTCAATTGCTTTTTTCATGTGTATTTCTTGTGTACAGTCTAAATACTGTATTATCAGTAAGTACTCTTTGGGTTACCGCTTTGCTCATCCCAAACGCGGTTCTATTGTGGACCTTCAACTTGTCGGAATGAAGCCAAAAAAGATCGCCAGAACACTTGGATTTCCACTAGTAACAGTGTATCTATCAATCAAGCTTTCCATGACTACTGGAAACACAGTTGATCGTGTTCGTTCTGGCCGTCCTCGGACAGCTGTCACGAGAGCAAATATCAAGAAGATCCGAAAACTCATTCAAAAAACCCGCAGCTCACAATGAGAATGATGGCTAAAGGAATTGGAATTGAAGAAAGGTCAGTCCGGACAATCATTTTTAAGAAGCTGAACATCAAAAGCTTTGAAATTTACAACTCTTCCGGATTGACGGAAGCCAATAAAAAGGAAAGATCGCAGAAATGCAAAAAAAAACTTCTGAAACGCACTGCAAGAGGTGCTCACCGGCATTTTCACTGCAAGAGGTGCTCACCGGCATTTTGTCCTCAGTGACAAAAGTGCTCACTATTGAACAAGCTGTTAACCAGCAGAATGCCGCATATTAGCCAAACACCGCAAAACAGTTGATGCAAGTGGTGGGATCGTCGCCAGAAAGTAAGCGCGATGGTTCTTGGCCGTATCACAAGCAATGGAAAATCTCGTTTGATCTTCGTTGATGCTGGTGTGGAGATTAATCAGAATATAATAATAAATGACAAATAATAAACAATGCAATAATAAGTAATGTAATAAATAAATAAATAAACATTTACCTCAACGATATTCTGATGAAGGAGGTCTTCATGGCCGAATTCTCATATTGGAAGTAACCCATATGTGTTCCAACAAGATTCAGCACCAGCCTATGCCACGGAAATCTTCGCGATTTCATATCATCTCAAGACTGGGCATCGAATAGTCCGGACTTGAATCCACTTAATTATTCAGCATGGGGAATGTTGCAAGCAAGAGCTTGCGCTAAACAATGTCGCCTCTCTAACACTGCCGCAATAGTCCTCGAGGACTGTAACACCTCGCGTCGCCGGCGACTGTGAGGCCGATACGCATCGATTGTGGGCAGAGCGGCGGCAGCGGCCGTCGTCGCCTGCGACTGGCGATCGCCGACATCGGCGGCCGCCAATGTTGGCGACTGCGGTGCCGGTGCGTATCGATTGTGAGGGGCGCAACATTGGCGGCCACCGGCGATGCAATACTCCTCGAGGAGTATAGCGGCTACCTAAAAGCAGCACTAACCCGGTAATGGAACAAGCTCGATGCGGACTACCGGCGGCGCACCATGGTTGCCTTCCAGCGCCGTCTTCGCGAGTGTATCGAGACACAAGGGGAAACGTCGAAAACGAAAAATGGTATATGAATTGTTACTTAGTTGTTAACCAAACTCAATAAAAATTATTGTAATGATTGTATCTACGGCGTTGTAGTAGAAGTTTAATATCAATTATTTTTCCGCACCAATACCATCAATACTTTTATCAATTTTATTTTCCATCTGGATCCCCAAAGCGGCAAAAAACCCAACTTTTTTTCGACCCCTCTCGCCTTCCTGCCCACTTTCTGCGTCGCCACTGGTATGTGTAAAGTAAGAAAGTAGTAAATATTCAGCCGCTTGATCACAGTTGCATTCATAGGTACGATAACCTGAGACGCGTCTCAACCCACCTTCACTTATGGCTACACCCCCGGACGGAACATTCACCCGCGAAGAAGAGGATAAGGGGCGCAGCCCCCGAGTGGGAAAGAGTGCTAAAGACGCGCATTTTGTTGGGGGAAAAATACATGGAATGCGCAGTTGTGGATTAAATTCTATGTACAAAACAGCGTTAGGAAACATGAAGCTCAAGAGTCGTCGGCGAACACGGGTTGAGAATAACTGTTGAGAATATAGGCATGAGATTAGCTAGAATCTGGGCTTTGGCCTGGAATATCACCTTCAATTCAAAAAAAGAAGTGGTGCGCAGTTGTCGGACGGAATAATAATACTACGTTACACTAGATAGTATTGAAATGACAGAAATGTAGCTAAAAACAACTGAGAAATCGCGCAAGACTGTCGGTAATTTGATAGACAACTGCGCAACTCATCGTTTTCTGAAAATTGCCGAGAAATTTTAGAGGACGCAAATCCCCCGCCTAGAATTTAAAAAAATGATTTCTTCGTGGATTCTTGGTAAAAATCGTCGGTCTTGATGTTATTTTGTAGAGGATGTCATGAAGAAGATTACTGACAACTGCGCAACATAAAGTTTTATGAGATAACCAAAATATTTAGCGAAAATCGAGCGGAGACGCTACTAGTGTTGAGATGAGCGTGGGTCGCGGCGCGAATGCAGGGAGCCAGTGCAAATCTCTGACATGTCAGCCGTCTGACATGTTAATGTGAAAGTGTAGAGATTGTGAACATATTTAACATTCTGCCTCTGAACATGTCATCTTTTTTCCCTTTTTAGCAGTATTAGAGCTGTTTTGGTGTTTGGTGCGAACCATCTTAAAAAAAGAGCTTCACTATCTCGCACTCTTTAAGCTCCACTCTTTTTACCTTCCTCAACTTCATCGAAGTGGTTGGTGAACAACCTTCACTTTTTTGACCCAGACAACCTTCACTTTTCTGACCCTGTCTCACCACTATCGTACCTATGGTTGCATTTCGCTGCGGGAGGTGAGTGTTCAATTTGTACTCTAAAGATTGAACAATCACTCATCATCCACGCTTCATATTGTTTATTGTTGCATCAGCACGGGGTTGTACGAAAGAATATGACCATTAACATGAATATTTACTTGCACTTTGCGTTCTGCACTCACGATAATCAATATTTGCTCTAGAGTCACTTACAATAACATTTTCTATCGTCTGCCCTGAACGTGTATTGAATATCCCTATACCAGTGGTGGACGCAGAAAGTGGGGGCGTGGGAAAAATGTGGGGTGCCCGCCGTTTTGAGGACCCTGACGGAAAATAAAATTAATAAAAATATGTAGTTATAATAATAAATGGCTTATGAAAATCATACAGTGCGTTTCATAAGTATAGACGCACCCCAGAAAATGCCGTTACCCAGTTCATCACAGATTCATGAGAAAAGCTACAAAAGTCAATCGATTCGGCATGCCAGAAAACCTAAGATTGTCTTGTTTCACTAGCGATTATGGAAAATACGGGACAGATTTGGCACATCACCATTAAATGTGCCGTTTTATAAGTATGAACGCAGTCTACGAGAAAATACAAATAAATTTTACCTTCAAGGGAAAAGGTGGGCTCAATATGTTGATAAGAACTAATAAGCGTCTTCATCGTAAATCTGCATTTCAACTTGGATCACATCGTTTTGGAGCGAGGCTGGGGCAGTTAAAAGATTTACATGCTGTAGGCTGGTGAAATCGCAGAATCTCCGGGTAGAGGGGAGGTTCTCCGGGGTCCTCCTGCAAATCTGAATAAGATATTGAGTCCTTCAATCGGAGAAAGAATTTTGGTATGCAAGAGAAGACATCCCATCAAAGACGGCGTCGCATACCCTGCCTGAACTCGAAGCACATGATGTGCATTAATGGTGTCTGAGCCGTTGCGTCGGCTCCGTCATGCAGTGTAGGGGTTAAAAAGGCATTCAACCGCTGCATCACCATTGCACAATGTTGTGTTGACTTCATCTCATCCTGGGTTATCTCGTTCCAAAAAGCTTCACAGCTTTGTTTTCCCGGAAGGAAAGTGGTGATCGCCATCTCGAAAAAACGAGTTGGTTGTTTTGGTTATTTTGAAAGTCCGTGCTATGTTTAAATGAATTTACAGGATGAGAAAAGCTTTTTTTGGGTTGTATTATAATGAATGCACGCCGCTGGGGTGATATACAGGGAGAGCCAGACTCTCTTAAAACGAGCACCTTTGGAGGTAGGCGCTGTCAAAGTTGGAGACGTTTCCTCTCCTAACGACATCCTCGATGTTATTCCCATTTCTACAGAGCACCTTTAGTGTTCAATTCTTACATTTTCTCGCAGCACACCGAAGGATAAACCTCACTTTCCACCGAAAAACCGGCGTGACCTATACCTGTCGCTCAACAAATAAGCATTTTGAGAAACCCTAACTGACGGTATTATCTGCCTTCTCATATTAGCAACATCGAACATCCTTGCAGCATCCTACCAGATGACATCCATGGCCGGAACCGAACATCTTCCGGCACAACAAGCCTGAAAAAATGCTATTGCCTGTACTAAGAGCCGTTTTGATAGCCATTTTGCTGGAAGGGATGGGTAAATCTATGCCAACCCATGTTTTCTGAGTTGTTTGGGAATTGCGGAGATCTAACAGGTACAAATCTGCTGTTGCACAGAAGTTCCCTCTGTGAAATCATCGGTTTCTGAAAGTGCGTCTATACTTATGAAACGCTCCCTAGGAGGGGAGAGTGCTAGATCTACTTATTTTTTTTCCATAACTTCGAATGAAACGACGGAAGCAAGGGTTCTTGGGCACGCTGATTCGATTGGCACTCGTGGTTTTCTCCAAAAAGTTACGTGGAACTGTGTACCAGTGTTTTCTGGGGTGCGTCCATACTTATGAAACGCACTGTATCATAAATAATATTAAAAATAAACAAGTAAAAATAAACTAATACAAGGTTTTTATATGTATTGTAAAAAATTTTCAAATCTTTGCCAACTCATTTTCGGGGGGCCCCCGCCCCCCCCCCCCCCACTCCTGCGTCCGCCACTGCCCTACACATACCGTACTTCATTGGAATTTAGTTCAGGCTGTTTACCTCAGTAAGAACCACATTGCTCTTGTTCATTTCCAGGAGGAACAAGCAGCTTCAAGTTCTCGAAATCCATCTGTTTTGATTCTATCAAAGGCGCCAACTCCTGGTCTAGGTCCATTAACGACGAAGACTTCTCCAGAATCGGTAACGACATCGACGTCACCTCCTCTTCCTTCCAAACCAAAACCATCAGAGTCGCCACCTCCTTCTTTCAAACCAAAACCGTCGAAGTCAGCACCTCCATTTTCTATGAAGACGTCAACAAAAACCCAAACAACAAGCACGACAAAAACAACAAGAACTACAAAAGGAAGTACCGCAAAGTTTACACCCACTACTACAAGAACGACTGCTACCTCAGCATCTCCAGGAACGACAAAAACCGTATCAGGTTGCCATAGTCACACGTAACTTCAAGTTGTAAATTGGACTTATTTTCTGATCTCTCTAACTACCAATTCATATTTAGAAGAAGCGAGAAAAACCACATCTACCACAAGAGCCGCTACTACTACAGCTACGCAAAAGTTTGCGAGTGTCCCACTTGTTCATGATGATAAGCAGTCGACTCAAAAAGGTGCGCGGTGACAGAAAATTTGAGTAATTACGTTCATGTGTACATATGTGTAAGTCGTATATGTATGCATATGGGTTGGGAGTATATGCAGTAATCTTATCAGACATCTTAAGATCACGTCAAATTGACAGCTTTTTTTGGGGTGGCCGAGTGAATAGCGGATCACACTATCAAGCAGGAGGTCGAGGGTTCAAATCCTGTCAGAACAGACTTCCCTGCACCTTTGAATTCTAGGCTTTTAAACTTGTTTTAAGTATTTCTAATGATTATGACACATCAGATACGTACACTCCGCGAGAACCACTGCGGGAACTCCGTTGGATGCGTTACCCACTCGGCCACCTCACCGCGGCTGCCATGCTTGCAGCTAGAACTTATGAACGCATAGCCAGACGAAACCAGGTTATTCAAAAATGCGTCTGCAAACGTTCAATAGTCCATAGGACATTGGATTGCCTTTCATGAATCCAAGCCAAGACTCCCATTCATGCTTTTGTGAATATATCTCATTAGAACACAAAGAAAAAAAAGAAAATTCGGAAAAATAAATACTTAGTTTTTTGGAACCGATGTCTGACGTTTGAGTATTTGTCCATTGCTTTCGTTTTTTTTTTGGTATAATGTTCTTAGTAATACTTATTTTTCTACTTGTTATGGACATTTGTAACGTTTTGCCTTATGCAAGCGTAATAAACCTATACTTGAGGAAGGCCATGATTTGAATTTTTCATATTTGTAGTGTTTGAAAATGCTTCATCTCCGAATCATCCGAAAGTCCAAAAACATTTAGGAGTCAAATAATGAAATGATCCGCGTACAATTCGCTACATATAAGTGTTAAATTCCAATACAGAAGTTAGAGTTACTATACACTGGTACTAAATATGTAATACTTATCTAGTAATCGATAAACTATTCAGGAAATTATCCGAAATAAGTGTTTTCACAAAAGATTGGCTGGTTCACAGTAACGTATTGAAGGGCTGCTGGCAGGTTAACAACCCTAACTTGCGCGCACGGCATCGTGGGTCGCGTCCGCCCCCGCCGTTACGCCAGCCACCTGGTTTATTAGCCAGCGGCTAGCGCGCTAACCTGGTCACCATTCATAAATCGCATCCCACTTGGCTACGGCGGCCCGTTCTTGGCTACGGCAGACCCGTTCTCTGTCGACGGATATCCTGACGTCCCCCACACCACTGGGCCAGGGCGGGCCCTTTCTCCATCGGTGGATTCGTATCCGTATATTGGTTACACAACGTTATGCCTTGATATATTGAGGCTTTTACACTGTGTTAGTGCAGAAGCTTTCTCGAAACTAACGGATGCCGTAACTGCACAATCGCTGCGAGAGTTCCGGAGGGGATGCGGTAATAGCATACACCAGATGAGGTGACCCCGTAGGTCCCTAAGCTTCCGGAACGCTTCACCTCCCATAAAACCCGTCCTTCGCAATAGTGGAAGGGTGGTTTTCCTGCTGCTTACATTGTGCAGCCTGAAAGCTTGTAAACACCTCACTCCTATGCTGCGAGACCGCCAGCGAAGGTGATGAAATCACTACCTAGTGCATGGGGGAGAACCAGCAGTGACGTAACTGCGAGTCCAGAAACGAACGTGCCTGAGTCCCTAAAAATCGGCCATTTCGCCCCACAGTCTGCGCCTCAAGATCACGGTGTCTATGAGTGCCGCCGCGTATCTCTAGCCACTCTAGCCCCCTTACGGCGCTTTGTTTAATAGATACGTACATATAGGTTGAAATGTCGAATGCTCACATACATAGCTATTGGTCATATTTAACTGACTCCTACAATAAAGAAAAATAAAAATGGAGATATTAATTGAAGAACCGAACAAAAACGAACTTTTAAGATTTGCAAGTGGCAAGCGCCCCCTATGATAGCGCAGAACGGGAAGATTCTCTCAAGGACGCACATTCAAGCCCTTTTCGCCATCAACGTGAATACGAGTCTTTCGACAGGACAAAAGCAGACATGTATGTAAACATTTTGAAATTACTTTCCATATATAAGTTGAAGAAAGTTGAAGAAATAAAGTAAGAATTTGAAGAAGTAAAGGTATTTTCCATGGCCATCTGGGCTCAGATGCTTTATTGAGAGAAGGTCAAATTCACGCCCATGGGCGGACATGGTGATGGGTGCCCGGTAAAGGATAAATTTGGGTACGTTAACACGTTTACCACAGGTAATCTCAGTAATGCATCTGGGTTCTGAACCGTGAGGCCTTCCGCACTGGGAATGGAACTGATGCATCAGATGTTCAGTGAAAACAGATTTTTATGTCTATATAAGCATTAATTTCTTGAGGAGAAAAAAGCTGTCCTTTTTTTATTTCCCGAAGCATCGACTCCGTTCCTTGTACCTTTCATTTTCAGCTTAATGTTCGTCATCATAGCAGTTGGAACGGCGATCTTAGTGTGCCTCATCGTGCCCGCAGTAATATATGTTATAAAGCATAAGAAGACAATGATGAAGAGCAAAAAATTGAAGAAAGTCCCTAAAAACGATAACATGAAAGATGAGAAAAGACCTAAGAGCAATAATATATAAGATGAGAAATTACCAAAAAGCAATAATATGAGAGATTAGAAAGTACCAGAGAATTTTGGAGGGAATTAACTAAACGATCAAGTTATCCACTTTTTAATTAACTCGTGCGATAAATCTTCCTTAGAGTAAAGATGAATACGTGACCGCTCACAATAAATAATTATTATTAATGTGTAATACACTCTACATCGTTTCATCAGTTGTACAATGGTATTGGTGTGGTCCACGCAACAGAAGCATTTTCTGACGCCAGTTTGTTCTATTGGGTGATAGGTGTCAAGAGTAGCCAATAGGCTGTTCAGTACGATCTTCGTGAACATTTGTCACGGGATACAACAAAGCGACTGGGCAGTGATTTTCTATGTCTTCTTTCTCTCCTTTCTTGAAGATAAAAGCTGCGTATGTCATGTGTAATCTGGAAAAAGACACAAACACAGAAAACCAGAAAGAATACGAACAGATGACAGAGCAAATTTTTAAACTCCTTTCAGTTACATAAATACAGAACAGTGGCGGACGCAGGGGGGGGGGCGGGGGCGCCCCCCCCCCCGAGAATGGGTCGCCAAATTTTCGAAATTACTTTACAATACAAATAAAAATCTTGTGTTAGTTTATTTTTAATTGTTTATTTTTATTATTATTTTTAATATATTTTTTATTTATTGTTTATTATTATAATTAATATTATTATTAATTTTATTTTCCGTCTGGGTCCCCAAAACGGCGGAGACCCCACTTTTCTTCCCACGCCCCCCCTCCCGCCCACTTTCTGCGTCCGCCACTGGTACAGAATGAAAAGAAAATCGTTTGCGGTGGAAGCAACCAGGGATTCTAAAGATTTTGAGTAAAAATTAAAGAATTCGCATCATATTCTTTGCACTAGAAAGGGCGATAGAACTGCAGTGTTAGATGCTGATGAAGCGAATTCGCTGACAGTTAAATTTTGTGAAGCCTACTCGAAGGAGGCAGAGGAGACACCACATTTCAATTCGGATGTGAGATATCCTATGGAAACTTCCGTGGTTTGATGAAATTACTGTTTGGGACGATCAAGGTGTGGCCGAAATCTTTTTCTCTTACACCGGATTTCGTACCCACTACAAAACATTGCGCATGTCATAGCTTTTCGTCTTGGGTATATTTTTAATCAGGCGATGGCTTATTTTGAAGTCCCACACAGATGGAAACACTCTTTCATCACACCTTTATTGAAAAAGGAGCCTGCATCTGAAGTTGACAATTGTGGGCCTGTGACTGTCACTTCCTCTTTTGCAGTTTTTAAAAAAGACATAAAAACTCACCTGGTGACTTATTTAGAGAAAAATGAAATAATACAGACCAACTAACGTGGTTTTGTCAATGCGAAATCTGTAAAGACGAATTTACTAGAATGCCTGAATGACTAGAGCAGCTAAATCGATGAAAAAAAGCCTGTGATATAATATACTTTGATTTCTCCCAAGCGTTCGATCGAGCAGAAAAGACAAAAGGATGTAAAAATGCTGGAAAAAGTTCAGCATAATTTTACTAGGAAGTTGATGATGAGATGTGAGGGGCCCACTACTCAGGCATACCACCTGCTAAGAACAGGAACATGCGTTTTAAGATTCACACCCTTGAATCGCGAAGGAAAGCAAAGGATCTCTGCACCATTTATAATATGTTATGTGGCATAATGAAAATTGATCTAAATAAATTCTATAGCATAATACCGTCGAAAACAAGAGGTGCCTCGGAGAAAATTTCCTATGCAAGTCCAAGAACAACTCCCAAGAGTGTATGTTTCACATGCCGAGCGAGATCTGCCTATTTATCTTTAAAATAAGGACTTTCTCCCACCACTCGAAAACTTTTCTTGTTCAGGCGTTGGGTATGTAAAAGTATGCTGAGCTACTAATGAAATAAGAGGATTGATTGTCCATATTGGTATATTATTGTATATTGCACTTGATGATATATTGTAACTTGTACCTGGTGCCTTTTTCACGTTTACCTTAAGTAGATTATCATCTATTAAACAAAGCGCCGTAAGGGGGCTAGAGCGGTTAGAGATACGGGGCGGCACTCATAGACACCGCAATCTTGAGGCGCAGACTGTGTGGCGAAATGGCCGATTTCCATGGACGCAGACACGTTCGCTTCGGGACCCGAAATTACGTCACTGCTGGCTCTCCCGCATGCACGGGATGGTGATTTCATCACCTTCGCTGGCGGTCTCGCCGCATAGGAGTGAGGGAGTGTTTACGAGCTTTCAGGCTGCACAATATACGCAGCAGGAAAACCAGCCATACACTGATGCGACGCTGAGTGCACTTGCAGGAAGAGATGGAAGGGCGCTATGAGGGCTGCCGCGTCTCGGGAGCTCGGGAGGGTGGGCCTGCGCGGTCGCGGTTGCCTCATCTGGTGGGTGCTATTGCCGCATCGCTTCTAAATAGGGAGGCATGACATCGTATATCCAATCAACTAAATACGGATACGGATCCACCGATGAAGAAAGGGCCCGCCGTGGCCCAGTGCTGGGGGGAACGCCATGAGGTGGGTCCAGCTATGGAGAAAAGACACTGATGCTAGGGCCCAGTGGAGCGGGGGACACCAAGATACGGGTCCACCGATGGAGAAAAGGCCCGCCGTGGCCCAGTGCTGTGGGGAACGCCAAGAAACGGGTCCACCGATGGAGAAAGGGCCCGCCGTGGCCCAGTGGTGCGCGGAACGCCGAGACACGGGTCCACCGATGGAGAAAGGGCCCGCCGTGGCCCAGTGCTGTGGGGAACGCCAAGAAACGGGTCCACCGATGGAGAAAGGGCCCGCCGTGGCCCAGTGCTGTGGGGAACGCCAAGAAACGGGTCCACCGATGGAGAAAGGGCCCGCCGTGGCCCAGTGGTGCGCGGAACGCCGAGACACGGGTCCACCGATGGAGAAAGGGCCCGCCGTGGCCCAGTGGTGCGGGTAACGCCGAGAGACGGGTCCACCGATGGAGAAAGGGCCCGCTGTGGCCCAGTGCTGTGGGGAACGCCGAGACACGGGTCCACCAATGGAGAAAGGGCCCGCCGTGGCCCAGTGCTGTGGGGAACGCCAAGAAACGGGTCCACCGATGGAGAAAGGTCCCGCCGTGGTTCAGTGCTGTGGGGAACGCCATGACACGGGTCTACCGATGAAGAAAGGGCCCGCCGTGGCCCAGTGATGCGGAGAACGCCGAGACACGGGTCCACCGATGGAGAAAGGGCCCGCCGTGGCCCAGTGCTGTGGGGAACGCCGAGACACGGGTCCACCGATGGAGAAGAAACCCGCCGTGGCACAATGGTGCGGGGGACGCCAGGATACGGGTCCACCGATGAAGAAAGGGCCCACCGTGGCCCGTGGCCCAGTTGTGTGGAGGACGTCAGGAAACGGGTTCACTTTAGTGTTGAGAATGCCAGGATGCGAACCCGCCCCTGGTTCGCATCCTGGCATTCTCAACACTAAAGTGAAACCGTATCGGATCCGGCTTGCCCTAACTGTGAGGAAGGCGCCAGAATGCAGGCACTCTGATGGAAGAAGGGCCCGCCGTGGCCCAGTACTATGGATAACACCAGGATACGGGTCCGCCAATATAGGATTGGTCCGCTGTGACTCAGTAAAGTGGAGAATACGGTTCAGGCCTAATAGTGAAGATGGCGCCAGAATATGGGTCCACCGATGGAGGAAAGTCCGCTGCGGCCCAGTAGTGTGGAAAACACTCGGATACGATTTCGCTTTGTCCAGTAGTGTGGGGAACGGCTATAGGATACAGTTCCGCCGATGGAGAACGCGTCTGCGTTGGCCCGATAGTGAGGAATCCGCACGAATATATGGAGAACGAACTTCTCATTCTCATACTCAACTCATAAGAAGGACTTCATGTTTGGGCCCATTGGAAGATTGGTTCTGCTTCTCTATCATTTTTCTAGAGATTTGGCAAGTGTGGAGCGTTTGCACATGTCCCAAGTGGCTGCCCCACCCCACTTTCTATCGTCCCGAAGGGGCGCTAGTCATCAAGAAATTATCATTATTATTACAAACAAGCCTCTCCAACTTATGTTCAGTGGTGTGCAAAGATGTGCGTGTGATTGTGGATCTGCCTATTCAAAATGTATAAAAAGGTTGGGAAATAGTCTAATTACACAGAATTGTCAGCATTCCTTTACGACCGTGCCCCTGCAAAGTGAGCTATTCTACAAAAAAGATATGTGACGCGATAGGCCTTCCAACTGCATATTACTACAGTGGCTGGACATTACTTGTGCGCTAGAATTTCAATACTTTAACTAGATCACCAACGGCAGAGAGCTCAAACTTCAGCAAAATCTCACGGATGACTCAAAGTACCTCGAAATTCATCGAACTTCAAAGTGGCTTCCATCGGCAGAAACGTTGGCTCTAAATGTCTTCATAGATGCTGCAGGTGATTCTCGCAGGTACACTTCACTCATCTCGTTCCATGCTTTTTTAGACAGAATTACTTTCAAGAAATACGAATTTATATGGAGAATAGAGCGATTCTTCCTCTTTAACAGTGACCACAGGGAAAAAGAATTGGAATCAAATTCGACCGTGAGAGAGGCCATTTTTCATGTTTCACAAATTCATGCAAACGTTCACTGCTTCAGTCTAGAACAATTTTTGCCTTGTGCGCAGGAGCTGAGCTCTGTCGCAGGCCATGCCTGTCATTTTCAAAAAAATGCAGCTTTTCTTGGCTCAAACATATCCCAGAGAATTAATTTCTTGCACAAACAAGTGCAAATTTTAGCATCGCAGCTCACAACAACTAGGGGAAGCTTCGCCACTGGGCATTACATTGCCCGACGGCGTCAAAGATAGGGGTTGACCTGTACTAGCAACAGTTCTGCCTCCGAGTAGGCCCGAACAATAGAACTACCTATGACACTGCCACCCCGAGTGTTTGACACAGCGAAATTTTAGTGAGTGCGAGGATGAGAGAATCGCTTCAGCATCTGCCTGCACAAATTCTTCCTGTTCTTTGTCACAGTATCTGGTGAGGCGTGGTTTTTTTTTTCGAGAATGGTAGGGATAAAGCCTCTCTCATACTTTTCTGTGGATGATCCTGACCTCTGTCGCCGTTTCGCTTTAGGAACCTACGGATTTCCGTCGATCCTGCTCCGACCAGCCTCCCTTCCTTGAGAGGGGCTGCAGCAGTAAAACGACATCTACCCCGTTGTTCTCATTATGTCTGAGTTTTGTGAAGCTTTTTCTTATATCTTGAACAGTGATTCGGTGCAGGAATAACGATTTCGAAATGTACGTCATCGACCTACAGTCTCAATGCAGTTGAATAATGACAGTGCTCATGACGTTGGAAGCACCCACCACGACATCACTGCTACTTGGGAATAAAAGATAAGAAAGCAATAGGAAAACGAGGAAGGAATAGAAACGAATCCGGGAATGCCGCAGAAACGGGAGTGCATGGGTAATTTTCGGGCATGTTGTTACATGGCAAAAGTTTGATTTCGCAAGTTCAAAGAAAGTGACTTCCTCTCAACTACAAAACTCGATCTATTCGGCCGCTTTAAGGGGATGACGCGCTCCCTAGAGCTGATTGGAGAGAGCAGCGTGTTGCTCGTGGACTTTATTGGTATAGCGCCTTACGGGTCGCTGGAAAGTTAGGTGGGGCAGCCACTTGACGAATGTGCAAAAGCTTCTCTACGAAATCCTTAGGAAATTAGAACGAATTCTTGAGTGTAGCAACTGTCCAAGCAGCAATTTAATGCGGTTGCTCATTGTCTGTTTTCTTTTTTCTCTTCTGTTTTCTTTGTAGGAGCGCGCGTAGAAGAGCGGCAAGATGAGCATTCTCAAGCACGTGGTTGATGGTTGGATCTCCGCTCGTGGCAAAGCCATCCATCCATCAGTGTAAACTAGCAGAGGCGTCTGGGAGGTTGAAGCGCTGAGCTGGAACAACGAGTGTATCCATTCTGTTTACTAAAGTTATTATTTATTTAAACTGCTTTTTATTAAGTGAATAAGTTGCACAATGAAGCAATGATTTTGTTGCAGATGTACATACAAAGTAAACTTAAAAATGTACGAAATAAGCTATGAATAACAGCACAAAATTCCGCATATGGGAGCTCAAAACAGGTTTCAAACATTACCTCGAGCTGAGCGCGTGAGATACACAAGAGAGCGAAGAAGTGCGGCAACAACACGCCGGTGAAGACCGACTCGAAAGGCATAGAGCAGCATCACTACATCCTACCAGTCTTATTTTCAATAAAATTATTTCTACAATCAAATGCTCAGCCTTCAATTATTTCACGCCTTCGATATTGAACTTTGCCTTTTCGCCATTGGTATGGAATGCATCCGCTTCTCTGGCATATGCTCCGGAAGCGGCTTTCCTTTTGTTTCAGGAATGACCAGTTGGAATGCTATCGTGTCGACTGTGGCCATAATGGTTACCACAACGTACGGTAGTGGTTCCCACGCATTCTGGAATTGAAATATGACTGACTGCTTCATAGGAAACAGCTTCAGATGACTCACTAGGAGGAACAGCTGAGGAGCAAGGATGGCTCCCAATCGGCTCCACGTTGATTTCAGTGCTAAGGCGGAATTCCTTACTACGGTGGGGTAGTACTCCATACCAGAGATATTTTTAGTGATGAATATCTGGAAAAAAAAGGTGGACTGAAGAGCCAAATATTACTTTTCAGTATGAACAGTGTTCTAAGTAAGGCAGCAATAGAACGCTTTGTAGATGCATGCGCGCGTGAATGGGAAGCACGCACAAAAATGGCGCAAGGGAGGTTTGCCGTTGAGTTTTAAGGTTTTGATGTGACCACAATAAAAGCCCAACAGTTAGCAAATCTCATGCGGTCACATGACAATTGCTCCCTTACTCCGTGTCCTATATAAGCGAGACCCGCACGAGACCTCGGATAGCCGAGAATGGCTCGGGACGGCGCACGGGTGACCCGCCAACATCAACATCTGCTCTGCGTCACATGCACGCGTGAACGTATTTCCCATTAAGCCGCAGGCCTAACGTACGCATTCATTGAATGTAAATCGCTCGTTATTTCTAAAGCTAAATAACATTCTTTCTTTTTTTTCATTTTCGCGAAGCAAATGCAAATAATAGATTTACGAGACGCAGATGGTTCAAGAGAAGGAGGGACATAGGTGGGTTTTTTTATGGAATAGCACCCGTCTGCACTCCTATTCATTAGCTGTGAACATCGCTACCTTCCTTGAAGACAGTGTCTACGTAAAAACTCGACTTGGAGATTTGGCAGTATGCTTACGAACACGTCAAGGATAAATTGTCTACTACCAGTTTTGTATGGTCCGGCGTTCTTTAGCCTAGGATACAAACAGAGCAGGATCATGGCAGGCCAAAGACAGCAATACGCGCAGCTAACGGCAAATTGGGCGCGCTAACTCCTCCCACTTTTGCGCTTGTCGCGCAGGTGTCATGCCAAGTGGAATGTGGCGGGATGAGCTTCAAATGCTCGACTGCCTGAGTATGAACAACACAGTAAGATGAATGGTAAGCTCGGAAATCATATTTGAACACTGGGTAGAGGACTGTTGATTTCGGAAGGAGGGAGGAGGGGAAAGGGGTAGCAACACTCGTAGAATCAACGCGAGTATGGATGGGTTAAGTACCGGAACACGCAGAATTCATGTTCGTTATTCTATAGCAGAGGAAGAGACTGTTATGAGACTGTTATGAGATTCAAATTCTAAAAATGCTTAGTCGACTCAATCACAAGAATATGATTCGCTTACTCTACAGCTTCCGTACAAGATACTCTGATAACTTGGGTTTACGTTCTACTTGGGCCGGTAGTAAAGTGTCATGGCGGTGAGATCGGCTGCCTGCACCACTCGTCGCCACATTTGGAGCGATGATCGCACGCGCGACGACCTTCCAACACTGGGGATTGGAAGATCATCACCATCACCAGCGGTGCTGCAAGCATGTGTGTGCGCGGCGTTGATCTTATCGTTTTGTGCTGTGGGGCGAAAATCAACATGCCTGAGTCCGTAAGCTCAGATGCATTCTTTTCTGCATTTCTGCAAAAGATCGAACTGTACTTGTCAGAAGCACAGAGGTGCTTCTGGAGCCTCCGACAAGTCGTACTCGTTCTAGCTTGTTAGTCGCAATGCCTAATTACTGTCTCACACGCTCAAACAGCCCCGGAAGTGATATGTGATTACGTGAAACACGTACATTTGATCACTTCTCATGTACGGCCCGTCCGATTCACCGTGGCGATGATTATCATACTCCTCTCCAACGCGAAGTGCGATTATCGCCCTGAAGGTGATGTGCACTGGATAGTTTACAACGGGCCATAGTATCAGTGTACCGACAGTTTTCATACTCATATTCTCTGACATCAGCATGGAAACCGGCTCTAATCAGCGACTTCCCTGCAAGAGCGCACCTGACGACTCTCTTGATTCCCTTTCACCCTTTTATTTTGATCATCTCGTTTTCTACATATCATCCTACCATTGTTTAAAAGTTTGGTGTGCCAGTATTCAGAAACACAGAATAATTTGCCGTCAAAACACACCTGGGCAGTGGTCGCTGCTGCAACGAGACTTGAAACTCGGATAACTGCTGCGTAGTGTTCGTTTTGGCCTGGAAAATGTTTTCTTCAATTTTCAGTGCCATTAACAGTACATGATATGATGAGAAAGCGTCCGAGTGTATAGCAAACGCACCTGTGATGAAAGTTATTGAAATGAGAAGAAGGCAGAAGGCGATAGTAGCTTGTGATACGAGATGGGAGACTTTTCGTCCAATGCATTTAACTCTGAAAGAGTGCTAACTGTTTTGAACTCTTTCTTCTTTAAAAAATTCGGAACGTACTTGTAATCCAATACACCAAAAACAATGTTGATCGACCATCGAATAAAACCCATAAGCACGGAATTGACGAAGAATGATCCAGCCAATGTTTCGATGTTGTACACCAAGCCGTAATTGATCATACTTGTCATGAATCTTTAATATACAGTGTCAGCGCCTCTCACAATCCTGTGAAAATTTTATTGGTCAACTCACATTCCCACGCAATAAACCACTGTTGCGATTGCCATCTCTCTATACTTGAAGAGGTCTAGTAGACTGTAATTTCTCGCCTTCTCCTCACGTGCTTTCATTTCCTAGAAAAGCGCAGATTTGTAAGAATGCACTGGTGCACGTGTGACTGTCATGCCACTTCTTCGCTGACGTTTTGTCAATTCTGGTTTGTTGCCCCCCCCCCCCCCTCATTTCTGTCTTCTCTTTTTTTCTTTTCACTTTCTATGACTTTTTTGTTTTCTTCACAAATGAAGCAAAGGCCACATCTCTTATCATTTCTACTGCCTTGCAGGCCTAACTCCGTAGTCGACGTGAAACCTGAAATATAACTGAAAATTTGTCTAACAAAGTGTAACACATAGCTCCTCAGCCCTAGGGCACACGATAATTTACCACACCGCTCCAACATTCTATATGTACATCAGAAGCTAAGCCACAGGATGGTGACTGGGTCACGCTCTAGACCACAATCAGATGCTCTGCGGATCAGAACCTACATGTTCTCATTGTTCTGCATTTCTCTGTTCTTCTTCTCAGAATCCGGGGGAAAAGCAAACCGGACAGGTTTCATTTCTATCTACGGTGATAGCCTCCTGCATTCCCTTTGTTGGCTCTGAACTTTTTGATAGCGCTACCAACCTACTGCAGGCTCAAAACTGACTGGGGGATGGGATTAATCTCGACATAAATGTCTTGCTGTACGATCCCTTACTCAAAGCCATGGTCCAACCTCAAAAACGTTTTTACGATTTTTGCTTTCCAATATCTGCCGGGTGGTATACGTGGTCTTATGATGAACTTTCGTTTTCGACCATAAACGTCTGAGGATATTGTGGGCGGAGCCAGAGAGCTGTTTCAGGATTTCCGCCTCATGTACTCTCTTGCTCGTCACCCTTAGAGCGCTGTTTCTATCTCATTACGGGGCAGACGAGGCACTCTCACGAGTAATACAGATTCCCTCAGAAGATGCGCTCCCAAGAATGAATTATTCAGACAGCACCTCGGCCCATCTCTCGACTCCGCCACGAGGCTTCCGAAGAACTGGCGCTCGGAAACGTTTTTTTTTTCAGCATTTTTGCACGGAATCATATATGTCATTTGTCCATCAGCTCAAGGAGATTCTCTTCTCGCGAAACTCTCAGGAAGAGGTGGGACTGGGTCATTAAATCTTACAAATAGTCATTCTCACCTGATAGGTCACATCAAGCATTTTTTCCATTTCATCCTTTTTCGTATCGTCTGCCCCATCAAGCCCTTGAATTTTTTGCAGAATTGTCCTAGCCTCCTCGATTCTTCCCTTCTGTATAAGCCACCGCGGCGATTCGTGAACGAAGCTACAAAGGTGCAGCATAATTGGCTGTTGATTACTATGGCAAAAGAAAAACGTGAATAAACTCACAAGAACAATATCAGTGCCGGTGATCCGACCAACACAAGCACTCGTTGAAATGTTCTCCAGTCTCCCGAAAGGTATGCGATCAGATTCAATATGATGTAATTCGGCGCCCATGCGATTACGGTAGCCACCCAGAATCGGTGTTTCTTTGGGATGTGTTCCAGCTTGTACACTCCGTAAGCACTGAAAATACAGATAGTTTTGGTTGTACACCCTTTTCTGCTGTATTTCCCACAAATCTCGCTCATAGTTACATTCCGAGGGGGTTGAACGCACCGCACTCTTGGTTTGACGATAAGACAGTGTGTCCCCCGACAGCACAGGGACGTCACCATTGCACCTCTCACAATGGAGGCAGCGCCAGATCGCTCGTTAACCCCCACTGCTGACCGTTGAACCAAAATTAGGTCCTACAGCCGGTAACGTATATCAATATGGATTAACGATTAACGCGGCGATGCCCACTGTGATTGATGCAATCGTAATTGACGCTCTCTGTACATGAATCGCGTACAAATTAGACGTTTGCAAATGCCAGCTTACCCTAGAAGTCCCCCACAAAAGAATCCAAGTATGCTGCGGAGCACAGTGAACATAAATAGTGATGTTGAAAACGACGATGCAAAGCCCATCACCGTTGTCATTATGTATGAACCAACAAGAGTCTGAAATAGGCAATTTTGACACAAACAAAACGAAACCTCATATGCACAGTGCTACATCAGAATTGTCAGACTCCGCTAATGACAAAGGTTACATGATTCCGTACAAAAGTGTTAACAGACGCCTTTCCAAGTCATTTTTTGCTGGAGCACAAGGGCGGAGCCAGGCGAAGAGTACGAGATTCCTACCCCCCACTCTCGTTCACTGAGGTTGCACTTCCTGAGTTGCCACATATTGCACTCACGCCGAGAGGGATCACAGTGTGGAAATTTCGTGCTCTACGTGTTCTAACGTGTTGGACCACTCAGCAAACGAGCTCATGGTGAGAAAATCTCGTACTTTTGCCTTAGCTCCATTCATATTCTTTCTAAAGAAAAAGGGTCACAAAATGATGTTTTCAGCAATTTTACATATAATAATGTGTATGATTGCGACCACGGTTTGCTGCGACTCGAATAGTATCAAATTCTCGACAACAACGCTGTTTTGGAAGTTTGTCTTTCAATAACATTACTAAACATTCCATCATAGGAAGAACCTATGTCAGTCTGAGCGTTAATGGTCACGAGATGTGAAGATCCTTACCGTTTTTCTTCCGAATCGATCGCTAGTGTAACCAAATAATAGTGTGCCTATGAGAACACCAACCATCTGTACAGAAATGCTGCTTTTCACATATGCTGTTTCGGCACATATATACCCGAACTGAAAAGAGTGGATACCCATTAGCTGTTAATCGGAGTTGAATAAAAAATAGAAAGGTCCAGAGAAAAAATTAAGTTGAATTTTATGGAAAAAGGCTCTCGCAACCTATCATTCAAGTTTTTTTCGTAGATTGCTCAAAAAAATCGAAAATGTAGAAGTGCTCGCACTGTCATTAGGGAAGGGCTATTCAAGGAAAAGATAAAAGAGTTTCAAATTAGCAAGTCAATATCCTTGCGAGAACTGGTCCCCAGGTGATCATCACAAAATTTCACGCTCAACACGAACTACTTCTCCACTTTAGGAACCTCAAAAAATAGCGATAGAAAACTCGGAAATAGTTTGCTTGGCATTATGAGCACATATCATAATTCATCCATTTTGCACAGTAATAGGAATTCAACAGCTGCGGAATTCTCCAGAATTTTCAAAGAGTTTGCAGGGAATGGTCATTTATCGTGCTAAACACGCTTATCACATTAATTTCGTCTCGGAACATCAGTTTCGCAAAATAACGGTGGAATTACTGGAGAGAATTGCACAAACTGAACGGAAATTTCGCTAAAAATAGTGTGATTAAGGACCAGTTTTCGTTCCACGAAATCATAAACACTTATGTCTATCTTTTCTGCTCATCTTATGCTTCAATATCTTGAACTAATAGTTTCTCAACTTGACCGAAATACGTCTTACAATTAATACGAATGGTTTTGCGTGAACTCACCTCAACGTTAATTGACTTGAACTCGTACTGTAAATCCAATTCACAATCGGTCAACGTTGATATATTAATTTTACTTCTACACACGTCTTTTATGGTGAAATTAGAACCTCGACAAGAAACCCGTGGAGCGCTTCCTGGAAAAAATGATTCAATAATTGCTGAAATTGTGGGTGCTTCTTGTACTTCTCACTATTGTGCATAACCACCTACCAGCAAAAACCATATAGATCATGTTACCGGCACCACCAAGCAGTATAAATTCAGAGATCACAAGAATTAAATAGCAATAGTTCCCCATTTTTAGGAAATCGTCCACTGTTTTAGTAGGAATCGCGGCGACCTCTTTTCCCTCTTTTGTTTCCTCGGCAGGTACGGAACGGTAGTCATTATCGTTAGACATGTCCCTGGAACAGTTGATATGAGAAATGAGAAATTCAAAAATTCGTCAAAAAACGAGCGACGCGGAAGCGAAGAGCACATAAAAAATCGTAGAGAAGCAGGAAATCTCACGGTTCTTCAAGAACTGAACGACAAAAAAAAAGCAGAAAATGAACAATGTTCACTACTGGCTTGTATATACTATGATAGTCTCCGTACTGTTTGGTTGCTTTCCAAAAACCCTCAAAAAAGAATTTTGTCTGTCCAATTTCGGTGAAATGATGGTACTTGCTGCATGACAATCATGCTATCATACCACTGTTTTACGGTTTTTACGAAAGATATACTGTAATTTATATGAAACCTGCACTATCGAAGTGTGTGCGTCTATACAACAGAGGACAGGCCCAGTCGCAGCACTGACGCAGCTCAGACGCATTCGAGACGTACGCACTTGTGGCCTCGTAGCTATTTGAGGCAGCCGTTCGCTATTTTCAACTTTGCACTTGGGATCACTTCACACGCTAGACAGCAATATTGCTTTTATTTCGTGAAATGACGTCACTAAGTGTAGGCTTACGGCAGGGTTACTGAGTGGGAAAAAAACTGGAAAGAAAGTGACAGTTTCGGCAGAAAAGTAGCGAATAATTCTGGAAATAGTAAAATACAGAGTCATGTTTGTTTGATAGTGTTTATAGCGCTTCATTAAATCGCTCTTTACTGACTCCACACAGAGTTTCAGAAGATTTCGTGAGATACCCTTATTACCGTATACATACCGTAATATTACAGAAACAGGGATACAGGACAACTTGAGTACGAGTTTCTCTTCGTAAAAAATTAATGTGCTTGTAAGCGGACGAATAACTCCTGAAGATAAAACATGAGCAAAAAAAATTTTTTTATAATTTTTAGGCAGAGGTTACCAGCAGAATATGGCCAATAAACCTGATTATAGAAGACTAGGCGGTGTACCCAGCTTCGCTCTAGTGTTTAACTTCTCCCTACCATTTGAAGCTGATGCCTACACTTGTTGAACCGGAAAATCCTTGTTGAACCAAAAAATCCTTTGTTCATCATCTGGTAACCGCCTTAGGTGACCCCTCTTCACCACTCGCCCTCCCCCCTTCCCTCAGAAAATGGGGTGAATTTGCTCGACTGGTAAATGAATCCTTCTAAAATGCTTGCCTTATCCACTTTCAGCGTTTCGGAAATTCTAGAAGGCACGTTTTGACCGGCCCGTGTGCAAGAATGCCGAAAAATCAATGAAACAGATAAATCGATATTTCGCCCAATATGGCTGCCATATTCGTGTTCAAAGCATAGAGAAAAATCAACAAAATCAATAAATCGATGATTGACGCAAAATGGTTATCATATTCGTGTTCAGCGTATTCAGTAACTTCAGTAGGCATGTTCTCGCCAGTCCTTGGGCAAAAACAGCTAAAAATCAATAAAATCGATATAATCGATAAACCAATCGATAATCCCAGGCGCAATGTAGCCTGTAACCTCTGCCGGTCCTTGATGGACCTGCATTCAAAATCTGGTCCCGATCGGTTCATCCTCCGCGATTTCTATTCGGAACACACAAACACACACACGCACAAACACATACAAACACACAAACAAACTTTCACTTTTATATACACAGATTATTGAGTATTTTTTCCTCAATAGAGTAATGAGAGTGAGCAAAGTAGGCGCCATTAGAGGTCGTACAATAGAGGTTTTCACTCTCAATATATCTAGTAAGCAAATAATGCCACTGGAAAAACACTGTGAACAGCGACCCATTACTTATTCGTAACTCATTTACCTTGCTTTTTATTACAGGAAAAATTTGCACATCGGATCAGTAATACTGTTTCATATATAATGTACAAGAGAAACAATGAACAACATCACATAATTCCACGTACACATATAAGCTCAAAACAACTCTCCAACATCACATTGAGCTTGACGCGTGAGATAGGCAAGAGAAGAGCAATTCATACCAGATGCGTGCGTCTGACGCGCGTGCGTCTATATGATGAAGGATAGCCCTGTCGCAGCTCACCGCGAGTTGCTTTCACTGCGATGTTCATGCCGCGTTGACCGGTCGTCATGCAAAATCCTTCGCAAATGGATGTGGTGGCGCGACCGTCTGACGCACGACTAACGCACGTACCAAGTATAAATCGCCCCAGGACCACAATGTACGACCACACGTCGGTGGAGACCAGTTCGAAAAGCATAGAACAGCATTACCACGTCCTACCAGTTTCACTTCCAATAAAATTATTTCTACAACCAAATGTTCAGCCGCTGATGATTTCACACCTTCGCTATTGAATTCTGCCGTATCGCCATCGGTATGGAGCGTTTCCGCTTTTCTGGCAAATTTTCCGGAAGTGGTTTTCCTTTGGTTTCGGGGATGATCAGTTGGAATGCGATCGTATCAAACGTGGCCATAATGGTAAGCACTACGTATGGTAGCGAAACCCATGCACTCTAAAATTAATACATGCATGAGAGGTTCGCAGAAAAAAAAACTTCAGATGACTTACTAAAAAGAACAGCTGAGGAGCAAAAATGGTACCCAATCGGGCGCACGTCGACTTTAATGCCATGCCGGAGTTCCTCACTACGGTCGGATAGTACTCCATACCAGAGATGCTCTTAGTGATGAATATCTGAAAAAAAGAACGAAAAATTGAGGCGTCGAATTTCAAATGATGCAATTGTAGCAAAGTTTGGGGATGCATGCGTGCGTCAGCCCCATGCAAAGTGAAGGCGGCATCATCCGGAACTCTAGGGTGGTATGCTATCTAAACATACCTGTGCAGTGGTAGCTGCTGCAATGAGGCTTGTGACTCGAACGAGTACGGCGTAGTGAGTGTCTAGGCCTGGAAAACGTCCTTTCATGATGAAAAACAGACCAAATGAATAGCAAACGTACCTAAGAGATAAGTTATCGAAATAGCAAGAAGGCACCCAGCGATAGTAGCTTGAGAAACGAAATGTACTGCCTTTCGCCCCAAAGATTTGCATCTGGAACAACGATCCTAACATTTTTAAACTCTAATTTCTTCGAAAATTTGGTAACGTACTTGTAATCCAGTACACCAAAAACAATGTTGATCGACCATCGAATAAAACCCATGAGAACGGAGTTAACGAAGAATGACCCAGCCAACATTTCAATGTTGAATACCAAGCCATAATTGATCACACTTGTCATGAAGCTACAAATATACAATATCTGCGAGACTCTCATGCAATCTTGCGATAATTTTCTCTGGCAACTCACATTCCCGCGCAGTACACCACTGTTGCCAAGGCCATCTCTCTATACTTGAAGAGGTCTAGAAGACTGTAATTTTTCCTTTTCTCCTCGCTAGCTTTCATTTTCTGGAAATGAGAAGATTGCAAGAGTGCAATGGTGTAGATGTAACAATTATATTCCTCCTCGGCTAACGTTTCACCATATCTGGTTTTTGTACCACCTTCATTTCCCTTTACTTCGGTTTTTTAATCAGTTTGTTTTTTCACAATTTTTCTGTTTCCATCAGAAACTGGATAATGGCGAGTAATTGAGTGCGATATAAACCGTACTTGTTTTGTTATCTCCAATGTGTTGGTGGGGATGCCGCTCATGAAGATTGGTACAAGAATCCAATCTCGTGTTTCGAAGTGAAACCAATCCATTAAGCTTTACCCAACAAGTTGTTGCAGCATTCGCGGCCATTTTTGCTCTGTGGCACCGAGAATATTCAAAGTGGACGTCGATGGGGTGGCCCATCCGCGGGCTCGAGAAGGACGCCGCGCAACCGCGCTGCACGCCGTAACCGATGTCCTCTGCTACCGTTATTTTACTTCAAGCAGTTTTTAACCCGATTTTGAGGAATTTCGACTAAATCGGGGTGGGGGGGGGGGGAGGGTGAAGCGCCTAGAAATAGCATTCCGGCGCGGAAGACCCAGATCCCAGCACGCGCGGGGCGGTTGTGGGGCGTGTTTTTCGAGGCCGCGGATGGGCCACCGCCATTGACGCCCAGTGTACAACATAGCTTCAGAAATTTATTCATTAGGTGGGAGGCGGCAGAACAGACTAGCAGAATGAGTAACGTATTTTAATGCCAAGTCTTGCAGGCTGTCTTTCAGATAACATAAATATTATTTCTTTTTGCATTTTTTTTTCTGCTTCTTCTAATGCACCGAGGACAAAACTGATACACATCTGCTAGTTAGGTTGGGTGACTGCCAAAGTTGTAGTCTGTGAGCTATGGAGATCTACGGAACACAGTATTCTTCTACAATTACGTTCGGGAATGACTACCCTGATAATTGTGCAGAAGGAAAGCAGCCCAAACAGCGTAATATTTTGACTTAGAAGTCAAGTGCAAGGGTAGCAGCACACTTTTCCATTCGCTGCCGTCCTCCTTTCAATTACGGCTCAAGGTTTACTGCGTTTGCAGCAATGTAGAAACGGTGGCAGTAACTTGAAGAAGATGCTGCAGGGATTTCTACTCGACTTATACCGTTGTTTGGTCTGCGTTCCTGCTGCACAGTTTCAAAGATACATAGTCGTCCAATCCTGTCCGTGAAATGCGGCACAGAGCAGCATGTCGATGCTCCTCTGATACAGATAAGTGCGGGTTAGCGATTTGTGGACATTGTTCGCTGGATTGCGACATAGATTGATGTTTTGCAGTACAATTAATCACCTGAGTCTCGCAAGGAGTCAATCTCACCTGATAGGTCACATCAAGCATCTTCTCCATTTCGTCCTTTTTAGCATCAGCCGCCCCATCCAGCCGTTGAATTTTTTGCAGAACCGTCCTAGCCTCCTCGATCCTTCCTTTCTGTATTAGCCAGCGCGGCGATTCGTGAACGAAGCTACAAATGCGAGACATAATTGGCTACCGATTGTTGTGGCGAAAATTTTTTGAGACTAACAAGAACAATATCAGTGCTGGTGAGCCGATCAAGACCAGCACTCGTTGTAACGTCCTCCAATCATGTGAAAGGTAGGCGATCAGATTCAATAGGATATAATTCGGCGCCCAAGCGATTATGGTGGCCACCCAGAATCGATGTTTCTTCGGTATGTGCTCCATTTTGTACACTCCATAGGCGCTAAAAAATACGGATGGGCATGGTTAAACTTCTTTTTCTGGTCAAACTTCGACAAATCTCGCGCTTCTTCAACGGGCTCGATTCATCGCACAGTACATCCATCAGCAATACCTACATCAAAGTAGCAGCTTTCACAACCACTGACTTACCCTAAAAGCCCTCCACAGAAGAATCCAAGTATAGTGCGAAGCACCGTGAACATAAATAGTGATGTTGAAAACGATGACGCGAGGCCCATAATTGATGTCATGATGAATGAGCCAACAAGAGTCTGGAATGAGCTATTTTGACAGAGGGTATAATCTTAAAGGCATATTTTCGAAGCGACAGGATCAGCTGATCACAATGGTTAACACGTTCCCGGGAAAAGCGCTAAAAGACTCCGTTTTTGAGTCCCATTTTTTTGTAGAACACTTGAGTGGAGCCAAGTGGGGAGAATGTTGCAGATCGATGGTGCACACTTGGTATTTTGGAGTCCTGCCTCGCCGGTCCAAAATGCACTGCTTAACGACTTAACTCATTGACCATACCAGGGCTTTTCTTTTTATAGGCTTCCATCCATGGTACACTATAAGCTTAGTGCCATTAAAAACCAGTGCTGTAGTAGGAGGGTTTATGGCCGGTAGCGCGCTCAGGGGAACAACACTACAGCTGGATAGATAATATAAGTTGATTAGTGAATAATAGTACAGCCATAATTCTACTACTATAATAACATATTGGAGGAGTTCTACGGGGGGTTCAGAGGAGGAGCTACTGGAAGTACGCACTACATTCTAAAGATATAGAACTAAGAGAGTCATTCACTCTAGCTCCCTGACGCCACTGCCAAGGTATGGCTACGGGCCAGTTCATAAAAAGCATTATCGAAACCCTTGCGCAATCGATATCAATCAAAACGCCCACTTCACCATATCAGAAATAAACACTCAGTCGATACCGTTCAGGATCTCTAGTGTCCGGCAACTATCAGCCATGATCGACAGATTCACTTACACTTCTATACCATCGACTGACTGCGCGCTGGTTGCGGATGGTATAGAAGTACAGCAAGAGAGTATAATACATAATGAGAAAATCTCGTCCTTCCGCTTCTGCTTTGCCCACGTTTTCCTTAGAAAGCGGCTAAGAAACGGTGTCTCAAGCAATTTTGCGTGAAATTAGGTATCCCATTGCGATCAGGCGGTCTTTCGCTGTTCCATTGATATTAAATTCCGAAAACAGTCCTAAGTTGGCAATATGCCTCTCATGATGTTGTGAAGCGCCTCATCTCAGCCAAAGCTAATGTGAGTGTGAGCTGTAAGAGCAACGGCATATAAAAATCCTCACCGTTTTTCTTCCAAATCGATCGCTAGTGTAACCAAATATTAGTGTGCCTATTAGAACACCAACCATCTGCACAGAAATGCTACTTTTTACATATCCTGTATCAGCACATAAGTACCCGAACTGAAAAGAATGAATGACTATTAGCAGAAGCATCAGTAAGGGAATTTCTGAAAAGTTCGAAGAAAATTCCATTAAAAAAAAATTGAAAGTGGTAGCTGTGAACACCACGGCAAGAAGCCCTTCCCAATTTACCGCTGAAGTGTAAGGTGAATTGCACAAAAAGTCGGGAATTCACTTATTTTGGCATTGTCTCATAGGTAAGGAAGGGCTATTCAATGGAAAAAAAGCTATTGAATGGGAAAAAGAAGTTCTGTATTAGCAAGTGAACAGAACACTCCCGCAAGAACTGGTCCTTAACTGGTCAGCTCACATTAAAACAGAGCACCGTTCCACTTTAGGGACCTCGGAAAATATCGAGATAGAAAATATCGAGATTTTTTCGTTGAAAATCCCCGAAATGTAGTTGCTTGGCATGACGAACACATGTCGTTTCTACAACAACCCCTTTCCGGCACGGTAAAAATTTAGCAGAAATCTTTCAGAATCTTACATTTTGCATGGAGTGAAGTTACGGTAAGATTACTGCTTGAACTTTCAAGGACTAACCGCAAATTATATCAAAAATAGTATTGCTAGAGACCAGGTCTCGTTCCACAAAGTCGTAAACATTCAACATTCGTCGTTTGCTCTTCTGCTGCTCATACTCTTCAACTGCCGGAACTACATATTGATTTCTCAACTTGATGGAACTACCAAGTTATGTAACATGAACTCACCTCAACATTAAGTGACTTGAACTCGTACTGTATATCCAGTTCACAATCAGTCAAAGATGATATGTTAATTTTACTCTTACACACGTCTTTTATAGTGAAATTAGAACCTCGACAAGAAACCCGTGGAGCGCTCCCTGAAAATGTGATTCATGAACTGCTGAAATTGCACCTGCTTCTTATACTCTTACTTGCTGTCAATAACCACTTACCAGCAAAAATCATATAGATCATGGTACCAGCACCACCAAGTAGTATAAATTCAGAGATCAGAAGAATTAAATAGCAATAGTTCCCCATTTTCAGAAAATCGTCAACTGTTTTAGTGGGGATCTCTTTTTCCTCCTTTGTTTCCTCGGCAGGTACGGAACGGTAGTCATTATCGTTAGACATGTCCCTAGAAATATGTAGTTCTTATGAGAAGTGGGAAATTCAAAAATTTGCCAGAAACGGGCAATACGGAACTGAAGAGCTTATGAAAAATCGTAAATTGTAAGTCAGGACATCTCCATAATGGAAGAGAAGAAAGGAAGCAGAGCAGAAAAACAATGCACCTTTATTCTATAGACATTACTACATACAATTTTCGGCACGGTACGGATGTGCCTATTCCAAAAACATGAGAAGTATTTTTTTTTCTCGTTCAAGTTTAGTCTAGTGGAGATATGTACTTGGTGCACTGATCTTTGAAATAATGTAATACGATACGATACGACTACATTACGGTAGGTACATACCACAAAGAGTAGCTTCTTCCCTGTGAAGCTTTGCACATGTGGTCGTTTTAGCACACGGTAAACAACAACAGCAATTGCACAGTAAGACTACGGTAGATTTACTATAAGATATCGAAGATAGTTTTGTAACAAAATAGAAGTAGATTGCGGAACTGATGTTTTCAGCATCTCAAGTACCCTCGCCTACACCTCTCCAACTGAAAGTTTCAGAAGGTATCATTAGATGATGCACCAAGCTAGCGTAGCCCATAAGAAAACAAGGTCACGGTACAGAATTACTATAATCTTCATTTCGTGGAAAACAAGTGTGATTTTCAGCGCATCAAACGTTTTGTAAACAAGCTAGCCAAAAATTGGTATTCCTGATGCATAGGTTGCTAGCTCAGAGTTGCCAACTGAGAAGCTTTTTCTCCAAAAAAGAGAAAACAGGAGCACTGAGCACAGTAGGCGTCAAGGGGGGGGGGGGCGCCATATGAGGTGCTAACACCCTACGGCATTCATGCAGGTATGGAGGGACCTTGTTACCCAGAGCCGAGAACAGGTCACGGCAGCTATGATGACGTGGGAACACCATACATAGTACGATAGAGGCTGTAGTTCTGAGCATAGCTAGCAAGCAGAGAGGTACACTGGAAAAACGAACAACTGTGATCAGGGATCCAGTGTCCAGGATGGGGAAATTCTGGTGATTTCCATCTCATGGAAATGTGTAGGGGAGGAATCCATATTTGTGGAGGTTAATCCCTGCGGAAGCGACGGCACAGGCGATGTTATTCCACATAGAACAGCGCAATTCTGCAAAAAAAAATAGAGCAACCTCAGTTTTCTAGGATAGTTAAAAAAACCATTCTTCTAGATTATTTACTCCATTTACCAAATTATTCGCTACTGAAATTATTTATTTTTATCAAATTACGTAGCCCATTATTTATTTATCATATCCATTGTGATGCCTATTCGATATGAAAAAGGAAAGACAACAGCTGAAAAAGACGATAAAAGAAAGGCAAATGATGATGACGAGTTCCTAATCGTATATGTCCTCCAAGTAAACAAAGATTTTTTCTGAATTTTGTTTAGTTAGCAAATTGTTCTTGCTCCCACTAGTACTCGAAATCGAGGAAGTGTAAAAATCATCGAAACTAGAGACAAAAATCATTGGTGATGATTCAGTGTCTGCACAGTAATTGAATTATTCCCTCCTTTTTTGTGCGCCTCTTCACAGATGCTCCCAATTTCTCCAGAACAGAGCGGCAAGCATTACCTTTCCATGTCGAACACCTTCCTGGGCTGGGATTCATAAAACGACAAGGCGATAATTATGGTTGATGCGCGTCAAATCTGACGCGGCGATACACAACGCAGAACGAAGAGGAGAAGAGAATTCTTGGCAGGATGCGAATGTTCCTGGTTTTGTCGTCGCGACGACCGCGCGAACAAACTGCGTTCTGATATTCGCCGCATCGAGACATCGCGAAAACTTCGTGAAATTTCAGGCCGACACGTCAGATTTGACGCGCATCAACCATAAATAGCACCTAACCAAGCAAACCCAGGTTAGCAAACCAACGTTCTGCGTCTCTTAGCACTATGTAGTCAACAGCTAACCAATCACGCTAGCCATCGTTGCTTTGCTTGGCTATCGTTTCATGAATCTCAGCCCTGCAGAAAGATTAGTGGTGATGGGCAGATCTTGATAGTGCCAGTTGTCCGCTTAGCTAGCAAAACTATCACTGAACGATGCATGGAAGATAAGACGACTCATTATTAATAGGGCACAATGCTCGATTTTTGTCGAAATGATCGGATGATCTCGTCGGGTGATCCTCGACCTCGTCCGATGATCAAAATACGCCATGACACCCAATCGATCTAGGAATCGTCTTCCGGATTGATCAGCGACTTCTTTGGTAGGAGCCAGACGAAAACAAGTTCCTGCTGTCGACTGTGATTTAATCGCTAGTGTGAGTGTAAACGATGAAAGATTACAGTATTCTCATGTTAATGAGTGACCTCCTCCGCAAAATTCCCTAAACAATTAGGGTTTTTCTTCCTGGTTGATGGAAAGATCAAGGGACCAGACTGCAAACCAGTCCAAGACTCAGAAAAAGGAGTACTATGAAGGGAACGTCATCTTGATAAAGATGTAATACGCAAATTTTGAAAAAAAAAACTAGCCGGGGAAAAGTGAAAAATATCGCGAAACAAACATAGGAAATTTCAACAGATACTGTGATAATACAAATATTTCAGGATATGACACCAAAGTTATTTACCCAGCAGCAAGCTGAACTTACGTAGTGATTTGACGAATAAATACATAAACAACAGTGGCAGACGGAGGAGGCGGGGGGAGGCGCCCACCACGGGATGGGTAGCCAAATTTTTACTTTACATTTCAAACAAAACCTTGTACTAGCTTATTTTTATTAGTTTCCTTCATTATTAGTTTTTGAATAATTTTTATTGAATATTTATAGTTGTACTTGATGTTTTTATTAATTTTTTTTCCATCTCGGTACGCAAAGGGGCGGCGACCCTATTTCCTTTCCCACGCCCCCCCCCCCTTCCTTCCCGCCCAATTTCTGCGTCCGCCACTGATAAACAAATATATAGGTATATGTACCAGTGGCGGACGCAGAAAGTGGGCGGGAGGGGGAGGGGGGCGTGAGAAAAAAATTGGGGTCTCCGTCGCTTTGGGGACCCAGATGGAAAATAAAATTAATTAAAATATTAGTTATAATAATAAATAATGGATAAAAATTATATTAAAAATAATAAGAAGAATAAACAATTGAAAATAAACTACTACAAGGTTTTTATTTGTATTATAAAGTAATTTCAAAAATTTGGCGACCCATTCTTGGGGGCCCCCCCTCCCCCTCCTGCGTCCGCCACTGATATGTACTACTAAACAAACAAAAATAACAAGTATACGTTTAGGTAACTGAAGAGCGCTACGTGAGTGGAACTCGGACTTCCGATATTGCGGTTTTTTAAGCTCTGACTTCCGAAATTTCGCTTCTGACTTCTCATCATTGTGGGAAATGTTTCAGGTACTCCATTGCCAGAATCTGACCTAACACTAACATTTCTTCTCTCTCATGACGTCTTTGGATCCGCACCACTCGCACGCGTAGCGTCAGTCCATTCTGCCTTTCTGGACTTGGGAACAAAAAGCACCCTTAGTTGGCACCCTATTAGTCATATCAGGTCATAGCTGACCTGTGCTTTCCGGAAAGCGCCGGGAATAACTGCTCTCTATTCACTGCAGGCTTAGAGCTTTGAGTAACTGACAATTCATTCTAGATGCGTGCGTGCGTCAGGTGTGTGAATACATGAATGTCAACAATAGAAGAAGAAGCAGTTCGGACAAAGGGCAGACACAGGCTGGACGCTCGCATTTGCGGAGTCAGGAAAAAGTCGTGACGTCAGTGTCATTAGGTACAGCCCCAGCTCTCTTGTCATAGCAAATCCAAGTGACGAGGCAAGGATACCAAAGTGCTTTGACGTAAATGATCCCTGCAATTACCCCCCTCCCCTCTATCTTCTGGCAGATCTTCTGAGTTCATAAATACGAATTCATCATCGCAAACATGAACAACATGGACAAACGCATCCAGAATTCACCAGCAAAGGATGGAAAGAAAATGGAAATATTGGGAGGACATCAGCCCCTGATTTCTATCGTAGGTGCGCACTGTTGGGGCAACAAACTGTAACATGTATTCCAACAGTGCATAGGCTATCTTACGGAGATCTCTGAACACAACCATGTATCTGAGAAGAATGGCGGTACCATCGTAGAGGAGATCAGCTGAACAACAGGTCCTAAGGGAATTTGAATAAAAAAACGGAAGGAACAAGACTAGTCTGTGATGAATCTACATCTATCAGTGGGCTTTTGAACAATGTGAATGCGCCCATTTTTGAGAGCTCGCGAATACCTGTGTAAAATTTCTTTTATTTATAATAATTCAAATGTGAGACCGATTAGCGTAAAAAAGTAGGAGATTTGAAAAAAAAAGAAAGTTTGCATACCGCAGCACTAGAATATTGCATAACAGAGTAGCATGTTGAAGAGCATATGCATGAATTTCCTCCCAAGCAAAATCAAAATGTTAAACACATCCCCGATGAAATCCCCTGGAGGTCGCAAGAAGCTAGAACGACTTGATTAGCATACGAAAGGCTCGTTTATACTTCGCGCATGACCGCGTTTCTTCGTCGAACTTCAAGGCCGTACAGAATACACACAACTGCTACCTGTTTCTGCGAGAAGAAGTAAATGTTTGAGATAACACCGAGGAGTAATTTCGCCGCATACTAAGCCCTTTTTTTCAAAATAAACCGGAAAGCGAGGAAAAAATCATTAAAAAGGAAGAAAAACAACAACAGGATAAGGAAAAACAAATTGACAAGGAAACTAATAAAACGGTTCAATATAATGCATAATAGACATAAGACAAAGAAAATAAAATATAGAACATAAGGGCTAGTCATAGTCCAAATCAGTGTAATGAAAACTGTAGATATTCCATGGATGAGAAGGAGGTGAAATGAAAGATTCTCAAAAGGTTTGATTATATGGCCCATTTTCCCGTTTTTATAGGAAGCAATATCGCTTCTTCGTCAAAAATCTGACTCAAAACCACGTGGTGGGCGGAGCCAGTCAATCAAGGCGTCCTGGTCGTCGGTCGATCACGATTTGCTACGCACAAAAACAATTTTGTTCAAGTGAAAGACGTTCAAATTGAGAAACCCGTTGTGGTTTGTGCATAAGTTACGTGGAAGAATAAGCAAAAAAATGCAGGGATGAGAGAAGTGAATACATTTATGGGAACGGTATATTATGTAGTTCCTAGGTTATAGAAAAGTGGTATTTACAGGGCGTTTCCAGGTCGACAATGTGCAGTTGACTGACTGAGCGTACTGTTTACCATTCTCATATGCCTCTCCGACTACTAAGCATTTTTTGGCGATTCTTTTTTTTTCTGCGCTGCCTCTCCAACTATCTTCCCTGGTAGGACGTGCACTCGGCCACTTACCACCACAGCGTGCACCGTCAGGCCCTTGCTTCCTGACTCAGGAACGAACAGTCAGATGGTGCCCACATTCACTGCAGAACAATTCTAATTACATTTGTCCATTCTTGAACAGTCTTTCTCGTAGAAAAGTACTGCAAACATTGAGGCTTTCTTCGTTTCATCAGGCGTGACTGCTTGGGCTGTAATATGGATCTGACAATCGGCAAATCGGCTACAACAGCCGACCAAGAGTTACCGCTGAGTGTCGCTTTTTTTTCCTCAAGATGATTCTTCCTGTTCTGGAATATTCTTTCTATATTCCAGTTGGGCCAGCACGTAATTTACATAATGTATATTTTTACTGCGAAAATTTCCTTACAGAAGAACCTCTAAAGTTTGTTGATGAACGAAGACCTGAAGATAACTATTTGAAGGATTATCTTGCCTCCCCCCCCCCTCCCCACATACGGCAACTATGCCTGCGTTAATCAGAAATAATCCTTGTTTTGACTACTTATCTGCTACCACCAAGCCTCTTAAAAATTTAAAATCTGTTTAAGTTATTGTTGGCTTTAAATTTCTTGTAACAAGGCTGAATAACGTATTATCAGGTTTTATTTGTGCATATATTCAGAAAATGAAAAGAATTGAAGGGCTTTCTACTCCTAAATTGTCCACAAAATTCAACAGATTGTTCCACTATAGAGTGTAGTACATGGGTGTTTTCTTGCTCATCAATTTTTGGATAAACTCTTAAGACGCTAGCAAAGCACAGCAAACGTGAGCTAAAGAGCTGAAAAATTGTTTTTTTTTCTGCTCAGAATGCTCATTATAGCAAGAAAAAACACACCTTCGCGTGAAATCCTTAGGAAGAAGACCGTGAAATTGCATACTATAAGCTATTCCAAGCTTGATGAGAACTCATGCTGAGTTATTTAGAAGAAAGGAAATCGTGACGTTTGCCATGAGTACTATACATTGGAATATTCAACGATTTTTGAAATATTCGAATTTTTGAATAATTCGAAAAATAGAAAACTTGAAATATTCGAATCCTGAATAGTTCGAATATGGGGCTTTTTCCAATATTCGAACATTAGAATAATTCGAATAAGGTGTTTTCAAAATATGCGCATGAACGAGTTATTCGAATGTAGGACTTTTTCGGCTACCCAAATGAATGAATCATTCGAAAAACCGACTTTTTGAAATCACCGAATGAGTGAATAATTCGAATCGAAAATTCGGTCCAATCCATTTCAAATATAGCTTTCAAAGTTTTCATCCCTGGCCTATCGACCACAGAATTATAGAAGGTGACTCGGAATCGGACTCGCATTCTTTAGAAATTCTAGCCTGGGCCTCACTTTAGCGGGTTATTCGATGCGCTGATCACGAAAGTCGCACTAATTTCCTAGCCTAATCACATTTTCCGTAAAGATGTAGTGAGATCACAGTAAGAAACAGAGGAAATATGAATTCTGGCGAGGAAATGGCAGTGCGATCAGACCCTTAATGCTTTTCTGCTCAGAAAATCACGGAAATTTCCTCACTAATTGATTGAAGGGTTAATGAATGTGATAAACATAAGAATCCTAGCCACTTTGGACAGTAACACTACTTATGTTAGCCACGCTACAGCATCTGGCACTGCTAATACTTCGATTTCCTTGTTGAAGATTGCATTTTATTTCACACTCCTACATTGCTCCAACTGTAAACTTACGAAAACGGCCCTAGGGTGGAAAATAAGTGCGATTTTCGTGATCAGGGCATCGAACAATTCCGAAAAGAATGGTCCACACTAGATTTTCTAAAGAATGCAAGTCCGATCCCGAGTCACCTTTTATAATTCTGTCTATCAACCTTTGTTACTCACACCTGCAAAGATCGGCCTCAGAACACATGAGGGTCCCGTCAGGCGATTTGCGGAAATTGCTGGGGGTCGCAACAAGCCTTTGAGATATGACCTTGTTATTGGATACCTTTTGCTCTCTATAATAGCCATCATGCCATCATTATTAAGATGTCAAACGTTCCGAAGCCGAATAAACGAATATTTCGAATTTGCCACTTCTCAGACAGTCGAATGAACGAATTGTTCGAATACTAGTTTTCTCTAGGTGCCCGAATAAACGAATTATTCGAATAACTCTAATTATGAACAACCCGAATAAATGAATGGTTCGAATATGTCCATTCTTTGAAAAGCCGAATGAATGAATTATTCGAATATTCGAAGATCTCGTCGAATATATTCGATTCGGTCACATGTATAATGAGTACCCTAACCAAGATATGAAATTATTCACTGTAGCAGAAGTATTAAAACCAGCTCTAGATTTGGAAACTGATCTAAGAAGAAGCCCAAATTTGTTCAGGAAAAGTTTATTTGCAGAAAATAGTTTTGCGCTGATTTGTTTGAGGATGTTTATGACTAGCCTCAATCACGGTCGCCAGGGACAACGTCCCTACACGAATACCTACGGGAATCTTTCACCAAATCCCAGGTGAGTTGGATAGGGTTAAGGATCCCTCCGAGGGGGTTATCCTATCTGCAGCATCTGGAGGCCGCGCTAGCAGCGCAGTGTCCTCGAAATGTTAGATCCGTGCTCAACTTCTCCGCGTCGCGGCCGCAGAATCGCAACGGGAACTACTCGACGACTTGAAGCATGCTCTTGCAGTATTCCTTCTTCGGGTCGCGTCAAAATTCTGTAGTCACGGAATCCGTATTTTTTTCAAGAAAGAGTGTTTTTTTTTCGCTTGTTGGACCACAAAGCTGCTGAGGGAATTTTCAAGCAGTATCGAGCCATGTTGGAGGGATTCCGCTTAATTTAGGGTTCAAGGAGGCTTTGGACAAAAACTGTACCAAAAAAAAAAAAAACAGGAAGGTCATCGGCGTCAAAACGAGTGGGAGAGCACAGTCCTTGTCAAAAAGATAGATGAATTGCGCGTGCGGTTTCATAGCGTTGCGCGGCCGCAGAATCGTGGCGGGACCTGCTTCACCCTCACTTGGAGCAGAGCATGATCTCTCCGCTTTCGTTTAGGTCGCACCGCGTTTCTGCAGTCATGGAATCCGTCTACCTTTTTGAGAAGGGCTGTATGTAGTCTGTAAGACCTGTTGACATTAATCAAGGCCACAAAAAGGATGCAATTTGCAGGAGCATTGTGCACTCTTCTTAGGATGAGAACCCGAGAAATTTGATGCGCCCGCCGACACCAATTAAACACATCATGAAATCAGGTCATCAAACAAAAACAACAACTGGTACAGTAATCTAGACGCTTACAGCTAGCCCAGCTCCGATTACGATCATAAGAACAAAAATTGGCGAACAGCACAATGTAGGCGAGTGATGAATGTCAAGGGGATAGGCGGGAATGGGGAACGACGCAAGGTGTGTGGTGGTGTTGGCACCACAGATCACATTCGCCGAAGCAACGCGCTGAGACGGTTTTGTCCGTGTGCGAAGCAGCTCTGATGCATGTTTTGCTTCACGGTGTGCTGAACATGTGAATCAGAACGGAAGCAAAAAGTACACTGTAGCCGAATTCCTCCTTCTCGCGTTGTAATAGTGGCAGGATCAATGTAATTAAACAGGAGGAAGGGTATAACCGGATGAAATCTACTAGTGCCGAACGAAAATCGAATAGATTCATTTCAACGAATACTTCCAATGAAAATTCGAGAAATTTCTTCTTTCAAAATTCGAAAATTCAGAAAATTCAACGATGAAACAGGTGAAAATTCAGCTCATTCGAAAAACCGAATGTTCTCGAATGAGAAGACCATGCCTTATTTTTCTTCACACCGGACTATACAAATCGCCCTTTTCCCCCTCAAACGATCTATGCTTATCTTCTCTTCACACCGAGCCATACAGGTTACCCTCTTTTTCCTTAAATTCTTATGTCCCTCCTATTCGAAGTCGAATATTCGAATATCGGATAAATCTATTTCATTATTCGGTCAACTGTGGCCAAATCCTCCAATGTTCTCAAAGTTGGCGAATTTTCCAGGCAACTGCATATGGATCCTGTAAGACTGACTGGATTTAGTTAACGACGATACGGTGCATGAGGTCTGGAGGATTCTGCTCAACGAACTCGTCCACTCTGGAGGTGATAGAATCCACCTGGAAGCGTAGATGAATTTCTCTACAAGTCCCCTGATCTCATTGTCAACTACATCACGTCTCCAAGGGCTACTACAACCGGTTAGCGGCTCATAGAGTGGCCCTTGTAGTTACTATGGCTATTGTTGTCGCTGTTGTTGTCGTTGTTGTTTACTTTGTTGTCGTTGTTGTTTACTATTTGCTTGTTTACTTCAACGAACCCTCAGATTATGGACGGAAATGCAAAGGTGAAAGGCACAGATGGTGGTTGCCCAATGTGGTCGCGATCTTCTGATTTCTATAGAATGGTGCAAATCCGGTTCTCTGCTGCTGGCGTAACCGCGCCCCATAGTCGCCGAATTGTCGCCGTACTCGTTACACCAACGCGGGGGCAATCTTTAGCGATTATCGCGTGAATTCCAAAGATTGGTGTCGGCTTAGGGCTTGAATGCTGGAGGTAGTTTGGCAACTAGTTATGTGTTTTGTTGACAACCTGGCATTCGCTGAAGTAATCCAGGAACGTGTTAGCTCCTCAGTGAACCTCTATGGTATTGCTAGAATCATCGGCAATGGCATGAGTGCTAATGGCCTATTTCTGCTCTATTCTGAAGATTCACGTTTTCAAGTGCTCTCAGTGAGTGAGACGGGATGAAGAGGAAGAGCGTTCGCATGACAGAAGAAAACCACCGAGACGATAGCGGCTACTAAAGAAACCCCATCAAACTGAGGAACTATCCATTCACGCAATCACTCAGAGGACCGGAAGCAATCCAAAGAATCCCTCACAATGTCCTCTAGACAGAGCGCACTTGCATTTGCAAGGTCTTGGCGAGGTTTCAGTGAAATCGTGAGTGCATGTGTACCCACGCTCAGCTCGTACCTTTCCATTTCGCGCACGGGAACTAGGATTGAGAGGAATTCCGGTTTCGGAAGTTAGGCAGTTCCTGAAGTCTGGCGCTATGCGAGCTTCTGGCTTCTGGATTTCTGGAGTATTGACAGTGGTTGAGCTACACCGATTCATACACGCTGCCTTTATCTCTCAAAATGTTGCCTGCTTTCGAAATTCCTCAAACTTCCGACTTCCGCCTTTCGGTCAGTGCATACTTCCACTCATCCTTGGTGAAAACGCTCACGAATGCTTAAGTTTTCAGAACAGATCAAGGATACACAGATGGATTGAGATAGAAGTCACTAATCATGACTTATAACAACGGACTTACTTTGTTTGTGTGTGTGTGTGTGTGTGTGTGTGTGTGTGTGTGTGTGTGTGTGTGTGTGTGTGTGTGTGTGTGTGTGTGTGTGTGTGTGTGTGTGTGTGTGTGTGTGTGTGTGTGTGTGTGTGTGTGTGTGTGTGTGTGTGTGTGTGTGTGTGTGTGTGTGTGTGTGTGTGTGTGTGTGTGTGTGTGTGTGTGTGTGTGTGTGTGTGTGTGTGTGTGTGTGTGTGTGTGTGTGTGTGTGTGTGTGTGTGTGTGTGTGTGTGTGTGTGTGTGTGTGTGTGTGTGTGTGTGTGTGTGTGTGTGTGTGTGTGTGTGTGTGTGTGTGTGTGTGTGTGTGTGTGTGTGTGTGTGTGTGTGTGTGTGTGTGTGTGTGTGTGTGTGTGTGTGTGTGTGTGTGTGTGTGTGTGTGTGTGTGTGTGTGTGTGTGTGTGTGTGTGTGTGTGTGTGTGTGTGTGTGTGTGTGTGTGTGTGTGTGTGTGTGTGTGTGTGTGTGTGTGTGTGTGTGTGTGTGTGTGTGTGTGTGTGTGTGTGTGTGTGTGTGTGTGTGTGTGTGTGTGAAAGGAAATTGGGGGGATGTGGCCTGGTGAGACGGGTCCAACAAGATGATAGGGGTGCGCAGGTGATGAGAAACGGGAAGGCGCTAGGGTAGAGGTCTATTGCTGTGATAGAGTGCTGAAGCGATGAAATGTCTTGGCTCCACTGATGTCGGAGGAGGCGACAATGAGTGTCGCTCACGTTTAGCCTGCCACTCGCATAAATTTGCTCAATCGCATTGGTGACCCCACTTCCCTCTGCAGTCCTGTATTTATTCCAATCGTCTCTGAAGCAACCACGCATAGGTCTGCTTACATGCTCAAGCAGACCGTTATCAAATGAAGGATAAAACCTGGCGAAACTTTAACTATTTCATGTACAACGACGTCAACCAAGATCAGTGTTCCCGCGGTATGGCGCGCCGCACCACCCACGCGGCGGGTCGGGCTGGCCGAATGATGCGGCCGGTGGATGTTGCCAGGATTTTCTGCTTGCCTTCAGTTTTTGCGTCAATTTCATTCATTTGAAATGGTGTGCACACACTCGCACTCTTCTTCGGATGTTCCTGGGTTGAGTTGAACTTTCACAGATGCTTCAGCAAGAACTTCTACTTGATGTCAGTAACTTCGATACACAACGCACAATGCAATGTGCGCTCTGTATCGAAGTTCTTCACACGATTGATCTAAAAACCATCGTGTATAAGAGAAAGGTAGTCATCAACCACGAAGTGAAGACCGCAAGTTACGCGATACAACAGTTTTCTAATAAGCAATGACAAAAGGCCTCTTCGCAGGAAACAAACATATCTTCCTCAAACCCAGGTATTAGAGCTGAAGCGGTGCCAGTCTATCTCAAACACTTACCAAAAAGGTCCAAAAATGAGTGAAATTTCCGTAGTCACTAAAGAAAAGCTGAAAACCCCCGGCAACACCGACCACCGACCAGTCGCAGCACCCAGCAACCCGCCGCGACGTATGGGTGTTGCAGCGCGCCATTCTGTAGGAATACTCATCGTGATTGACGTCTCCTGTAGTAGCTAGCACTTGGTCGGTCAATACTCCTGATCAATGCGGCTTTCATACAATTTTCGATGAGTGGCAACGAATACCCCAGACCATTCGAGACCGCGACTCTCAGAGCGAGGTCGCAAGATGCCGCGGAGGGCTCGCGTGAGGCAAAATCCCCGGAAGCCCCCCCCCCTGATCGCTGCACTTGCCGCGCGAGCTCGCTCTGCGTTGTCTCGCCCTATCCTTCATCATATGGCGTGGCGCGGCGCTGCATAACTTTGAAACCCGCTCAAGGCTACTACAACAGAATGAGGGAAGGGGCATTGCCTAACGTAGTCATGAGGGAGCGCCCGTGGCGTGTCTGGCTGCCGCCATACTCCTCGAGGAGTATATCGGTTTTGGTCGCCGCTGTCGTCGACAATAGCGACCGACGGTCGCCGCCGCGAGATATGAGCATCAAGCAGACTTTGACGAGTAGAATCAATTGTGTGCCAAAAAATCACTGGTGCCTAGAAAAACAAGAGAACGGAGCGATCGAAGCAGCTGCTCAGAAGTTCGGACGTCAACGACATTCTCCAATCCTTTTCATGGATGAAAAGTTGTTCATAGTTCAAGAAGTGGCCAACAAGCAAAATTATCATGGCTGCGGTATTATGAATCCCACGTGACTGTGCGCCGCTTTTCCCATCCTGCTTCTGTCATGTTTTTCGCTGCTATAACGGCTGACGGTAAAATGCCGCTATGCTTCATTCCTCAAGAAGTGAATGTGACCAGCTAGAACAACGTATCTGTATCTTCTGAAAGACAGATTGCTACTAAGGACTAATGCTCAGTTTGGAAACCGCCCTTTGACCTACCACCAGGACGCGGCCGCCGCTCACAAGGCAAGAATGAAGCGGAACTGGACCAAGGCCAACTTCACCGACGTCATCAGCTTTGACGAGCGGAAACCCATTCTGCGGGTTTGAATCCGATGGGCTTCAGTGTCTGGTCGATATTAGAAGCAAAAGCCTTTCCGAAACACTGACCGTTCTGAGACATTTTTGAAGAAAGCTCTCCAGAAGGGGTGGTACGAGCTTGACGCCCCATACTTGCATGACACAGTCGATGCCTTCCTGAAGCGCCTCAGGGCCTGTTCGATGCCAACGGAAACATTTCCCGATTTTGATGTTGTTTATGGTTTGCAATAGACCAATTAATACTGTCACATCGTTAGTTTCTCAAAATTTTTACATTTTCGCTCTAGGCGATGTGAATACCATTTCGCTATAATTACGACGCACCCTGTGCGTCATAATTATAGCGAAAATACTAGAGACATAACGATCACTGTCCTCACTACCATTTTTTACGGTAACACAGCTTTTCACAGGGTTTTGGTATATGGAATTTCGCGAAATCTTCTCAAGGTTTTGCACTGAGAGTTAGTTCATATTCTAAACGAGATTGCCTACACCCTATCACAAGGAAACTGCTGTTGTTGTAAGCTTTCTGATATGATAAGACACGTTTACTACGTTCATTAGAGACAGCATTCGATTAAAAACCTCGTCGATTTTTTCATGAAATTCCACTCTGGAGGCCAATCCAGTGCCCATAATGTAGGAAAGACCATCAAAAAAGGCAACGTTAGCGAGAAATACTATATTGTATTTTGTAAATACATGTCCATTTGTACGAGATCTTTAGATGGATGGTACGACGACGTACGAAAAGGATCATCGCTATCCGAAAACACTGATCGATCCCGTATCAGCTGAGAAACGCAGCAGCACACGATTAGAGAGAATGGGGCAGGATTGAGCATGAAGGGCGCATTTGAACATGCGTGCGAGTTCTATTGCTCGCGTAACTGCAGGATTCGGAGTGGTTCGTTCTGCAGTTACATTCCAATTGATGGCACCTTCAAAATAAGCACAAATGCGAGAAAATTTTTTCCAAAGTGCTGCTTTTCAGCACGGACTGCTGGCACAAACCACAATATGTTGGACCTGCTTGAAACGGTTAACTGAGCCTTCTGAGAAATTTCACGCATTTTATAGGAATCAGCATACAGAGTAGGCCCAGAATTTGTTGCTTACTTATAGAAGGAATTGAAATGATTTCCGCCCTTAATATTGAAATTTAGGGAAGCATAAGCTGGTGCACTCTCAAAAAAGCTTTGAAATGAATAGACTTTCTAAAATGGGAAACGGACCTTTTGCATCCGCTATAATTAAGGGCGGGCTGCAGGCAGGATGACGAGCGCTGGGATTGGTTAACTGCGAGCAGCTCGCTAATGATGGGTCACGCCGCACTGCGAAGGTGGCGGCGAAGGCGCAAGATTTGGACGAGTTGCGCGGTCGATGTTAGTCAGATTACCGGGGTTTTTTTTTTCAGATTAACTTGTGGCTTCGTAACTTACTTTAGTGCGCTATGTTCCAAAACTGTGGCAGTATTGGCCCAGCGTGAATTTCTTATGCGCTTTAGCTCACTGTGCAAAGTTCAGTTCCTGAAAGTGAGCTGCGTATGCCCTTTCATATGGTTTCAACAGGCTTGGTTTGCACTTACTTAATAAAGCACTAGTCAAATATACACTCACTATTGCCGCCGCATGTGACTATCACATTCCCCTCCATCAAAGTAACCTGTTCAAACAAGTTTACCTCTACAAATGTTTTGAGCAAAACTGATGCCAAAAAATCATTCTGGTAACGAAAAAACAAGCTTTAAGAGCGTCTATATTCATTATCAGATGGCATTCCTGGCTTTGCTTGAGTGTTTTCACCGACTCGCAAGCGAAAAAGTCGGCGAAGTCACTTCTGATGATAATTTGAATCAAACAGAAAGTGGCATGAATTCTTCAGTAGAAAAAACATGTTTGTCCTTCTCATAACTACTAACTATAAAAAGCCATTTTAACTGCATCCATTATTCAATTTCATCTTCGAATTCTTGCCAATGTCTTTCGTGTTACTATTACAACCATGATGTTTGCGAACAAACTATAGTCAATTAGCTGATTCTCTCTGAACGGGTCAAACGAGAGACACTGTTTTCCCCATGGCACTGCTTCAGGGCATAGCAACTTTGCCAGACAGTTAATTAATACCTGAAAGGGTGACCCATCCTCAGATATGCAGATTATCTATACTATTCACAAATTTATCACATAATACAAAACACTAAAGCAAGGACAAAGAAAAATAATTAGGAAAAAGAGAGAAAATGTGATTCGTTTCGCCTCTTTCTTTGAACGAATCACATAAATCCGCATGATAATGTTTTTTTTTTGCCCTTGGTATCACTTCAAAAAAGACGCTTAAACCTTCACGCTGTATTACTACCAACCAGCACATAAATGAACAAATTGAAGTAAAACACGTTGATGGAAAAGCAAATAGAAGCAGGAACAGCATGTCCTTAAAATACTGATGTAGAAGCGTCACTCTTTCTACTCTAAATAGGTTGTTGCTAAACGGATTCGCGATGGTTCACACCATCTATTTCTAAAAATAGATCATAGTAGATCGAAGCACTGAAACCTGCGCCCTGTCTGAGTGCATTCCTGAGGCAGGGGCGACTACTCGGACAAGATTTGCCGCGCTGTCCACCCTCGCCTTTGGCGCGCACGCAGCGCATCCGCGCGCGTCTCCGCCTGCTAATTAGCGGTGGGTGCAAATGGTCACGCTCCCGGTTCCTTGCTATCCAATAAAAAACTTGTACGGTTTAAAATATTTGTTTCACCGCAGGTAATCCTTATATGATTGATACTAGCGCCCCTTCGGGACGCTAGAAAGTGGAGGTGGGGCAGCCACTTGGGACATGTGCAAACGCTTCACACTTGCCAAATCTCTAGAAAATTAATAAAAAAGCAGAACCAATCTTCCAATAGGCCCAAACATGAAGTCCTTCTTATGAGTTGAGTATGAGCATGAGAAGTTCGTTCTCCGTCGTATGGCTTATTCATGCGTATTCCTCACTACCGGGCCAACGCGGACGCGTTCTCCATCGGCGAAACTGTATCCTGCCGTTTCCCACACTATTGGACAAGGCGAAATCGTATCCGAGTGTTTTCCAGACTACTGGGCCGCAGCGGGCCCTTCCTCCATCAGAGCGCCCGTATTCCTGCGCCTTTCTCACAGTTAGGGCAAGCCGGATCCGTTCTCCAAGGGCGGGTTCGCATCCTGGCATTCTCAACACTATCGGACTTAAGTGAACCCGTATCCTGACGTTCTCCACACCATTATGCTACGACGGGTCCTTCCTCCATCGGTGGATCCGTATCCTGGGTTCTCCACACCACTGTCCACGGGGGGCCCTTTCTCTATCGGTGGACCTGTATCTCGGTGTCCCCCGCACCACTAGGCCACAGTGGGCCCTTTCTCCATCGGTGGACCCGTATCCTGGCGTCCCCCACACCACTGGGCCTTGGCGGGCCTTTTCTCCATCGCTGGGCCCGTGTCATGGCGTTCCCCACAGCACTGGCCACGGCGGGCCCTTTCTCCATCGGTGGACCTGTATCTCGGCGTCCCCCGCACCATTGGGCCACGGCGGGCCCTTTCTCATCGCTGGACCCGTATCCGTATATAGTTGATTGGATACACAATGTCATGCCTTCATATTCAAAGGCGGTCCAGCCTCACCGGAGCTTCCGAGGCGCTGCAGCTCTCATAACACCCGTCCATTTCTTCCTACAAGTGCACACAGCGTCGCAACAGTGGAAAGCTGGTTTTCCTGCTGCGTACATTGTGCAGCCTGAAAGCTGTAAACACTCCCTCACTCCTATGCGGCGAGACCGCCAGCGAAGGTGATGAAACCACTAACTCGTGCGGGAGAGCCAGCAGTGACGTAATCGCGAGTCCCGAAGCGAACGTGTCTGCGTCCATGGAAATCGTCCATTTCGCCACACAGTCTGCGCCTCAAGATTGCGGTGTCTATGAGTGCCGCCGCGTATCTCTAACCGCTCTAGCCCCCTTACGGCGCTTTGTTTAATAGATCCGATTGGTAACGACCAGCTGACTGTTGCATCACCAAGTCCTTTTTTTTCTCATCACTGCACGGCACTTCTGCCAAAGAACGAACACTCGGATGGATCTTTTTGGAGCGTGGTCAAAAACCGATGCAAACAAGTGTATCACCGCAGCGTTTCTCCTCCAATGGCTAAATTTATTGGACATGGGCTCAGCGCGTATGTACGCTGCGAAGAATTCCTTGAACATGACTGAGTTTATTAGAATTCAATGAACAGCTGATTTTGAACTGTCCTATTTTGGAAAAACGGACTCTATCGGCGATCGAACGAAGATGACAATAACAAAGTATCATGGGTATGTATGGCTGACCTAGTCTTGTAGCCCAGTAATAAATCATAGCGCTCCTCTGGTTCAGACAGAGGGAAACTGCGTGAGAGTTCAGAACGAATTCGTATGTATAACAGGTTGTTCAAGCACGTTAAGTGGCACTTCATGCACTTTTTTCCTATCTCTCAAGACTGCTCTACTGGATGGTGTGTACTTCGCAGGACAAATTTTCATGTATTAATCACATGGGAGTTGACGACTGAGATATCTCTCACGATTGATGACAACTAACAGCAAAGACACGCTCGGTTGGCCCATCTGATCATTTCCTGCGTTATCAGTCAACGTGGACGTGGCCGATCAACAAAAACGTCAGTCATCTGAGCGGTGCGGCCAATATGGCCAATGCGACTGGGTATTTATGAATGATGTGATAGCTGTAATCGTTGGAATCTGCGACCCTTACGATTTTACAGTATCGATAGCCATTGTATCCATTCCTATAAGAGTTAAGCCCTACACACATCCAACCACACGGACAAAGAGGGTCTTACCTCTCCTTACCTTTTTTTCGTCTATGGAATTCGCCCAAGCTTCTCCCGCAGTGATTATTCACATCCTGATCACAAGTACTACACCCACGTTACACCATTGTACAGTACAGTAAGGTCATTTCGGGCATACTTTAGATGTTGTACTTCTACCCTCTCCAGGGATCCAGCTAAAATTCTGTGCAGTGTGACTCTTTCACATGACGTTAATCAATCGCGATTTGTGAGATGTGCCATGCACTCGACTTCATCGGGACATGGTGGAGGCGTTGAATGCGTATGTGCCCTATACCCCTAGTGACTTGCGGGGTCATCCGATGTATTGGGTTGGGAGTAAGTTCGTGTGGTTTTCCATGGGCATAGAAACCAGCACTTTCCATAGACAATGTCAACCACGCTGAATGAGTTGCAAAGCTCCTTTCCTCTTCTATTGATGCTGCAAGAGACAGGGCAGCCCCTCACCTCCATGCCTACGAAAAAAAATGCGTTGTTTGAGATCACTCAATGTGTAGACCGCGGCCGCAACTCTTGGATTACAGTTTATGAAATGAATAAGAAAGTCAACAAAATATAACTACAGGTCTGGTACATGACTGCACCAGACCTGCAGAGTCGGTAATGTTGGAAATCCCCCACATTCGAGTGTTTTTCTTGTCGTTTCGGTGAAATTTCCACGAAGAAATCGAGCATGCCCAATGTGGCCGATCACCTTGTATCGAGCATTTCAGGGTATTTCACTGAATGCGTTAGCTAGACCTACATATTCTTAAGAGTTACCATGAGACGTGACTTTTTCCTACATTTAAAGCAACCTTGAAGGATAATTGCCTCTATGTCTCACAAATTGGGCGTCTAGCACGACAAGTAACTTCAAAGCCAAATTTGCCCTGTCTAAAGAAGTTATACCACTTCTGTGCTGTCCTTTCAACAGTAAAGGTTCCTCTTTAAATGCCACTGATATCCCTAATCACTTGATCCTCATTTGAACCACGAATGAAGTCAAACGGTAGTCGGTTGCGGGGAAGTTCAGTTTTGTCGACTCGGATGGTAAATCCTAGAGAAAGCCTGTGACCTGAAATGAAGATGAACTCACCGCCACACACTGGAAAGAAAACTACAATAAAGACAGTGGGTTGGAGACGGTGTGTCGGTGTTGGAGAAGGCGTGGATCGTTAGACCGGCTGCAGAGATTACAACGTCGGTTTTTTTTTGAGATGCAAAAGTAATATTGTTGATCGGTTGTTTTGCAGAAGGGAAAGTGTAACGGCATAGCACTAGGAACTTGGATTACTCTACGGCAGAGCAATGGTTTCAATTCAAAGCGCAATTGACGATAAGAAGCACGAGTGTTGTTCGAATCAGTTTTGAAAGTGTAAAAAAAATTCTCAAAGTGTCTTCGTTCGTGGATTAAAAGTTCGGATTTCTTGCACATCCATAATTTTACTCTAATATGGTATCTTCTTCTAGGTCTTTACTCTATTTGGTTGACGTAAAAAATTTGTGGAGATTCCTTCTCGAGTTAACTTTCTCTTTTAGGTTTACCACGTCACAGCTTCGACAAATAGTATAATTCAAATTATTAGCAGAGATCTTTCATAATGTGAACTCTATACCTTGTTGCAGAACATTTAATGTGTTAGAGAGATAACATGGAGGCCGTCAGTCGTTCTTTCGTCGCCATGTTTGGCGAATTTTCCTTGCAGTGGTTTCCAGAAATGGACCGAAGTGGCGGTCACAGAGAATGTGATGAGAGATGTAAGGTTTCTCAGTGGAAATCGAAATGTGAGCCAGCTTCTAGAAAGGGACTTTGGCCAGGAGATAAATCTCTGAGCACCTCAAGTGTTCCTCTAAGTTAATGTCGACTAATTATTGGGCCCGCCGTGCAAAAATAACAACAGAAAGTAACGAAATGTTTCCGATATATCATTTTTGAGCCTCGGAACTGATCATCTACCAAGGATCCTATAAAAAGGCAAAAAAAGTGTTTTGGAAATAGGTTGTCTATGTTTCTGCAAAAATGTAGCCATTATAGCAGAACCTAAAAGCGATGTAGATATGTGATGAGGCATGAACAGCATTGTTTGTGGTGACATAGAAAAGAAATAAGCCAGAGCAAAAAAAAAATCAAAGCGATGCCTGTGCATTACTAGGTTCTTCACGACTTGGAACGACTAGGAGTCGTAAAGAAAGTAATATTTTCTTTCTGCCCTTACTTACTTATTGACTTGATTAGTCCTTCGTTGACGAAATGCTTCCTGCTTCTGTGGGGAACCTGTATAAATAAATACGGTCGCAAACAGTTTGATTTCCACCTCTTGCACCAGAGATTTTTGGAAGACTCAAAAATCTATAGTCACAGCAAAGCCGATAAAAAAGATCTGAATGTCAGAAGTGTTCTTCAAAAATGAGTAATTGAGAAGGACAAGGTCCGACCAATCACAATCAAGAGTAGAAGAAAATTAGTGGTTGCAAGCCAAAGGGCGAGGAGGATGGGGGAATTTTCCATGCGACACCTGTTCTTTTGTTAAATGAATAGTTAGGCGAATCATATCTGACTCGTATAAATCCCCACTTTTAAGATAACGCGTATTCAACATACAATTAGAAAAACTTGCAGGAATATCGTCCATGCATTGAGGAATGCCGAAGAATCAGAGCAGTATGCATCCTGGATGCGTGCTACGGTCGAATTTTTGTACTGTTTGGTATTGAAGTTAATATTTTCTATTAGTCTCTTTCTTTCGTCCACGTCCTGAAAGTGGAGGAGTTGCAACTTTTTCCTACGCCCCCATGGCCTGCCAATCCTGTGCCGGGCACTGATGTCCTAGTCTTATCTATTTTTTATGTAATGACATTTTTTTATGCATATTGACAAAAGACAGGCAGCACTATTAGAAATTTCGGTCACACTTCACGTGTTACAAAATGATAGGCGAATTTTCATTCTTTGTTCGCGAAATCCTGCATATGCAGACCACTAAAATATGTTTTTTTTTTGCTCTGCACAAGGCTACAGAGAACTCCAAACTACCGTGTGCAAAGGGCGGAGGCGCGCAGCGGCTCTCTTGGGTAGAGACACAGGGGCTGTGTATGTGGCTCTGGGTGTCTACTTCTGCCAGCGGCACAGAACCCAAATGCCACGCCGCGCCGCGGTACCCGCCTCCTGCACACTCCGTTTGGATTTCTCTGTATATGAGCTGGTCCCATCTCAGTCTCACTGAGGAGTAGAATATTTGGGGTCACACTCGGCATGAGCCCTCTATTACTATTTGGTTGGGGAATAAGTTCGTGCAGTTTTTTCAACTTGTTTTTTTCACGATGGTTTGAACCTTGCTTTACTTGCCATCATGGTCCATTTTGTGGCTCTTGACGTTCCCTTCACGATGTTACAACCGCGTTTTTCACTTCTCACTTTAGCTTGTTTTCTACCGCATGGATTGTGACCATGCAAGTTGACCTAAGTGAACCTCCCTGCAACAAACTATCGTTCGACTTCAATTGTGGATCAAATGTGGCTCAATTGGCTAGGGATATCAAAGACGCTTGGAGAGGAACCTTTGCTGTCGAAAGGACAGCATAGAAGTGGTAAACCCACTTCAGACAGGGCAAATTATGGTTTTGAAGTTGCTTCTCATTCTGGACGCCCAGTTCGGGGAACATAAAAGCAATTATCCGCTAAAGTTGCTTTAGATGTGAGGAATAATCATAACGGATGCTAACTCTCAACAATGTGTAAGTTTAGCTGACGCATTCCGTGGAAAACCCCAAAATGCTCGATAAGAGGTGATCGTCCACATTGGGTATGCTCGATTTCTCCACCCAAATTTCACCAAAATGACTAGCAAAAAAAAAACTCGAATGCAGAGGATTTTCACTACTACCGACTCTACAGGTTCAGTGAAATCATACACAGCTTATATTGTTCATTTCCCTATTCGTTTCATGAACCTTACCCAAGAGTTGCGATTGCGAGCTACAAATTGAGTCATCTCAAACAAAGCAATTTTTCGTACACATGAAGCTGACAGGCTGCCCTGTCTCTAGCAGCATTAGAAGAGAGAAGGAGCTATGCAACCCATTGAGTGTGGTTTACAATTTCCGTGGAAAGTGGTGCAATCTTTGCTCATGAAAAACACGAACCTATTCCCCAACCCAATACATGGTCGTCAAACGCTGCTGAGATAGAAATGCAGAAGAAAGTTTGGACAGCACAAGGGCACCGTGCCAGAAGGAAAGGCCACAGTTTATAGTGCGTTTCAAGTATTTAATCGTTTTGCGGCAGCTGAGTTGCTACAATGAGATTTTATCCGATTACGATAGATTTGCGTAATAGAGTGCACAAAACATAATCTGGTAAGCTACACATAAAAGGCCACCGTGAAAGGACTCAACGACTCAACCTTCTACTGAAAGGATTCTGATTTGTCTCGAATGAATAGTGAACAGTGATCATTTTGTAGGAAGGCAGGTCGAGAATTATACGTCCTTTTAATCCACATTTTATTTGCTCGAGAGTAACCAAACGGAGATGGAGTCTTCTACCAGAGGATGAAGGGTACCGAAAGAGAAAATAGACACTGATCCGTCAGTTTTTGTGCAATTCTGTGATGCAGCGTAAAAAGAAAATGTATTTGCACTATTTTCTTCTCGATTTATACGTAAAAAGAAGGGAACCGCTAGCCTGCTTCTTATATTTACAAAATATTTTCTCAAGAAAGATGTTTTGCTAAGTTCGCAGAACTTTCAATCGCTCCGAAAAATCCCGAGCTCATGAAAAAAAATCTTACGCTAGGATCCCACTTTTGAATGTACTGTCTTAATGTATTTTTAAATGGGCATACACCAACTTAGGAGTTCCCTCATGGCAAACTTGATGATATTGGGTGACAACTAAATCTTTGTCCTTATACTGCATCTTATACATCTCTGTGCAAGTAAGATAATGACATAAAATTCTACCTAGGGTTCTCTGACCTCATCTTCATCCAAACAGCAATTAATCATGCTTACTACACAGCACTTAACCAATAAACAAACGATAAATTACTAAAAAAATGAAAAAAAAACAATTGGAAAATGGCTCAACTTCCGTCTCGTACTTTACCCTTATACGGAAGCTGTGCTGAAAGCTAATGCTTTAGCTTAATACATGCAGTAGCAGTTCTCATCCATAGGGATGTCTCCGTCTCGAGATGAGTCCTGCACTGGGTTGTTAGGGGTAAAGGATTATGTCCCATCCGAAAATTTAGCGCACACTTTTCTGCGCATTGTAGAAATCGGAAATCAGATAGATGAAGTTAGTGGTTTCCTATCGAGAACAAAACGACAGGAAAGATTCTTGCGCTGGTGACCTGAGTTCATAGGCAATCATTACTTCAACATCACCGTTTTGTGTGGGAGCACCCCATAGTACAATAAATAAATACATAATTGTACAGAGTGCGTCAGAATTATTGGCGCACCTGAAATGATTCTCTTCGCGATCGGAATGAACGCACTATTGTTCGCAGCAGGCTCCTTCCTTACTGAAATAGTCCCAGGGCCGGCGAGGGAGCACATACCCTCTGCGCGCAACCAACCCAGGTCTACTTTGTTCCAGACCTTGAAGCCCTTGGAAGCCTGCTCTCTCTGTAAGTGATAGCGCAGCTTTTTCACTCTGAGATATCCATATGGAGTCATCAGTAGCATGAAGCTCGGCTCACAAGAAGGTCATTCCTCTGCCAATTTGACGTCCTTCTAGTGGATTTTTAAAACTAGGCCTGCACCATTTTTGCCTCTTGTACAGAACGAGAACTTCAAATGTCACTTGGAGATCGAGAACTATTGGGTTGGGGGAATAAGTTCGTTAGGTTTTTCATGAGCATAGAAACCACCATTTTCCACCATCATTATAAACCACACTAAATGGGTAGCGTAGCGCATTTCCTCCTCTATTAATGCTGCCATGCACAAGGCTACTTGTCAGCTCCAAGTCTGCGAAAAATTTCTTTGTTTGAGACGACTAAAATGGTAGCCCGCAACCGCAACTCTTGGATGAAGTTAATCAAATTAATTGGGAGCTGAACAAAATAAGCTATGTATGACTGAACTAGACCAGAAGAGTCGGTAGTGGTAAAAATTCCCTACATTTGAGATTTTTGCTTGTCATTTTGGTGAAATTTGTACAAAGGAGTCGAGCATACCCAATGTGGACGATCACCACTTATCCAGCATTTTGAGGTTTTGCACGGAATGTAGCTAAACTTATACATTGTTGAGAGTTAGCATCAGTAGTGGTTCTTCCTTACATCTGAAGCAACCTTAGCGGATAATCGCCTTTATTTCCTACAAACTGGGCTTCCAGAACAAGAAACAACTTTAAAGCCAAATTTGCCCTGTCTGAAGTGGGTTCACCACTTCTATGCTGTCCTTTCATCAGTAGAGATTCCTCTCCAAACGCCGTTGATTTCCTTAGCCAATTAAACCACATTTGATCCACGATTGAAGTCGATTGGTTGCGGGGAGGTTCAATTTTGTCGACTTGGGTGGCCACAATCCATGCTGTAGAAAGCAAGGTAAAACGAGAATTCAGGAATGAGGCTACTATATTCAGAAAGAGCAAATCGAGGGCTTCAAAATAGACTATGACTGCCGGTCAAGGAAAGCTAAAGTCGCCGTGAAAAAACAAGTTGAAAAAAAAACGAACTTATTCCCCAACCCAATATACTTCCTATGGGAGTACAAAGTTCCTGAATATTAACCTCTCCATAACATGGAACAAAAGTGAAAGAACTTCATATTTTCTTGTGTCGTGGTTGTGTAGTCTCCTGTCTGATGCTTTTATTGGCGAGCTTTCGGTGCTATAACACCGTCCTCAGGCCTACAATATAAATCAGTACAAATCAACATATCTACTAACACTCATACAATGACGTTAAGAATGGGGTAGAGTGAGTAGACTAACCAGGCTGAGTGAGCAGAAGGACAGATAGCTCAACGATAAGTCAGTAGAACAATGAGAGTTACAGAGACTGGGACATCAATAACATGGTCACAATCACGACCGCTCTGCGTGATATGGTCACAATCACGACCGCTCTACGTGATGAGCCTAAGAGTGTCTAAAAGCTCATCTCTATTGTTTGCCTCGGGCGTGAGTCGCTTTATCTCCAGAGCCTCAAGTAGCTTCCTTTCCAAGGGACTCCTTAGTGAGCGGTGCAGCACTATAACTCTAACTCCAGGCGGGTCTTCTCGTGTGTGGTGGAGGGTTCGGTGATGCGAAAAGCTGCTGTTTGGGTAGGAAGCAGGATTCCGCAATGCTCGTAGATGTTCATCGATCCGTTTGTGGAGAGGTCGTGCTGTCTCTCCTACATACCTTTCACCACATCCTTCGCATGTTACCATGTGCACTGTTCCTTGCAGTTGACATATTTTCCTTTCTGTGCAATATGCGCAACTGCTCCGGCCACATTTTTCTTCGTAGATCCGCGAAGATGCAAGCAAGTTCTTCACATTAGGTGGCGGTCGGAAAATCAGTTTTATTGGGAGACCTGACGATCGCACTATTCGGTTGACGTCCCTCGCACACTGTTCGTTTACAAAAGGTAACACAAGTGGTATCCCTCCTGCAACGGAATAGGGGCGCCAGGATCTTGCCTCCGAGGTCGTGTAGCCATTGTCTCCTAGTATTCGTCTTATTGAATCTTCCACTTCTTCTGATTTTTCGCGGCAAGTCCTCTTCTTGGTAATAACGATATTCCGCACCATATTGACTTTCATGTATATAGGATGCGCACTCCTAGAGTGTAGTAGTACGCTTTTCGAGTGAGCTTTCTTGTGCCACAGAAATTGTTTTCTGCCTTCGTTTATTCGGACTCTCGTGTTTAGGAAAGAGAGATAACCGTTTTTGTCAGGTAGTTCCGTTGTGAATTTAATGTTCGGGTCACACGTGTTTAGGTTTTCAAGCATAATGTGTAACTCCTCATCGCTAGAGCTTATGACAAACACATCGTCTGTGTATCGCTTATAAAACAGAATTCCGGAGATAAGTGACTTTCTTTCTATTCGATCCAGATAGACGATGGCCAGCAACGGTGAAATCCTCAAACCCATGGCGAGACCACGTTTCTGTGCATAGAACTCTCCATCGAATTGGAAGATGTTGCATGCTAACGTAGCTACTAGAAGTTCTCGAAGGTCATCATCCTTTAGTCCGAAAGTGTGAACTTCGTTTTGGTGTCTGCTTAGAAGTTCCAATATGGCGTGAACTGCCTCATCGTTGTTGACGTTTGTATATAGCGAGACTGCATCGAAACTTGCGTAGCATGCACTGTTAGGGAGCTCGCAACGGTTCAGGGCAGATATGAATTCTTCTACATTGGTTATATGTGCTGCTACATGTTGTAGGAGCGGTGACAGTACTTTGACGAGAAACCAGCTTATTCGATCTGATGGACCGCCACATGATGATATGATTGGCCTTACTTTGATTCCTTTTTCATCCATACATTGCGAATCTACCTCTACAGGAATTTTGTGCGTTTTGACCAAAGCATAGTAGGTTGGAACAGTGGGGTACGTCTGTATGAAACGCTTCACGTTTCTCGCATTCAATATCTTGCCTAACACTCGTTTGATTGTATTTTGGAGATCGATAGAAACCTTGTCGAAAGCACGTGAGGATGATTTTTCATATATCGTTGCATCGGAAAGGTGTTCGCGGCTGAGTTTCTTGTCCAGTGTTTGGGTCAGTACCACGAAGTCTCCACCTTTATCGCTTATATTGTATCGGAGCTCCTTCCGTAAACATAGTAACTTTTTCAATCCACGTCTTTCTCGTTCGGTTAGGTTTGATCCTGACTTTACTTTACTCTGACGTTTGTATGCTTGTATGATGTTCAGTTCAAGCGAGGCCAGAGCAGGTTCGAGGGCAGGAGCTGGTTTTGGTGTTAAGACCGATGTTCGAGGGAAAGGTGTGGAGGTGACGAATGAAGTGATCCTGTCTGGAACAGTCGGTGGAGCGTTTTCTCGCCATCGAGCCTGATATGCAAACTTATAGAAACCACACATTACTGAATTCAAAAGTTCTTGATTCACTGCAGGAGCAACGGCAAAAGATGGTCCCAAACTGAGCACGGCTTTCATTTCATCGTCGATTTTATCTGTTCCGATTACTGTGCAACGATTTGGGGGTGTTGCGTCCGGTACAATAAAATGATTTCGAGAAGGTTGGTGGGAGCTCAAGTATGCGAGCTTTTGCTGTATTATCATTATCAGCTTTTGCTGTATTATTATTATCTGAACTTCATATTGTTTAATGTTCAACTGCACGCGAGATTAGTAGTCAGTTTATTTAAATTGCCAACGTTTTCGGAGCTATCTCCTTCTTCAGGGCCTCGCGACACGGCACTGATGGTGGGCAGCGCCGGGTGACCGCTCGCTCGTCGTCAGTGGTTGCGGGCATTCAAGTCATGCCGAGATTGCAGTTGCAGAGTGCAGTTGTTTTATGTTCAACTGCACACGCGTGCAGTTGAACATAAAACAATATGAAATTCAACTCATGCCGAGATTCATAAAGAGCCGATCCTGGAATACGCGAAGTGCCAACTATTTTCATCGACTGGTCAAAGAACTTCAATTGCGGCGCTTCGGCAATATTTTACAGGAAAAGAGGGTGCTCCGAACAAGAGTGGATTTTTGTGTTTGCTATGACATGACCTTCATTCTGGATATGCTTATGTATGATTTTCCGAAAGTTCATTTACAGTATAATTTCAGTGCGTCAATATTTACGAAGCATCTTGCACTAGAAACTATTGTTGAAATCAAGCGCACACTGGTGGGGTTAATTTTTCGATAGGCCTTCATACATTTTATCTTTTTTCTAATACAGTTTCCATCTGGTATTCATACATGCAGCTTGCAGCCGTTTAGGACTCGCAGTCCGAAAATGCGATGGCCTCTCCATTTCAGGGTGTGATCCAAAGAAATGGGAAATTATACTGCAACAAGTGCAATTCTAGGTTTAGATCACGGCCTTTCCCAGACAAGCCTTCGGAACTTCCGCGGAGCCTGATTTGCTATTAGACCCCGATTTTCGCAACCTCCTCGGAAGTATGAAGTGATACATCGGATTTCGCGGAAGTTCCGCGGAAGTTCTAAGAGAAAACGCAGACAAAGATGTAGCTCCGGAGCTTTCGAGGAGCTTGATACTTCAGAAGTTTCGCGGAGCTTGATTTTATTTTAAGTATTCCAATAACAATTCCATGAAACCATGCTGCTGAGGCATTCTTGAAGGTCTGCACATACGAGCCAGATGCGCCAGAACCCGTGCGACCATCAGTGGGTTAATATATATTTCACGACTTTTCATTCTTGTAATTAATTGATTCCGAGCTGGGAACCAAATTTCAGTGCTCATCTTTGCAGGTACGTAAATGCCGTGCTGCCCATGTTTTATCTGTGAGAGATATTCCTGCGTCTCAGAGACACACAAACCCAAGTGGAATGCCAACGCATGCTTACTGCAGTTAGGTAGAGGGAAGCATGGAAAGCGAAACACCACAACTGCATCTGTGAATCTTCATTGGCTTTTCAGCAAAACTCGATTCATAAGAATTGGTCCATGAGTTGCCGACGTTGTGTCGTAGCTAGCAAAAACCACAAGTTTTCACACATCTCATCTGTGTTCTGAAGCAGCTTCGGCACAGGCCCTTCTTCTTCATGGCTTCACAAACTTGGGTAGGTATGTCATCCACACATCCCTGAAATAAGTTGAAAACTAAATTTTGAGAGGTGAGGACTATGAACCTTAGCTACCGTTCCAAGATATTTTCCTTGCACTTCGCAAAAGGAACTGAGAACAAGTATGATGACGAGCATCTGAAGGAACATTTTGACCGGAGCGAATTTGGGACTGATTCGAGTGACAGACGCAGGGCGCCTCTCCTTTATATTGTTTGAATAATAGCAGTTGATATAAACTTCCAACGTTGCTCAAATAAAATCGCATTTTCCCTCACCCAAAGCTCTATGAGTGCCACATTCACGGCTGCCCTTTCTGTTGGTTTTTCTTTGATGCACTAATCAAAACAAATACTACTATGGTCTCACCGTACCCACCGCGGCACTAGCCCAACCATAGTTATGAATCTATGAGTACATGAATATATATGAAACACAGAGTTGAAAGAGAGCTGACTACACATATCAATAGTTATTTGAAAGTGTGCTGAACACTGAAATGTATAAAGCTATTTGTTGCACCACACTAGCAGTATCCCAATGCTAAAGAACGGTTTTTTGGACACACCGGACTGTGCCTCATGAGTTGGATATTGCTACAAAATAAGGCGAAACATCCTTAATAACCTGCTATCTCGGTAGACTAGAAGAATTTCCATGAATTCTCGTGCATGTGCCAGGATTTTCGAGTATACTGGGGAGCGATTCATGAAAGGATAACCAATGAAACACAATTTGGATGGCGTCAATCCGCGCTAATTCCGCGTGTGTTCACATACCTACATCAATTATCACTGACAATGTCTCTGATTCATGTTTTGTCTTGAACCGTTGTGATCATCTTGTCACATCGCTCTACAATTCAAATGACCCCTTTCTCTTATAGTTTGTTGGGAATCAGAGAACTACCATAAAGCAAGCAAATAAAATAGGAAAGACTTCTTCAGCACGCGTGACTTCACATCTTACATCAAATGAAATACTCGTGTGACTTTCCTAAATTCAAAAAGGTAGAGTTTCCTTCAGAATTCCGTGTTGAAGTTCTTCTTTCTTGTTAGTCCCTGTGTTTCCGTAAAACACCAATTTATTTCCATGTACTCTCTTCATAAAACCTGGGTATGTTGATGAAATATCAATTATGAATGAGAAATGAAATTAAAAAAATAAAATTGTATTATAATTATATTATTATTGAATTATAAATGAAAAAAACACCAATTTACTATAGGTTCTTGCCCGAAAGTGAGATATTCATCAGAAGATGATCACTATCAAATGGTCAGAGCGACTGAGAACCAAGAATTTGGGCTGCGTGGTTCGATGACATCGTGTGGATATGCTCAGCTGTCAGATGTTCAGTTGAGAAGGAAGCGAAGGGAAAGAAAAACGCACACTCCCGAAAGTATTAAATATGCTTTGGTACACTCCCGAAATTATTAAATATGCTCTGTGTGCTGCCTTATTGAAAGTCGAGTAAGCTTCCAGAAATATTGTGTTAATTATGCTGATTAGTGCAGTTGCGCACTTGCTGGGAGCGTGACTTCCTTGCGAAGCCTCCCTTGATGACTCCGTGGAGTATTCGTCACTGTCCTGTTTCGACCAATTAACTAAAAAAAAGATAAGTTCTCAAAATCCTGCAAAGAGCAGGGAAAATGCTCAGGACCTCTGGGCTTCTACAGTCTCGAAGCAGTTGTACCGCCTGGCGGCTGTGCGATCAGTGCTATGTGGTTCAAGGTCGCTGTTGGTGTTCCAGGATGCCTTCCGGCAAGGGGGTTAAGAACATGGCTATTTAAGGGTGGCAGCAAGATCTGAAACCTTAAATCCACGTAACGTCTTCCCAAATCCACAAGGGAAGCCTTGAAATCGCTGGTACGTCGAACGTAACGGATATACGGATATACAAGGTGAACCTGAAGACTTTGAAAGGTGTTCAAGTGAAGAAGGTCGCATACAAAACAATGATGACCAAAATAGAAGGGGATTTACCTATTGTATTTGGAATGCGATGTTTACGCTCATAAAACCCCTTCTTATTGGTGTAGCAGAGGCGAAAACATATCACAACGGAGGTGGATTTTGCGCCCCATCATCTCATCTCACTGAGGTAGTTTACGAAAAAAAATCTGCCGAAGCAACGTTAAGCTATCATATTAAATATTTTTTCGAGATAGACTAATCATATAGAGTCTCTGGAGATTCTCACAGTGGGAGGTAACTTGTAATGTGGGTAACTGTGACCTCAACTAAAACTCTTCTTTTCAGCCTCGTTTCTCGAATCAACAGTAAAGGTTCAGTGCTGGGTTCAGGTCACTACGGAGAGAAAGACTAAACTCTCTCCGAATCGCCAAGGTTTCCAGGGATGAATATCGTAGCCGCACGAATACCCAGTGCGTATATTGAAGATGCCTCCCACCTCAGAATAATTTATGATCGCAAGAAAAAAACATCCAGAAGCTGCTGATTACAAAGATACATGTGATTACTTCTGAAAGTGCAGAAAGACCCCTTTTTCTGTCTCACTATATTATAATACAATATCATAAAACAAATTCACGGGCACCGGTTCAGCCGAAGAACAGCAGGAGTGCAGATGAAGACGAGCATTGTAGTAAAGCAACACCAGCACGTTGCCTTCTCTTTACATACATATGCCGTGTTAATAGTGAATCACCTGGTGAATATGTCCACTAAGCGATGTAGTGATAGATTTTATGTCTAAGTACTTCTGAAGACATTTGGATTTTGAACAAACTCTCTCAAAATAAAACACACACACACACCGTTTCCGAAGTCTGAACTCAGGAATCACAATTGAAAATATTTACTGTGTCCGTGCATTTTTAGAAAATTACGTCTCCTGGGCAAGTATATATTAATGGACAAAAGCTGCGAGGAAACATGTACACAAAACCAATTTTTACCTCCTGGGGCATCCTGCTCTCTATGGGATCAACTGTTAAATAACGATCGTTCGAATGCTTCCTTAGCTTCTCACGAACCTCTGCGCTGTGGTCTATAAGCTCAGTGAAGCTCCACCGTCCTTTACACTTAGATTATGAATAAACTTTCACGAAAAAAAAAACACGCACAAACCCAACGTAATATTGGTGGTTTCGAAAGTATGAACTCAAGAAGTCACGATTGAAAACTTATACTCTATCCGTGCATTTTCAGAAAATTCGCAAGAACTCTTCTGGGCTAGTATATATTAATGGACAAAAGCTGCGAGGAAACATGTACACAAAACCAATTTTTACCTCCTGGGCCTGCTGCGGTGTGTAAGCGGTACTATTCGCGAAAATTCTACAGTTTTTGCAGACAGGAGCAAAACTTCTGCGAAACCTAGTTTTTTAGGTAACATCAACGGCATGATGTTATTCGGAGGCGGTAAAAAATCGATCTCTAATCCGCATACTGCTCACGATGCAAATCGCTCGAATTCTGATCTGTATGACCCGATTTATACCTAAAGCCGTCACAAATCCGCCGAACGTAGTGTGACACGAGGCTTCTTTGCCGACAAGTCAGCTGGGCTAGTTTTATTTCAATATTTCACGTCTTGCTTTCAACATTTGAATATTTTCAATGGCAAAACATATGAATGACACCACATTCCTCCTCTTTACTTCTCTCTCACTACCTATTTCTCTTTTCCTAGTTTTCTCTATTTCTGGAAATTTATGGCCCTTTGCGATTGAGTCAGGTTGGACTCGTTGTTTTAACGTTATGATAATTTTGAACGGGTGCACTTTTCTGATTTTCGATGTCTACAACCGATTGCTACATGCGTCGCGTTTGTGTGACTGGTGTCCTATAGCAGTTTCAGCAGTCATCTAATGTACAGATATCTTTTCTGGATTTTTTTCTGGATCTCCGTCAAGGTGCTCGCAGTGCTCAGGTTGTCTCCTTGCAACATGTGCCACAACTGTGCTCTAAATTGCTCAGATCTATTAAACAAAGCGCCGTAAGGGGGCTAGAGCGGTTAGAGATACGGGGCGGCACTCATAGACACCGCAATCTTGAGGCGCAGACTGTGGGGCGAAATGGCCGATTTCCATGGACGCAGACACGTTCGTTTCGGGACTCGCGATTACGTCAGTGCTGGCTCTCCCGCATGCACGAGTTAGTGGTTCCATCACCTTCGCTGGCGGTCTCGCCGCATAGGAGTAAGGGAGTGTTTACGAGCTTTCAGGCTGCACAATGTACGCAGCAGGAAAACCAGCCTTTCACTGTTGCAACGATGTGTGCACTTGCAGGAAGAAATGGACGGGTGTTATTAGAGCTGCAGCATCTCGGAAGCTTCGGTAAGGCTGGACCTACGCGGTCGCCTCGTCTGGTGGATGCTACTGTCGCATCCTCTGCTGAATTCTCGCAGCGATTGTTTAGTCACGACATCCGTTCGTTTCGAGAAAGCCTCTGCTCTAACAAAGAGTAAAAGCCTTTGAATATGAAAGCATGACATTGTGTATCCAATCAATTATATACGGATACGGGACCACCGATAAAGAAAGGGTCCCCCGTGGCCCAATCGTGTGGCGGACGCCAGGATACCGGTCCACCGATGGAGAAAAGGCCCGCCGTGGCCCAGTGCTGTGGGGAACGCCATGACACAGGTCCACCGATGGAGAAAGAGCCCGCCATGGCCCAGTGCTGTGGGGAACGCCATGACACGGGTCCAGCGAGGGAGGAAAGGCCCGACAGGGCCCGATGGTGCGGGGGACGCCAGGATGCGAGTCCACCGATAAAGAAAGGGTCTCCCGTGGCCCAATGGTTCGGGAGACACCGAGATACAGGTCCACCGATGGAGAAAAGGCCCGCCGTGGCCCAATGGTGCGGGGACACAGAGATACAGGTTCACTGATGGAGAAAAGGCCCACTGTGGCCCAAAGGTGTGGGGGACGCCAGGATACGGGCCGACCGATGAAGAAAGGGCCCGCCGTGACCCAGTTGTGTGAAGGACGTCAGAACGGGTCCACCGATAGAAAAAGCCCCCCCCCCCCCGTGGCCCAGGGGGGTGGGGACGCCAGGATACGGGTCCAACGATGGAGGAAGGACCCGTCGTAGCATAATGGTGTGGAGAACGTCAGGATACGGGTTCACTTGAGTCCGATAGTGTTGAGAATGCCAGGATGCGAACCCGCCCCTGGAGAACGGATCCGGCTTGCCCTAACTGTGAGGAAGGCGCCAGAATACGGGCGCTCTGATGGAGGAAGGGCCCGCTGCGGCCCAATAGTCTGGAAAACACTCGGATACGATTTTGCCTTGTCCAATAGTGTGGGGAACGGCAGGATACAGTTCCGCCGATGGAGAACGCGTCTGCGTTAGCCCGGTAGTGAGGAATACGCACGAATACGCCATACGATGGAGAACGAACTCCTCATGCTCATACTCAACTCATAAGAAGGACTTCATGTTTGGGCCCATTGTAAGATTGGTTCTGCTTCTTTATCAATTTTCTAGAGATTTGGCAAGTGTGAAGCGTTTGCACATGTCCCAAGTGGCTGCCCCACCCCACTTTCTAGCGTCCCGAAGGGGCGCTAGTCTCACAAAGGCTGGAAAATGAAAGAGTTTTCAAGATCTGCACTTTTTCAATTTCCATGAGTCGTATGGCTCCAGAGAAAGTCCTGTTTAACAGCCTCATGAAAAATTTCCTATCCATGCAAGCTTCTACCCAGCTTACCTCGCTAGTAGATCCTGGGAAGAAAAATCATTGTCTATGTACGTGCTCTTTTTTTCTAACGAGCTACTTATGTATGTGGAAAGAGGAAAATATTTCTACATACTTCCTTGTATTCGCCTTTTCTCCAGTGATTTTTCATGTCTTTCTTCTTCTTTTGACCACTTCAATTTTTCGTATAGTTTTTGATGGGCTTAATTTCCTGTCCCTCTCGCCTAGTTCTCGTGGATCTGTGAAGTTATTTGTTCTAAAGTTCTCGTGCTTTGTTTGACAAACCAATTGGGGCACACACTATTCATTGTCCAGCGCAATTAATCAGAATTACAGAAACAAAACAAGAAACTCTTATGACTGAAAGCAATGCCACTTGCAGTTGCAAGGTAAGGAAAATGACTTACTCGTTATTTAATGAGCATTTTTGAATGTACCAGCACAAGTGGTAGCTGTGACCTAAAGGCAGCGTCCCCTTCTCAGAATCGTTTTCGAGGTTTTCTTTTGGAAAAAAAAATCACTAAAAGCTGCCGATCATAATGGTATACATGATTCCTAGCAAAACTACCGAAAAACTTGTTTTCGAGCTCCAATTCTTAAAGGCAGCGGCCCATCTCATTCTCATGGTTGAACTAATAGCAGATTCTGCATCTCCTCGACACGCTAATTCCAATGGTGTAAATAAATTGCTTCGAAAGGTCTCTAAACCGTCTTCCGAGACGGGATTTGTACTAGTTTGCTAGGGTGAGTTGACGTGTGAAGCCTTAGTCTTATCGATTGAACACGTCAAGACTCGTTGGCCAGCGCTGTGGCCGTGGTGGGTAGCCAGTATACATGCGAACGAATCGAATATATTCGACGGAATTTTCGAATATTCGAGTGTTCGAATAATTCATTCATTCGGTTTTTCAAAGACTTATTCGAACTATTCGTTTATTCGACTTGTTCATAATTAGCGTTATTCAAATAACTCATTCATTCGGATGCCTCGAGGAACCTAATGCTCGAACAATTTGTTCATTCGACTTTCCGAAAAGCCGCGAATGAGAAATATTCGTTTATTCGACGTGGGAACACGTGACATTCGAATATTGATGGTGTGTTGGCTATTATAGAGAGCCATACGCATCTACTAACGAGGTCATGCCTCAAAGGCAAAATGGCGACCACAAACAATTCTCACAAATCGTCCGATGAGATCCTGTTATGTCCCGAGGCCCATATTTGAAGGTGTGAGTAACAGAGATTGATAATGACGGCTAGAAACGGAAACTTTGAAAACTGTAGCATTAAAATGTACTGGGCCGCGCATTCGATTCGAATTATTCAATGATTCGGTGATTTCAAAAAGTCACTTATTTGAACAGTTCATTCATTCGGGTAGCCAAAAAAGTCGTACATTCGAATAATCTGTTCATTCGAAAATTTTGAAAAACACCTTATTCCAATTATTTAAGTGTTCGAATATCTCAAAAATTCTAATTCATATTCGAACTACTCAGATTTCGAATATTTCAAATTTTCCGCTTTTCAAATTATTCAAAAATTCGAATATTTCAAAGATCGTCGAATATTCCAATGTATAGTATCTAGCATAGCTTGGAGGGATCCGCCTCCCGGCTCCAAAAACGCGGCCAGTTCGACCCTTTCAAAATCGGGGCTTTCATCGTTTTTCGCCTATTGGTGTACATTACTGGGACCGACATGGAGAGAAGGTCAGAGATATGTTGATACCAAAAACACGCGAAATGCGGTGGGCCTCTGCCTTTAAAGGCATTGTCCAGGCAGAATCTTCACTATTAGTACCCAAAGCGGATCCAGTGCCCGCACCGCCCCTCCGAGGATTTCGTGAAAACATATTAAATCTTGTCTAAGATTGTCAAGACATGTTTTACTGTCTAACATTCTGGTCCCTCTCCATTCTCTTATGCTGCCGACGGTGCTCACACCAACGTGCATGAACTTGTTGAACACGTACCCTAAATTTAACAAGTGCTTCAATCAATCCTAGTCCAGAATCTCGACCCAAATTTCGGAAAAGAATAACTAGCTAATAGAAAAGATATCAATGAAAAAAGAAATAAAGTTTTTTGCAGTCATATTATGTATTGTTCGCCATGGTTAGCAGAGATTAGCTTGTTTTTCCTAAATACGGGAGTCTCATCGCGCCTCCTTTTCAGTTTTCACCGGACAACTCGTCCACATCATAACTTTTACCCTTCCTGAAACCGCAAAATTCTAGATTTCTGTGACTAAAACCTACACATTTGCAATCAGCTTCTCGAGAAGAGTAGGAGGATGTCGGATTTGAAGTATCGAATTTTTTGCCTGGGCACTGCCTTTGATGAGCCTGTGGGCGGAGTCGGCGGTACGGCCGAAGTACTCTCTGAATAGTTATTGCATTCCGGGACGCACCTTCTGAGGAGAGTCCTAGTTCTCCTTGAGAGCTCATCATTCACTCCCTAACAGAATAGGGACTACATTTCCTGTGTGACGAACCAGGGAGAGCATGATGCGCAAATCCTGTAATTCCACCTTGGCTGCGTCCACAAGTAAAACTCACTTTCTGATAAAGTTCTTAGAGTTACAAGTCAAAAATTTCTTCCGCGTCTTCCTGATAGATTCATAGTCCATTCAAATGATCATGGATCGTAATAAAAGGTTTTAATCGATATCGAACGTGTTTGATAGTGCGTAACGGCACCGCTTACCATAAGTCTGTGAATGCACCACAAATCAAAACTACATGAATAGACAACAGCGTCAATGTCGCGCAATCCAAATTTGACAGAACCCATGTTGAGCAGTTCTCAGGGCACCAGCGCAGGTGAAAATCAGAAAGCCAAGGTCACAATGTCAATAGATGCTGTAAATTCATTAGAAACATGAGATAACTGCTCAATTTGAAGACTGCTACTTGACCTTTCGTTAGTTCCAATCTGCGACTACAAAGTCATGCTGCCATAAACCTGCGCAGTGAACGAAGTGCATCCAGAGAGTGGCAGAAAAACACAAGTTAATGGGTGGCAAGGTATGGCCATGAGTTCCAAAGGTCTTATACGTGACTAAGGAAAATCTTATTTTTCCTGCAAATACTGGAATAATGCGACCAGAAATGGAGAAATGACGTCCGTAGGTTTAAAAAAGTATGAATGATCTGCATATTTTTTATGTTTCTTTTTGTTCAATTCATTCTTTCCTCAATTTGCTCTTCAACTGCTTTTGTAAGGAACACTTTGTATGCATTTGGTGAATCGATCTAAATAGATTTGAATGCATTTGATGAATCGATCTAAATAGACAAATAAGCAAGTAAGCAAACAGCAGATAAATGAGTAGATGGTCGTGAGAAACTAAAAACTCATGAGTTCTTAACAACAGGAACCCAAGCGAATTTCGTCACGTCCTGGAGAAAGCCCGTTGACCAGCTTGCATACGCGCCAAAGTCGTGACGCGATGAAGTATAAATACAACGTACGGGCGTAGTGTTTACCTTTTGTGCAGATGAGAGCAGAGCCATGACCAGCGCCTGGACACGCCATTGAGACTAGCCACGGTAAAAGTGCTAATGTACAGAAATCTACCGTTTACGTGGCAACCCTCAAGATTGGTTACCCATACGTGACGGTTTGGTTCTGCTTACTCATACGTGACGGTTGTCTATAACCAGCTGCTAATCATAGGTAATCATACCCATGTGTATGAAATTACCCTTCCTACATCCGTGCTCAGTAGATGTGATGAGTAGAAGACGCAATGAGACTAAAAAGAGGAGGAAGTCTGTAGATCAGGCGTGGGAGCTAGGAATCAATGCCGCGTAGCCGAGTGTGCCGTCTTCTACTCCATCGCGTATGCATTTCTACTACTTCAGCAGCCATTTTATGACTATTTCAGTCAAATTTTTGGTCAAAAAAAGGTTAAAAATGCCCATATACTTGCATTTATGAAAATTTCTTTTCAGAATGATCACAAGTCGACTCGAGAAAAGCGTTTTCAATCGACCAAAGTGAAGCAATTCAGAGGTGGGGTGATACCTGGTCTCTTTACCAGTTCCACTTCCGGTTTCTTATTTGCTATGATGACCTCAATTACATTTCTTCATGTACTACAGCCCTTCCTCCTACGACAACTCTTACTGGTCGAACTGAAAAATCAAACATTCACCCCTACGTCGCTGGGCTATTGATGTTATTGACCTTTCAACACTGGGCTGCTCACGTGTGATTGTGAAAATTTGTCTCAGAATATCAGTATAGTACGTCACTAGTCACTCTTCATTCCCCACCATTCATTTTTTTTTATCAAATCGGTCATATCTGTCGCGCAAGATCAAGAGAGCAAGTGATCCTTTGGTCCATGATTTTTTCTGGGTTTCAAAAGATCAATTATTGGAAATCTCGGTGGTTTTGTGGATTAATATTAGACCACTTCTGCTCTGATGGTTCCAAAACCCGAAACTGTATCATAAACAATACTTATACGTTTTATTGTTTAGCGACTTTCATAAACAAATAGGTCCCGAAATTTCTAAATTTCGTCATGTTGTCCTGATTTCTATCTACTGTTACGTATTTGCACTTATTTTTCCTCGTCAGATGCCTATTTTGTGCATTTATATCCATCATTCTTATCACTTTTATCTTTATGATTTTTCTTTCGCAAAACTGTGTGTAATCTCCATGACAAGCCTTTACATCTTCCCTGCTATCAAAATGACTCGTTCCAGAACAAAGACCGTCTTCCTTCATTTCTCATTTTTCTTCCGTGATTTACCACACTGCCAAGTACCGTGATTGGGACAGAGCAGGGTTACTTATCTATTTATTCTTTCATTTACCGTTTATCTATTTATTATTGCCTGAGAATGTAGCGAAACTGAATAAAAAAGCCAAAGTCGCTGAGAATAAGTTCCAAGCAGAAACGAATTCGCTAAGTCCACACTGATACACGAAGTTGATCATATTTTGTACACCGTTGCTGCGGTTGTATTCTTCGGAAGGGGAAGTCGGAAAATTATTATTGTTGTTGCAACTGCTAACGAAAACCGCACAAATCACATCAGCTGCTATACTTTGCTGCAGATGGGCCGAAACACTTCAATGCACAGAGTACGTGCGCGAATTCCTGATCCATAACATTCCCAGACATACACCTTCTTGTCCCACTGTAAGTACAGGTGAAAACAGATAGAAATGGCTTCACTTCTGGGCTTGGTCTTTGTGCCCTTACAGGACACAGCGAAATAGTGCGCAAATTCTCGTTTTCTGCACTTCATTTCGTAGAAGAGTGTTACCATTCAATGGGATCGTCATGAATTTTGTTGTCCCGACACGGGAGGAACACATGCTGTCGCTCCCAGTAATCTAAGTTGTTATTCCATGTAACTTGTACTTCGCGCAGGTGCAGGACTGTGGTTCATCCGACTTTCAGTCTTTCCCTTCACTATATTGGACGTGAGCTTAATCCATAGCAATCCTACAGAACACATCCTTCTCATGTCTAAATTTGGCCCGCGTTCAGAGCGCAAGATTTTTGGATCTATCGTACATAACTAACGTATGTAGGCTTCTGTCTACGTATGACTCATACAAGACTCTCTGCCTTTTCAACATCAATCGCTTCTTTATGTCACAAAAGTCAAAAGAAAGATCGAATATGTTTTTTCCTTACCCCGTTCTATCCAGTCATAGTTTACTAAACCTCAGCCACTAACATGTGACGAATTTTCGCTTCTAAAATCTCCTTGTCACATCACTTACACTTTCCATGGAACTGATTTTATCGACGTGCATCCAAAATTCGTGGAAAAAAGTAGTTCGCGGCAGGCAGGCTTGGGCTTTCTGATTTCTAGCCGTGAATAAATAGCGTCATTTCGTGGGAATATGATTACGTACGTAATATGATGGCAAAACGTGACTTTTACACTAATGATACACTCTAGATTATCAAAATTTCGGTCGTAAACCCTAGTAAATAGTAATGTAATAAAACCCTGGTAAATTCTAAGCTATGGATTCCCACTTGGATTCTGGGAGAAAATCTGAGGTAGTCAGCAGGAGAGTGGAATTTGCCGAAAGGACCTATCAAACGTAAGGGTGAAGAACCCAGAATTCGAGCGTGATCCTTCGCCCTTTCTGAAAATACATACATGACTTAAGCGAAGATCGGCAGAAATTCACCCAGGAACTAAACCTAAATGGCGCAGTTCATGTAAATAGATGTTTGTCGGCCGTTACCCGAGAAGTGCCAGTACAGCATAGCCGGTGGCTGTATTTAAAAAATTGGGTAAAGAATAAAAACTACGCACTCTATTGTTTTCACTGATCTTATACCACTAGATTTTTAACTGTCCTGGAGTGTTAAGAGATGCCCAGAATGGCCATATTTAGATTTCAAGATTTAATCTACCAAAAAGACCTGGAACAAATTTCACTTCTATCTACCGGGATACATCTAGACGCAATTAAGTTTTGGTAGTCATCTTTCACTTTAGGTAAAAGTTGATCTTAGTCAGATTTAGTAATCATACTTCCGTAGAGTAGGGCTCCAAGCTCACACTTTGGTCATTCTGGGCTCTCTTTTCAGAATCTGATTCTACTAAAATACTTCCTTTTGCTCGACTCGGTGTCTCCCTCAATTTTGCTAAATTCCAATGAATTCTACTAGCAACCAAATGCACTCAAACCCTCGCTGATTGAATATACGCTGAGATATTGTAGTCAGCTAGTTACGAGCACAAGAGGACTCGTAACGTACATAGTGGATGATAAAACTGGCAGTAGGTCCCAGCTGTATACGCTTCCCAATCTAAGTGAACTAATTGATATATTTTGTTCTTCAGTCAGTTTTTCGCCGTCCTCGACTAATTGATTAGGGTCGTAGCGACGTCAGAAAAAAATTCGGACACACTTCCGGACTTTGTAAAGAACCAAATACGTTTCTTACACGTTAAAAAATCGATTTGATAGAGGTGACGTCACTCGACTCTTGCGCTCTTCACTATCCACCTCCACATGCTCCTTGGTCATAGTTCTGCAGCCGAAGAACGCTCACCAGCGAGGGCTGCTGGTCTGCGCCGCCCACGCGCAGGTCACCTGCACCGCGTCATTCCGTTACCACCGCTCTATTCAAGATGGCTGATGCGTTCTCTCGTAAGCAGTTTTTTCTTGCTCTTTTAGCCTTCTTGGAAGTTCTTCTCAAACTGTTATGACCAGGGGTTTATACCTATGACTTTATGACCAAGCGTTTATTCATCTATGTATATTGTTTTATTCATTTACTTCTGCGTTAGGCGAATATGCAAGAGCAGGGATCTCTTTCGTATAAGAAGCCCTTGTTTTAACCAACGGGTAAACCGAGCCTTCCATCTTTTCTATCCATCCTGTTTTGGCTTCTACTCCTTCATAGGCTTGCCTAAAAGGTTGGACCGTCAACCTGCTTGAACCCTCTGTCAGCCATTATATGTGCAGAGATATAGTGATTAACAGTGACCTCTTCATCTGCTTGTGTTTGCCTTTTTTGTATAATATACACGGCAGCATAAAAATGGATTGCCTATGTCCATTCAGGACGGATGCGTTCAAGAATCCTGGCTTGCCCAACGTAGCGCTTTTTCTTAACAGTTATGCTAGTTAACGATGCTTGATTTGGCGCATGCTATCCGGTGTGCTTTGCGACAAAAAGGAAATATCACAAACCGACTATGGTTGAAGCCTTCTTCAACCTTGCAAGACCTGTCGCGCTCCATGGCGCCGAATGTAGTCCTGCGACCGGGGAAGTAGAATGCATTCTCGGCGCCACAGAGACGAAGCAAATTCCGACGGTTGCTCGTTGTCGCTTCGTGGGTTTCGGTTCAGTTGTTAGGATCACATTGTTCGTGGCACCCAGAACGTTTCTGTTACAACACAAAGGAAGAGAAGTTAATTGCTACCTGATCTCCGTTCTGTTCTTACAAATATGCAAAAAAAAAAGATATTGAGTGTGAACGCTTCTGGAACTCTTCATTATAGGGAGAGGTTCTAATCATATATTGAGTGTATACATAGGCTAACACTCTCTGTAACCTTCCTTCTTCTCCCCTTCTCCTACAATCGTGCAGCACGAATGCAGCCCGTACAACGTACTATGGTATTCGAGTTCAAAGCATGCGACCACCTCCCGCTACTTGCTGTCATTTTCCCCTCAAATGCTGCCATTCTTTCTCAGTTGCAGACAAGAGCAGAGAAGCTCCAGCAGCGTTTCAGAGAGGAATGGCAGCAAAGGAGAAGATTTGCTGAGGCTTTGAACTGGACTTATCACGCTGTTTGAGCTGCGTTCTTACTGCATTGTTTAAAAGTTGGGTGAGACTTGGGTGTTGACAGCTACATTACGTACTCAGCAATGGGATAAAGACGTAGAGAATACAGAAAATATGTGCAGGCTAGGGCTGCAGCAGAATATTGGTGAAATCGTCCTTGATCCTGGACGTACCCGCACCCCGAAGCGGCAACTGCTTGTCACGCTCCACGCCTATCCGAAACTAGCTGGCATCCCCAGGCAGATCGTCGATCGTATGAAAGGACTAAGTGACGTCAACAGACCAGTAAATGGCTCCCCGCTACGGAACCCTCAGGAAAATTCTGTAAATGCACAAACCTTAGAGTTAACGCTGTTGAACCTACCTTTCATCTACAGAAAAACTTCGTAGGAAAGATATTGTCGGATATTACCACCTTTAAAAAAAAGAGAACCCTTCCCTTGTTGTTTATTTCCTCTAGGGGATTATTTGGAGAAAAAGTGAAGTGCTGCAGCGTTCTCTTCAGTGATTTTCCTTTTTGTAGAGATTTTCAAATCATGCCTCGTTGCCCGGTTTTCTTTCCAACTACATGTTGAGCGGTGAATCTCAGGACTGGTTTGGTTAATCCCACCCATTTTATTGTCTTTCATTTCTGTGAACTCCTTGTAACTTACTTTTTGCTAGGTTGGATACCATGCTGTTCGCATGTTCGATACAATTAATTATTACTGTTAACTTCTTGTTCCTTACTTCAGCCTAGAAAGAGATTATAATCGCTATCGCTCTCCTTTTTGTCCATGGACGCTCGAAATGGTTTTCTCGTCTTCACAGTTAATCATCATTTAGTGGGATTCACGGCCAGGCCTGTTGGAAAGGGTGTTACGGTATTACCGGGCTGGTCTTCTTCGCAGTTTTGATGTTTCATCAACACGTGACGGTGTTATTACTTCCTTGGGAAAGTCTCGCTTTTAGTGGTGTGTGCGTTGTAAAACTAAATGTTATTGGCCACGCGATAGGGTTTTCCCATGTGGATGTTTGTTTTTAGAACTCTCTAGTCGCTAGTTATAATAGGACTTGCTGATGGACTCATATTTACTAGTCCCTGAACAGGAACCGAAATGGATTAATTTAAATTAAAGGTTAGGGCAGGATCTGAGAAAAAATTCAAGTTTCCGCGAAGCGGAATACCCTACAACGCCCTTCCCCCATATCTCTTTCATGGCTGTATTGCTATAATTTTTCGAAAAAAAATTCGATTCACTCAACATCGAATATTCGAATTCTAATTGATTTAGCGCATTATTTGGTTCTGAGTGTACTCCACAGCTAATCTGTATAATTACTCAGTCCTGAGAATACTCTCCCTCTCCCCTCCCCCACAGCGAAGTGGTATAATCAGCGTTATGGAGAAGAATTCCACGGCGATTCCTGATGCACTTCTTTTGTTCGATTACAAACTGTCTCACCATCTAGCAACCTCTTCTTCATGAGCCTGCTGTAATTTTCAATCCGCTCTTTTCCTCTTCCAATTCGGGAATGGTTCTCTCAATGTAGAACGCATCCCATTAAGCTCAAATGTGTATAAAAGTCAAAAATTGCCTCAGTTGTCCATATCCGTTTCGCATGTTCATAGAGAGAAGTGAAGAATCCGCCCCAAAGCTATCTTTTTTAGTTTTTTCGCTGAGGAACTTCTCTCAGACAATCACTCCCCGGTTCACTGCACTTTCGTCTCGCACGTCTCTTTCGTCACCTCCTTGTTTGTCTAATTTAGATGTTATACATCATTCTGACCGGTCATCATACAACGCATGGTATCACGTGGTCGTATAAATTTCTAAGATATCTTTAGTTGATGCGATCGTAAAATTCCGTGGATTCGAAATGATACAAGTTCGCAACTTTCAATTAGGAATACAGTATGCAAGACCTTGTAAGACTGTAAACAACTCTGCTCTTTATTTGTCATTTTCCACTGTTCGCGTTTGACCCCTGCAAAGGTTACACTTATAAAGCGGGAAGGATCGCAGCGCATTGCTAGGGAGAACTATCATCTTTTATAAATTTCGCTGATAACAATGATGGATGCGTTGGTCTTGCGATGATGCGATAGAACCAAAAAACAAAAGCGCGTCTAAGTCGACCGCCCCTCGTGGTATCAGGAAATCAACTGTGTTGCGAGGGGCTGTCTTTTCCAATGGAATCACAGAAGTATTCGTGGAACGTGGGACTAGCTTTAGAGACTATTCATTGAGTTTACTGTGATTTTAGCGTAATTTTTAGCGATTCATGAAAGTTCCCGGGAACAGTATAGGCTTCTCGACAGGGGCAGAATTCATGGAAATTCCAGGAACGCTTCTAAAGTCCCTGCTCATTCAGGACAGGATTACTAATTTATTCAACAATCAAGAAGAAATTTGCTTTTTCTGAAAATCAGTTCTTGTTTCTGACCTGAGCGATTGGTCGGTACAAAAATATCCATTCTTACCAGGAGAGTTCTCCTACGTACTTTGGATCGTAACTACTGCAGGTCGACCATTATCTTTTTGTGAAAGTTCATAAATCCCGTCGCAGATGGAAAACGATAGAAAGGAGGAAACTTTCTGAATAGAAAAGCTGTACTGCGCTGCCCTTCACATCCTTTTCTAACCTTTGCTGCTACCAATTTCTCGTACAAAGATTAGTTTTTGCCATAGTATGTCGTGAATGCTGGGTGTATCGTGAATGCAACCGGACATATTTATTCGTGCTTATGGAGGTTGGCTACTGCACTCCCAATAATGCTCATAAATCCGGCCTCTTCTGCATTTGAGTACACCGCTACTGTGCAGAAGTTCGCCGAGAACCTCAAAATCCCCATTTTTTAAACTTTCCTGCATGGGTCGCTGGTTTGAAAAGAGGTACATATTTTCTTCTCTTTTATGGGCTTCTCAGTTTTAGGTGATATCCTAATTGCTTTCACTAGAGTACACATACGTACAACGTAACCTGTTAAAGTTTAACGAGATGTTTTCATATCTTATTGGAGAGCAATGAACACACTTGATTCGTCTTTTTGAAATGAAATTTGTCGAACATGGGCGTTTGGCACCTGCAACCGGACATATTTATTCGTTTGATTCTTGAAGCAATGCAGTCCCACACACGTCGTCCTCTGACAGTCGCTTATATAATTTTCAAAAATAAGTGACTAGTTGGCTAATATTCGAATTTTCCGGTACCATGCATATTTTGATGTGTGTTCAACTTTAACGGAGCTTTGCTGCTGTGAGGTCCGGCTGAACTGACCCCCTTCCGAAAAAATCCCCTTTCTTCTCTCACGAGTGCTTTTCTGCGACTATGTATGTATCATGGTCGGACAACTAAAGCTCAAATCCCTGTTCAGACCCGAGCTGCTCGAATTTTCCAGAATAGTCAAGAGAAAAGAACGAGCACACATAATGCCGCACACTGTTCCTTCATCAGAATTGGAGCCGAAAGTTAGGCAACATCTGGCAGAGGAGACCAATCCAAGACCATTTTGACGTTTTTCATAGTGGTTATGTTGTGGTGCGGCCTAATTCTAAACCATAAAATGATTTCTATGGAAATTCTGTTTTGGCAGTTTGTGTGCTGGAATAAAAAACATGGAGACACGTAAAGGGTTTCCATTGGAGACCATTACAACCATTATAACTGCAGGTACACTATTAGTGTAAAACATCTAATATCATAGATGAGATGCCACGAGGAGGAGGGAAGCAACGGAAAACGCGCGTCATTTTTCCGACGATCTATTTAGTAGCTTGTGTAGGTGCATCGGGCTGACCAAGTTTTTTCTACATATATGCTGTTTTATTGCACAGAGAAAAGTATTATGTTCATCCATATGTATTCATTTATATTCTTTCACGTGAAAATCTCGCTATCCGTTTTTGCTAACCATGCAGTCGTCGCCGTTACTTACGTAAATACGATCTACTCAAGAACCTTGCAACGATGTCACTACCGAGAAACATATGCATTTAACAGTGTCAAGTACTTACATTACTATTACTACTAGTTATCACTGTTTTCCATTATTTGTTAGTCATGTATGCAATTTACTCACTACCGTTATCATAATATTCTTCAACTTGTCCAGGTCGGATGCTTTCTGATGGCCTGTGACTGAGTCCAAGCTGTTTTTTTAAGGAATGCATCCGAAAATATAGTTTGCTTGCCATTTCTCTCGAACTATGACGCTTTTCCTTTTCGAAGAGTTCCCGTCAACACTTCCCAGTCCATCTAAGAGTCCAACTACTATACATGTCATGTTTTTTTAACCGTTACCGGGAAGAAGTAGTGATTTTTCATGTGAAATCTGCGCGTGGTCGAGCCATATCACCTGATCACATCTGCGTCGAGAGTCCTCTTCGTGGGAAACTAGTTGTGACAATTTCTTGTCCCTATAAGGTGTTGGATGGTAACTATATAATACCCGTCAATTGGTCGCAGGCAGTGTGACGACTTCTAGCAGCTCGGTCATTGGTTGCACAGCGCATCGCACGGAAGAGCTCTGGGTTTGACGCAGCTGTGGATCCGTAGTGATACAAAGGCATAAAAAATCAGCGGATCCTCATTAAGAATAGGAAAATGTGGCTCTCTGCAAAGTCCCTGCATGTTTCCGTAGTGCTAGCTTTATTCTACCATCGAGTGGATTCGAACCAACCTGACCATTGTTCATGAATGTTTGAGAGTCCGCTTCTTTATCCATTCGTTTTTCGTGCCATTCGTGTTTCTAATCTTCTTCAGTCGGCTGATGCCTTCATCCTTCATCAGTTCTCTATTATCACCATTCGACCTTTCCGACCGGACCGGCCTGAAGGCTGGATTGGTCGACCTGCCGGCCGATGATGGGCTGCTGCCCAGCCCGTAGATAGTGATAAGCCGGACGCCGGCCGGTCGTGGGTATGGTAGAGTGGGCCGGCCGATGGACGATGTTAAGCCGGACGCCGGCCGGTGATGGGCTGCAGCTCGGCTGATAGGCACCTACTCTGGTCGATCGGGCCGGCTAGTCCAAGTGTTTGAGTTAATACGGCAGATTTATTAAATCATTCTTATTTTTACAGCAAAATGTTTGGAAGATTGATTCCATCGTGTTTGCTCTTCATAGCAACTGTCTATTTTACCTAACTACGTTCATATACCTCATGGCAAACTGCAGCTTCCTCCTAGAGAAGAAAGCACGAATTTTCCTCAACAATATATCCAGCTCTGATGGTACAGTGGCCCGTATGTCACCCACAAAAGAATTTACCAAGTGATTTGCAATATACAGGGTGGTCCAAAATTACGGAGACAAGGCTACAATGCGAGTTCTTCGACTTATCTCGAGTTTTGGCGTTTTGCATCCAATCTTTTGCTGTTCATTTGTTCAATTGTACAGCTTCTCCCAAAACATTACCTAACACTACGACTTTGGCTGCGTGACCATTTGGACCCTACAGTAAGCCTACAGTAATTATAGGGTGGGGACGCGGGACGGCTGCGGTGCGTGCGCTGCCGCCGATAGGGCGGGAGCGCGAAGAAATGTGGACGAGCTCTCTTAGCTCATAGGCAGCAATTAGCTGTAAATTTGCACCTAGAGGTTACTGGACGTGCTGAGCACGAATTTCACATCCATTTCGCACTGTGACTTCATCTTTCGCGGCTACAATGGATACTGAAGTAACTATTTCTCAGGATCTTATGGAACTTTGAAAATGGGCTGTTCCCTTTGATAATCTAGATTTTTTTGATTATCATAAAGCTGTCTAGAACCGATGAACTAATTCCAATAACGCAACACCTTGAAATTACTACTATAAGGGTTACATTTCCTTAGAGATTGATAGATTCCAGTCATTAAATTAAAGCCATTGAACTCTCAGTTTTCCTCATCCGGAAAGAATATGTAGCATATTCAACCATGCTGAAAACGAATCTGAGGCCCCATCTTTCGCAATTACATTTGTCTAACCTTTGTGGTATACACATCAAAATTGTTGCTGTGTGCTTCAGTATTTCAAGGGTGAGTTTGTAGTCCTTTTAAAGAATTACCGCCGTCCCTTTTTCTCACGAAGATAGGAATGGGAATATCCCTTGGTATGATATTCAAATTTTTTTATTGATTCAACAACTACTTTTCCCAAAGTGTTAGTGCGTGTATGTGACCTCAATTACGCAGTGGTTGGCAGATTTTCCCTAAGGAACTTACCGAAACAAGATGGTATAGCCTTAGGGCGACGGCAAGTCCTTAGGTGTTAGCACAGGTCATAATGAGAACGGCAAAGATATCATATCCAGTCACTCCAAAGAAATTGTAATATAATAGAATATAATGCGGATGGAAAACAAGAAACAACAACAAAAATGTCCTAATCCAATTAGCAGCGGACATCATCCGAAAGCGCATGTTGTGCTAATGTGTAAAATTTTACAAGAGGCACACTAAGCAGTACATCGGAAAGTGCAAGGTGTGGGAAACAGAAAAAAGTTAAAGTCATTGTGAATGGCCACCCACCTTGGTTATGAGATCCAGAATCTCGTGCGGATACACCGAAATTCAACGCGGGCTGAGGGTGCTTTTCGATTCTAATCACCATCATTAAATGTATTATGAGCGAAATACTTCTCAGAACTTTGAGAATGGAAGTTGATGAGCCTAACAAGTTCTAGTCCCCTTTCTAAACAGTGAAAAAGAACCAGAAACAGCCCTAAAGTACGTTTTTGCTCTGTTTTTGCACAGAAAGTCATGTCCGCTTCCTTATAAATCTTGTTTTCAGTACTCATTCGAGCAGATCTCTCGTTATGATATTCATTCGAGGACAAAAACTTACTTCACTCTCATAAAAATTGTTTAATCCTTGGAGCAAACGCTTTTAGAAAGGGCAGATTATCTAGGAAGACAGCACTTCCGCGCCACAGCAGGCGACTACATAGTTCGAATTCTTCATGCGTTTTCTCGCCGATGGTTGGAGAAATCGTTAAATGTGATGGTAGATTTTGTTAAGTGTAGAGTGAAAATATCGTTTTGGAAACAAAATTGCCAACTCTTTTTCCAACGTTAGATATGAACCTTTTTGCGTGTCTCCGTAATTTTGGACCACCCTGTACACAGGTGTTATTTGGGAATCTGTTGTGGGAAGGATTGCATTTGGGAAGGGAGCTGCTGCCGAGCACTTCTATGGGCCAATTCATTCAGATGGCCAATCATAAAGCTCGCTCGCACTGCCCCTATCACATACAATGCTCCACACCCAAGGAATTAATGATTTATGGTGCATCTCTCTCCATCCAATATAAGTTTTGCTTGTTCGCAGCTCTCCCACACTGCTACATTCTTCCAAGATTCACTGTACCTAATGACATCGTGCAAATGTTCGCAGTAAATAGTTTACATAAACATTTGCAGCGGAATAGATCTCATGGGGGTCAGAAGTCAAATACAGTCTTATTAGATGAGCGGAAATACCTCCTTATACCTACAAGAGGGCAAGGTCTTCCTGCAATTACAACTTTGAATCTTTCGGAATTTCTCAAGAATATTGATCTTCCTTCTTCTATTTTCGAAGCGCTAGGCATGCCCTGAATAAGTGCTGACGCCACTGAGAATCATGACAAAACGCGTTTTTTTTTTGTGAGTAACTTGGAGAAAAGGTTAAACGTTTGCATACATGGTTTGTGACTAATCGGAACCTTTGTGAGTACCTCAAAAAAAAGCAGAGTTATTTTACTATATAATGGCTGTGTCAATACCACGGTAATCGTCATCGCGAATTTCTCTCCTGATCGCCTGTTTCTGTAGCAAATGATCTCTGACCAAAAGTCTCAGCGTTGTTTAGCCTCAAACTATTTATTACGGGTTGCAACAATGTGACTTGCATGCTTGGACTGCGACGAAGTCTGTCTGTAGCGCTGTCAGTGAAATTGGAAACTAGTTGATGGATGTTCTTCGTTGCACGGCGAGAATGAAAAAAGTCCTTTCAATGAATCAGCCACTATTGGAGCCTATTATTTGAAACAAATGTCTATGACGGTTTAAAATTGTCGTTAATGATCCACAGAATGACATTCACTTTTTAGATATCAGCGAAGAAAGTGAAGGCGCCACATCACAATCATCAACAATGCCACCAGCCGCCCACGACTCGATGACTCCTGGTACTTCCGAATCGGGAAATGTCGATAAGAAGGGCCAACAACAAGAAGGTGGGTGATTCTTAATTCATCACTGCTTATATGTTTTCAAGACATGACATGGTGCGATTGCTCGAAAGGTATAGGTTTGCTTAAAAGGGCTGAGTTATAATAGTTCTCCAAGATTTATTCTGCCATACAAGCGGATTTTATGTGTTCGGGGCTTGCCTAGACCTTAAATAGTTTTGAGCCAGTGTTTCAGAAGGCCCAACGTAGTCAAAATATATCTGTGAGTGCTTGGGAGACTTGTACTATCTATCTATCTCATACTATCTCATAAGTAAACGTCATGTCCCTTAAGTTGACGTCATTTTCATCTGTGAGAGCTTACCAAGCTCAAGCAAATCCTCAAAATTTGGCTTAGTTCAGTTGAGTGACTTTTAGGAAGTCCAGCGGGGTAACTAGTTAGATTTTGTTTCCTTTGATTTTTTCCATTTGAGCTATGTATGTTGATTCCTCAAAGCCAATTTCGTTCATGTTAGAAAGGACGGATGCAAGCTTCTCACAGTTCTGTTCGAACTTAGTTAGAACATCTGTTTGAGTAGGTTTTTGTAAAGGTCATATGGCCAAGCAGGTATTTGAGACCAAATTTAATTTTGCTGAACTAAAGCTGACTCTCTCGTGTATTTCTTCTCATCTTCCACTACTCTAAACCTCGCCGCCTGGACATTTTACGGGTCCTGTTGCCTGGCCAGCAGACATGCTTGCCTGCTGGCCAGGCACGCAAAAGCCGTAAACTCAACACCCGGAAACTGTTCAGGAAATTCAGACCCGGAATCTAATTAGGCAGACAAGAACACCCGGAAGCTGTTCAGGCAACACCCGGAAACTGGCCATGCAACGTTTCGTCGGAGGCTGACCCAGCCGGACATATCCACGGACGTCCTTACAAGAACCAAATAACATGGTCTTTCACAGTGCGAAGTCCCACGAATCCCCATGGAACTCTACCACCAAAGATCTTGTGGGCGAACCACCACTTTATGACAGCCCTCTTTGTCTCGAAGCTAGGAACACAACTTCAACCTCGAGTCCTCTCTTCACTAGGCTGCGTGCATGCAGCAGTTTGCAACTCGTGTGATAATACAGAGAAATTTGATCCGGAAAATGTGATCAAAAATTGTGGGATTTTTGACTTTATGGGAGGAAATTAACTGCACATCCATCTGGCATAACCTTCAGCTCTAAATGTCTTCACACTGTGGAAAAATATAGGTGCTACTACAAAAATTGCCTGGCAACATTTGTAATCTGGTCAGGCAACAGGAAATACCCGTAATCTGGTCGGGCAACAGGCGATGCCCGTAATCTGGTCAGGCAACACCCGTTTTCTCGTCAGGAAACAGCGAGTCCGGAAACCTAATCGGGCAACACCCGTAAATTGAGCTGTATCGGATGTTGACCCGTGAATTGTCCAGGCTACATCTGAAAACATCGATTCAGCCGTAAACTGGCCAGGCAAACATCAGATCTCCCGTTTCTTGGTCAGGCACACCCCTTCTCCCGGCTGCTGGTCAGAGTAGATGCTGTACAGAGCCGCAGCTCAGGATTTCCCTTGCTTAAAACTACTTAATACAGTGATTTACTGAGTGGATTGGGAAATTACTGAGTTTTTCATGCAAATATTGTGTATGCAATTGGTTGAACTGTATTTGCAAGGTGTCCTTAAAAGAGCTATGCACTTTCGCTGAATTTATCTCCCTGTATCCGTTTTCATGAACATACGAGATCGCAGAGGGGTGTGGTTTTTTTACTCATTTTTTTACTGCCCATCGCGAACGTTGCGGGATACCTGTAAGGATTAACAGCTCCTCATGAAAAATCAGAAAGCATGAAGACCACGTGCGCTTATTTCTTGGGAATGTCCATGCTTTCGGAAGTGCTCCTTATAGGACTTAGGTTGACCGAAAATGCTTTAAAACATGCAAAGATGTGTACTCGGAAAAGACATCTATGGGAGGATGTTCGAGCGTTGTGGTTGCCAGATAAGCGGGAGCACTGCCGTCCCTTCTCCGATTAGATCACAGAGGTAGCCTATGGTTCCATAAGCAGGTACTTTCTGCATGCCTATGAAACCTATTGGCTCAACGGAAAGCATAAAAACTTTCCTGGAACGTCAGCGAATTTAGACTCTGATGTTGAATCCGCTGAAGACTTCATTACAACGGCGTAATCACCCAAACGTCAACTTCATCATGGTAAGAACAATGTGGGTAGCGCCACGACTCTGCCAGCGCAAGTAAGGCGATCAAGTTTCTGTATTTTCGCCGAAACGTAAATACGCACATCTCTGTTATTTATGTTTTTGCGTAAAAAACGGTACTGATAGCTCTGCATATTGTTATCATGGCCATGATAACTAAAACTTCATACATATTCAAATGGTTTATGGTATGGCGACGGATTGCAGCGCCGCTCGTATTTTTTCTTTGCGGAAGTTAGGAGAGGTGTTATGCGTAAGCGGGCAGTAGCCTGTGATTCTCACAAGGCTTAAAAACTTGGATTATGTGTTTCCATTACAAACAAACAGTGAGGGGTCTTTATGAGGACTGAAGTGCATGGTTGGCTTTGACACTCTTGTGAAGGGCACATTCGTCTTTTAGAGTTGATCCTACTTTGTTCAGGAAAACCTGTTGCAGAGATAGGGTCTTTTCTATAGAAAGCGCGGGGTTGGTCTACATATACATGCGCATAATACAGAATAAGAACAAAAAAAATAAGAGCAGCTTGCCTTGTTTTCCCACACCAATTTAAATCTCCGGGTGATATTCACATAACACACTAGTATTCCCTTAATGTAGTATATCCCATGTGAGGGACTGAATAGTCCTACTGCCACGAGCTAAGCCCGGCTAACCATAATTATTTGTTTCAGAAGCCAAGCCAGACGATGCTAAGGACACCAGTAAGACAAATGAAATACCAGACATTGTCGTCGAGACCACCGAAGTCCCTAGGAGGTCAGTTTTGTCATGTGTTATGAAGTGTTTGTCTTGGAGCTCCCACTAAGATGAATGTGCTGAAGGACGCTGCATGAATAGTCTAATACGTGAAATACGGCTTAACTGCATTTCTCCCCAGTTGCTGTCGTCCTTCCCTTAATTGCTGCTTCAGCTTCACTCCCGGTAGCAGCAACTGGGAAAAGATGGCAGCAATTCAGGGCAGGATGTCAATAGGGCAGTTGAACTTAAGTGAAAATATATGTGTGTGGTATGTTTAAGAACAAATAACACAGTTAAGTAAAATTTGAAAGAAAAATCGAGGTGACCATAATAACATCAGGATGAGGAAACGCAAATGTAGGATCTGTACAGCTTTCCACCATAAGTGCTCCATGCGAATCCGTACATGTCTTGCTGGTGCCAAAAATCCAGTAAGAGTGTGTGGAAGACCCCAGTGGTCCGGGCCCGCTAGCGCGCACTCCACCACAGGATCGATCGGTGATGTTAAGACATAGTGTGCGTAGGCGTAGACAATCGGAGTACCAGGACTCCTATGATGCGTCGCTGATCGAGTCCAGAACCCTGGAGTGTATTATACATAGTTTTTGCCTAATGTATATACTGTATACATGATGTGCTCCAGTGGCGGACGCAGAAAGTGGGTGGGAGGGGGGGGGGGGGCGTGGGACAAAAGTGGGGTCTCCGCCGGTTTGGGGACTCAGAGGTTAATAAAATCAATAGAAACCTCAATTATAATAATAAATAATTAATAAAAATTATATTAAGAATAATAATGAAAAGAAACCAATAAAAATAAACTGATACAAGATTTTCATATGTATTGTGAAATAATTTCAAAAATTTGCCGGCCCATTCTCGGGGGGGGGAGCGCCCGACCACGCCCCCCCCCCCTGCGTCCGCCACATATGCGCTCGTTATTTCGACAATTTTTCGCATTGTGCGCTGCGCTCGTTGAGGGGCGGAACCTAGCCGACGCACGAGTTTAACAAGCTTTTTGAAGCAAATGCTCGATATCCACACAATTCCAGGTATCTTCCCCGAAGTATATCTGAATGTGAAGCCATTGATGACCGTGACAGCCAGCGCTCCATACTTCGAAATCCACACCTGGCCAAAATCCGACCAATCATGGAAAAGCGTCAGTCGTTTGACTTACCAGCTGATCGAACGATGAATGACAGCACCAACGAAATGGACGTCATCGAGCGATACTATCAGAGGAATCAGGCAACGATTAATAGTAAGGGTTGTGACTTTACTGTGAGTTTTTTCAACTGATAATACATATTATATGTATTACAGGTCTGCAAGGCCGCAATTTGGAGGCGATCCGTCGAAATCCCGAGCGACGTCATCCTGTGTCGTTGGCTTCGCGGAGAAGTGGCCAGTCAGAGTTGGTCATGCCGACGGCGAATATCAGAGAGAGGAAAAGTATGTATTCTCAGAGATCGCAATGTAGAAATCTTTTCTTTCTCTCCAAAAAAAAACTACAACTTTATTGGCTGCCCATTCCAGCTCAGCGTGTTTCGCGATTGTAAGCAGAAAAGTAAGAAAAGCTCTTATTCACTCATCCAGATATGCACTATGTAAGGCTAATAGTAGCTGTATATAAATACGAGATAGTGCAACTATTGAGACCATCACGACGCAGCACAAGCGACCGCGGCGCGGCGCCATAGTTGTGTGCCGCATTACACGGTCCATTCATCTCCTCTAGTTCCCTGTTCAAAGATATCCGCACTGCGACGGGGTGCACTATGTCGTGCTGGCCTCTACAGCTGTAGCACCCTGTCTGACCTGGTGGGCGTGGCTTGGCTGCAAGTCCCAGACTTGTTTGTTTTTCAGTAGAGGGCTAATAAGAATTTACTATCCAGGCTATGTCCATACTCCTGAAAAGATTTTCCCGCTTGCGTTCACTTGCCCTCTTGAGGGACTCAATCTGCTCTCGTTTTTGAAGCAAGTCTAGTCCGTTTATATTTTCAGATTTCGTGAAATCGTTCTACTGGGTTGCCGCTAATCACAAGAAGATCGGATTCCGTCATATCTGTATGCTACTTCTGGTTCTCGTGTACACACTCTTGGGTGCTTTGATGTTCTACCTCATTGAGTCTAATTATGAAAAGAATGTAAGTCAGAAAGCAATTATTCACAAATAAGGTTCTCATGTCTCACTGCTTTCTTTCGGGGTTTTTTCCATCACTGGATGGAAACTGCTCACATTTATTGCCTTAATTTGTTTTCTAGAGTGACCAAATTTTCCAGTATTCCGTCTCAGCTCGCGAAAATATTCACATCCTTGTACACTCATTCATGTTTGTCCAAGCTTTGTGGATTACACCGAGGCGCTACAACACCACAACGCGGTTTCGCCACGGTTCTGACACATCCTGACATCCTCAACGGATCCTTCGCGAGCATTGCGGTCCTTTTCATTGCTAGCGCGTCAGCTCCTGCGTAGTAATTGTCAGAACATGTTAGAATTGAAGCGAAAATGCGTCGCGTTGGCTAGTTCTACGACTCCTTCGTCTTTGTTGGCGTGAGGATCAGAGACTGATCTATGGCTTACAGCCACAGAACTCTATGAGCTAACGAAGACGAATCGATCAAACTCTCTCAAAGCCTTGGTCTTAACCCCATGCAACCCTTGATTAAAGTCTATCAAGAAGGTACTAGCTAATCCACCCCTGAAGCAAAAATTCCGCAGTTTTTCTTTCCGAAAGTGTTTTCCTTTGCTCTTTTATTTTTGGTCTGTTCATCGTACATAATCGCAAGTCTTCAGATCGTGGTGGTTCGTAAAGGTGCATTGGACAAACTGATTCTAGAAATCGCCACTGAGATGACCAACAAAGTGAACGATCCAGATGAGACGGTAAACGTAACCATGATGGAGGACTATATCAAGGTATGCTTACAAAATCCCACCACGTGGCAATGACCCTTCTAAATTTGACCTTGCAATATGTTCATCAATTCGCCGCGATCATGTGTTGAATTTTAGTGTATTCGGTGTTTACACTTCTGTAGATAGCACTTTCCAGCGTGCCTACGTGGCTCTGCTGCAGCAAGAGTCAGCGTACAAAGGCAGCACATTCTACAAGTCAGAGGATCCAGACAATAACTATAAATGGACTTTTGGCAGCGCATTCTTTTTCTCGATGAATGTGTACACAACGACTGGATATGGTATGTTTGATGAGAATAGCTTTGTGAAATGTCTAGTCGTTCTTGGAAAACCATATTTGATGCATGTGAACACAAGGACTCGGTGAATTGGGAAAATTTCCAAGGAAAAGGCAACACAGTTTTTCACACCTATTCAACTAGTCATGCAATTAGAATCAGTTGCTGAACGAAGTAACTGCCGAGTTTTTTTTTGTAGCACGACAACTTGGATTTGGGCACAGATCATCTAGAGGGTAGCAATGAACGTTAGGGTCCGCAACTTCTATTTTAATAATTATAGCTGTGTAATGCTATCAAAACGGCTTGAACTACGTATCAACCTCAAAGCTTCCCTCCCGAAAATTTCTCATCGAATTTCTTAAAAATGTTCTACTCGATGTTCATACTACCTTATACATAGGCAGTAAAAAAGTTCGTACCAATTTTGTTTTCAATGCCTCATTTTCACTTTTTAGTACTCGTTTTTTATTATTCATCATTAGAGTTCATATATTATTTCAGCTATTTTGTTTATGAATTTCTTGTTGTTGGAGTTCTCAAGGTGACATAAACACCAGGTTTTTCACGCACGACCCCCATAACGTGCAGAAGACACTGTGTGAATCGGAAGTTCACTGGACCCGATAATTCGCCACCCAATGCTACATGTACAGCAAGCACGGAGTGAAAAGGTGGAACTGAAGAAAGATCAAACACATTTGGAAGAATCATTAACTGTAACAGATTGGGTCAACATGTACGCAAAAGAGATTTATTAATCTTGATATTAACATTCATTCTTTCGAATGCGACGAACGGTTAATGGATATGATTAGAAAAATTCTAAGCAGCGATTAATTCAATACGCGTTAAAGTTAGAACTGTGACTAGCTAAATGTAATAGGGCCATACGGCCACAAGCACTACTATGCAATAAAAGAACAATCACACACACGACATGTAATAAATGTAGTAAAGAACGGAATCAACAAATGATTAAGAACGACCACTGAAAAGGGACAAGACTAACTAAAAGGGGGAAAGGGCCGCTATGCGCGGAAAACTCTCGAAGCCGAACTGAAGCGCCCGGAAGCCGCAACCATCGATAACCGATAAGGCGGATGTGGTCAAATACAGATCACAGCCGCCTTCGGCGCGATCGTGGGTACGGTGCTCAGGCCTCCATGTTGACCGGAGCGATCGCTTCGCGACACACTGCACGGTTATGGAAGTCCTGCTGTTAGTAACCTCACCTCAACGACATCAAGGAGGAATCATGTGGTGGTACATAGTTTGCTGCCGCCGAATAAGAGCTCCAGAAACGGGTAAAGTGCGGTCATGTGGTACAAATGGGCTAATTTCTGAGCATTTGGGATGCTTATGAACAAGCCATAGCAAGGCGAAAAGGTCGAAAAAAGTCGTGAAGATCAAGGGAGCAGCTATATACAGCAGGAAGTTGGGAAATAGTATGTCTTTGCCTCGCTGTTTTTTTTCAGTACTTTGAACTCTTTTATCTCTAGCACTGGAGAAGCAACATCTTCGAGGAGAGTTCGAGCACTTTTTGTTCTTGTTGTTCTTTTGAAATTTCTGGGATCATATGCCTTCTTAAGCCGGCCAAGTCTCACCTACTTTCGCGCATTGTGTTATTGATGCCCCAATAACGACTTTTCCGGTGTTGATATGCGAGTGACTCTAATTAACTCGAACATTCTGGAGCTCGAATGATCCTGCAAATGGCCACACCTTATATGTGCTAACTCTGAACTTCTGGCACCCGTTGCAGTCTCACAAATCTGCAAAACTGGTTTAGATATAATGTAACAACATGACATAATGTGACGTATTCGTACAGACCGTTTTCCACAATTTTTGTCATCCCTCTGATTTTCTCATAATAGTTCGGCCAGTTAACAAGAAAAAAAAAGAAAAGGAAAAGAAAACAAATTGCGAACTGCTGCCATTGCAGGACGTGACTAGGCATATTTTCTGAGTTTGATGGATACCTATCGCTGTAACTTGTTGGGAAATATAGTGAGAATTTTTATAGACGTCAGTGCACAGTTATATATTTGCATTAATGCAAAGAGTCCTATACATATTTTCATACGAACATAGAGTGTTCACTGATTTGGTAAATTTCCAGGCTCCATCGCTCCGGAGTCATATGCTGGAAAGACATGTGTGATGGTGTACGGCTTTCTATTCGTGCCACTGACTCTTGTCGTACTACGAGACCTCGGTCAATGGGCATTGGTACATACTACGAAGATATACGCTAGGCTGTTGATCATGTTCAGGTGAGCTAGCTGTTCTCTCTTTGAAAAATACAAAAGGAAACGTATTATTTTACTCTCTGATCAGAAGTTCTTTAATTAAGGAGGGCACGAGGATTTGAGGAAACAAAGGATGACGAGCTGATTACCTTACCGATAAAGTTCTGTATGGGTATAATGCTAGGTGAGCTCTAAACCTTGATATTTTGGAGTTTCTAATTCTCTTTGTTTGTTTAACTGTACTTTTTTGTTGAGTTGCTCGAAGGAATATTCCGTTAGTATTTCCTGAAGAAGAAGATGAACAATTACTTACTCTACTTATCAGCTACGGAAATCTCCTATTGATTTAGTTTTCATCTATGCGGTATAACGGATAATTATTGTAGTGAGCGTTGCAGAAAAATTCAGAGGCAATAACTACGAAGGTATCCAGAAAATGCTAGGCGCAATCATTCTAAACCTTGACGCGTACAATGGAAGTGATATCGAATATACATAATCGATGTTCCTCAGAAAATTAGTGTTTTAGGATACCTGCTGTTTGCTAGTCTATTTATTTACGAGTACGATGCCTTATCGGGACCGCCGGACACTGGGATGGACTTCTTCCACTCTTTTTACTTCTCTTTCATTTCAATGACGACAATTGGTCTTGGAGATATTATGCCGAATAATGTTACGGTATGTGTTACAATCGATAGCTAAACTATTGGGCTAACTAGGATAGGATAAGCTCGTGAGGTTTTACATGCTTATCAAAGCCACTGTTTTTTTTTCGTAAAGGTATCAGTCACAACAAGTGATTTATAAAACTCTTTTTGCATCCTGCTAAAGCTGTTGGAGGCTTAGCAGTTCCTCGAAAAACGGAACACTATAAAAAGCTTGAAAAACTAAAAGAAATAATTTGATAGAGATAGCCCCGAGCTTGTAGAAAGAGCAAAATGACTGAATCACTGTTCATATCAGTATCTCGATTGTCGTTCTGGTAAAATATAGCAACTTCCCAATGTGAATGATCGCACCGTACATCGTATCTCTTGGATGTTTTTCACGGGAAAGACAAGCTGAACTTAGACGTTACTGGGAATGAAAACGTATCTGTAGTGACCCTTCTTTACATCTAAAAAAATCGTAAGATGTATTCCAGTTGTGTCTTGCAGGACTTTCTAGCAACCTTATTAACACATTGCGGGCAATCAGATGCGCATGGCGCATCACGGTCTTCCGTCAATGGGTGGCCACGCGATGCACATGGTGCATCACGCCATTCAATTGATTTTGGTACTGCTCTTATTCGACCGCACTTTCACATACCCACAGTATTCAATACGGAGAACAAACCGTGAGATGGGGCCAGTCAGCAGAATTCTGGAATGAACTACCTTCTAGAGATAAGAATCCATGTCACAACGCTCTGATCTGTTAAAGAGGCATCTCTAAAATGAGAAATAATAGTCAGTCTTTGTTCTACATGCGAGAAAACATAGAGTCGCGGAAAAGACGCGAAGTGTACCAGAACCGTTGTTCTGTGGCCACGTGATGCACATCGTGCATCACGCAGTGCGACCAAAAAAGTATCGATTGGCCACGAACACTCGCCATAAGAGGACATGCTCGTCCGCAATGTGCTAATTACATTGGTGTTTGATGCTGCATGTGGACCTCCAGACGATGGAGCACTTGTGTTGTCACTATATTTCAAGCTGTGCGAGTTTTACCAAGGAAGCCGCGAAATATTGTACTATCTACTGTTCCCAAAAATAGTGTGCTACTCCCCCCCCCCCGGAACATTTTGCAGTTTTTTTACCTAGGGTGTTCTTTCCACACTACCTTAAACTGCGAAAAATTTCTTCACGCTAGCGTTTCTGCTAATACTATTTATCGCTTCAGTTTGCTCCTATCATTACCGTGCTGTTCTTCTTCGGCATGCCAATACTCAAAGTCGTTAACAGAAGCACGTACATTTGCGTGGAAAATGGAGTGTTCGGTGAGTCCCAGAGCATCTCAGGATCTTCTATGTAGGATCCTGGATTTTCGTTTTTACTGCTTCCATTCTCTGGATCACCTGTCACCTATACAATGTTTTTAGGTACAATGACTGTGCTGGAAAATCGTCTAGATAGTTGCTGGACCGGCGTGCGGCCGAATGATGCAGAGGTTGGTTTGACCGCTTCGTGGTGGCTGTGACGGCAAAGAGACTTCTCTTGCAGAATAAACCTCAGTAGGGGAGAAATCTGAAATTTCTCACTCAGTTGTTTTTTTTTCTCTCAACCATTCTTCAAGCTTTTGCTTCTTTTTAATTTGGATATGGCTGACATTCACAGAAATTGAAGCAACTTCCAGTGAAAGTTAGGAACTGACTATTGCTCAACCTGAACTTGAGCCTTAGCTGCCGGCATACTTCATATGAACTATAGCACCATGCGTGACCGCTGCCAAACGGCATTCATCTTGATAAATATCACTTATTCGTGAGAAACCCTGCAGTGATGAACCGGAAACCTGGACTCAGCAGGAGTCAATTCGATGTATAATCCTGCTGCGACGCAGTGTGCTATACTTTGCGTGGAGTATAGCGACAATATAAGCGACAAACATACTTTTTAATAGGTCCTTTAAAGTCCGAACCAAGTTCGCGAGTTTTTGGCTACGACTTCCAAAGAGAAGCGCCTGCACGTTTATCTGCTAATTATGTCGAAGATTCCTTTTTTAAATCATATATCTGCCTCCAAGCATATTTCGCTCTAGATGAGTGGATCTATCCTCTATCATAACTTGACGAACCGAAATTATTATTGAAAATTTAAAAAAAAGAACAATCCAATGATAGATGCGGAAAAAGCTAAGTATGAGAACATTTCGTTATTGTTCCATAGTTTCAGGCACAAGCTGTTTCACCTCGGCCCTCTATAAGAAGTCGAAGAAGTGCCACTGATGAAAGAGAGGGCGAATCATCAGATGAGGTGATGCTTCTATTCTCGATGAAAGACTCATTTTTTCTGTAATATTCTACTCCAAAGGTGAAAAAGTACGAGTAAACCTGAATTTCTTCCAGGAGGCGGAGGCCAACCAGTTCCTGAACAACTTCACTATCCGCTCCATAGCCACGTTTATGAAATCGCAGTCAGACGTTTACGGCGGCGACTTCGGTCGAGTTAATCTCAGACGCGGTGACTTGCTGCCGCATAATAATGATACGGTTCGATCGGTATCGTCAGCGACGCGTCGTGCCGACCAGTCTCGTTACTAGGGTTGTGAATGCGAATCCCTGAAAACTAGCGTGGAAAAAGGAATTCGCTGATATTCGCGGAGCTTTACGTGTATCTATTGTATTCTTCTCATTTTTTCACAGGAATTCGTTGACTTTTCTGGACTTTCCATTCCACATTATATCAGTTGACAGATAACAACAAATTGTTCCTTTCGTTGTTTGACTACTGACGTTAGGAACTAGGAAGAAAGAGCCATTTTTGTTGGAAAGACCACTGTTGCATGACGCTTTATGGGCTGGTTCAATACTAACGCTTGTCTGCTAACACAGTTTTCCTTGCATTCATGGCCCAGAAACGTCTTCATGCCTCTCATATGTTCCTCTCACATCATTACAGCTGCTAGTGTTCTTATTAGTTTCTAGGTTTGTGTCATTGCCATTTCCTGAAGTTCTCTACATTTTGCACATCGGTTTTTTTGTTACTGTGTATTATTGTGATTACTACTGTGATTCCATCGTTGTGATAATAAATCCTTGATTTTTTCAACTATTATGGTCGTCTTGTGGAGTCTCTGCTAGCATAAAATTGTTTCAGATCCAGATTAAATTAGCTTAGCTCCACCGGACTCTCTCGAAAGAAAAAAGACAGGAATGAAGTACCACCCCACTCCATTGTCTTCATTTTTTGCTGTTATTCCTTATAAGATCGTAGCTCATTACTCGTTTTGTTAACTACGTCACATTTCCCAACCGCACGGTTCGAGAATGATATTAAGCGGTAGTCTTCCCCGTAATCGCTCCCAAATTCTCCTTAGTTTCGTTCTTTCTTCCTTACCCTCCTAAACGAAGGCATTCTCATAGGCACGAACATGGGTTTCTCGCAAACACTATGCCACTTGAGATTTACCTTAACAGATTGTCATACTATTTCATTTTTTAATTATATCGTCTTGTCCCTTCAAGCATCTCAACCGTTTCTCCAGCGAAAAATCCCCGAATTCCCTTGGGCAAACAACCATAAATAGATAGGGTGTGCTCTTCCAAATTGATTGTGGGCTAATATTAGAAGGAGGGATCTCAAGAAAATGCTTCGGAAAGAGCTTGCCTACTTTTCCCCACGGCTGCTTTGCCAGAGGTCGAAGAGGGGCCAGTGCCTGAGAAAAGACCAAGTTTTGATGATGAACCTCCTCTTCGAGCATTGAAATACCAGACCTGACAATACACTGCATTTCATAACTTTCATAACCACTTTATTTTTTGCAGCTGTACGTGATGCAGCAATTTTGGGATTTTTCTATAGTTGGCAATAGATTCAGTGGGCTGAATAACCATGGAGCACAAATTTCTACTCCGCACACTTGTCTGCTAAGTTTTAAAATGCGGCGTGACCGTTTTCTCCACGTTTCATATCTATACGACCACTAACGAATAGTGAAAATTGATGAAAGTTTGCCGCCCCTGCTTGGGTGTACAAGGATGGCAAATGGTTTCACATTTTTCTCAGTATTTCTTGCGGTACATCCGTAAGCACAGAACAGAAAGCTCAGTTCTGGCCTCTGAATGATACAAGACGAAGTGGTTGAGCCATCGGGACGAAGAGTGGTTCTACTCACTGTCTCGTTTCCACTTATTTGCAAAATTCTGATGGATACAACAAGAAGAAGGATAACAGAAGCCGAAACATCCCACAGCTCATGATGAGAGTAAGATCAGCAGTCAAGTGTCCAACAGTTGCTTGTGGCTCAACCAGATCCGAGCAGAACTGAAACTCCCTGTCTCAAGCAGCATGGTGTGGAGAGCGCTACACCGCAACGAAAATGTTGTAAGAGAACGTACGAAGAACGCTCCACGTCTGATTTTTCTTTGAAAGGAACTCAGCACGGATTAGCTTGACGGAACATGACCCACAGTTTGGAGCAAACCGGTGATAATTTTCCGAGCTGGAGCAGTACGAATGAGGCTTTGAGGAATGCACCCTGATCATCTCCACAAATGAGCAAAAGTTCAATGTGGGTGGACCTGACGACATGGTAAGCTACTGGAAGGGTCTGCAAAAGAACCCCGCAACCTTCACTCGCCGCAACTTTGGACGAGGATCACTCATGGTTTGGAGTGGCTTTTCTGCCGGGATCAGACTAGAGATAGCCTTCGTGTCGGGACCCATTGACTCGATGAAGTACCAGGATACTCTACATAAACACTTACTCCCATTTTTGAGGGATATTGTCGACAGAAGTATGCCTTCCTGCAGGTTAACGCCGAGGTGAATGCCAGTCAGGCAACCGAAAGCTGGCTTTTAGAGAACAGAGCGAACGTCATGGATTGGCCCACATGCAGCCCGGACTTGAACTCAATGGAGAATTTGTCGAGCATCCTAGCACGATGGGTTTACTGCAATCATCTGCAATTGCAGACGATATATGAGCTGAAAACCACAATCATCGACGCCTGGGAAGATGTAGAGAGCGATTTCCTGATGAATCTGATGAACAGTGTGCTGAATCGTCCATTGAAGTGGTTTCCAACCCTAGAAGGACGATAGCCTATTAAGTTTGCTGTAAATGGTGTTGTTTCATTGCTAGAATTTAGGAAAATTGAACTGTTCACGAGTGGTCATATAGTTATGAAACGTTGAGAAAATTGATAAATTCGAAAAATAAAGTTACGAGAAAAACCAGCGCAATGGAAATTGGTGCTCAGAGGTTATTCTTATCTCTGAGTCTGATGAATGGAACAGAAGAAGTCTTTCTTGGCTGCATCTTTCAGTACTGCAAAAAATAGGGTGGTCGTATAGTTATGAAACGCAGTGTATTTGTAGAGAGAAGGCATGCCGTGTCGTGAAACAATCCGGCTTGGATGGAGTCTCTTCTGTAAATTTCTTTTGAATTTTCTGCTAGATTACGTGGAAGTTCTATTCTACAGTCTTGCTTATAGCAAGCATTTTCAAAACAACAGAGCCTAAGGATTGACCAAATCGGATATTTTGGCGGGTTGAAGCAGTCATATTTGGAACTGGAGAACCAGTCCCAAGAGATTGTCAGCAATTGAACCTTCTTCATACACAGTGCAAATTGTATATCGAGTGGCGTTGATCGACTTTGACTGAGTGGGGAGAAGAAGTAAAAATTAATAGAAAATTGGTTTTTCTTGAGATCTCAGTTTCTGATATCTGTAACAGTGGCAAGGTTGAACTATCCTCATAACGAAAATGCTTCGAATTCGCAATCCTGATAATAAATAGGCATCAAATTTGCAGAATTTGTCATCATTCTTTATTGCGGCATTGAAGTAATATGCAACATCAAACTTCATCTCAAATACAGCTACGATGGGCCCTGGTTCACATTGCTCCTCGATTGCACTAGGTCTCCTTTGCGCAGATTCACTCTTCCAAAGCCGCCGCCATAAACGTCGGCATTCGCTCTAGCGAATGTTGCCAATGATCTTATGGTAAGATTGTTGAGCAGTTCGTTAGCCTTGTTCTGCAACATCATTATAATGAACATCCTTTAATTTTCATGATCTTTATGAATTAAACGCAGTGTTACCTCTTCGGGTTCCAAGCTGAAATGTGAGCAGTAGCTACAGCGACTCACTCGACTAATAGTACGTCTTGGTGGCATAACCGGCTGAAATACGAAAGAAATCAGACAATTCAGAAATATTCATTTCTTTGAAATTCTGAAATAGAAACCTCTTCCAGCTTGGGTTGGAATCTCGAAGTTACGTGATCGAGTGAGCTCTCAAATAATGTAAACGCACCTTAAAACAATAGGTAACAACTTTTTCATGTGATCCTTCCTTTTAGTAAAATTATATCCTTCAAATAAACCCACCAAAGACACCATTTTCAATGCAAACGTAAGTCGCGCGATTCACAACTTTCATTATGGGCAAGCCAAAGAAAAAGAGGGTTGATATGATTGGGTGAAACTGAAATTACAGCAGCATTCGGATTTGAAGTAAAGGAAAGAAACGTGGAATGAAGACGAAACCAATATGGTACCATCATTTTTCAGTTCAGTAGTCCTACAGATCTTTCTCATGTGATTTTCTCAGATGCAACATCAATAAATTATTGATAAAGGCGCAGTTTTATTTTCGAACAGAGAACAAGGATCAAGTTGTACTAACTGTTCGTGTCTTTCCAGTAAGGAACAACTATGGGCACACTTTAGTGAAGAAGAGGGTAACATAGTGATATAAAGAAGATCATAACTGGTTTGTTGCAATAACCGAGCCAGCACACCGTGGCACCCGAACCCGACCCGCTACAAAGCCAGCACTTACAGAAATCTTCATTTCTAAAGTGAGTCGCTTACCGTATAAATGACCGTTACAGAATCGCAAGAGCAGGAAGAACACCACTCTGAAGTTCAGTGGCGACCTATTCGGCGAGACGATGTGTTCGGCAAGACATTTTAGGGGTTAAAATCTTGCTTTGCAAGACATTTTCCAGGGGAATGGGTCTAGAGTCTGTTTGGCAAGACAAATCGCAAGAGAATATGCTGACAACCCATTTTCCTGGACATGCACGTACGACGCATCGGCTTTGTAGTCGATGAGTTGGTACAATTACCTAACAAGGGAAGTGCAACAGGCCAGACTCGCAAATCGGAATGAAACCTATCTGGCTTGAATCTTTGTTGGAGAGGGTGTTACAGTATATATTTCATTATTGCCCTCGATTCCAAAAAACAAAAATCCCACCACAGTACCATATGCGCTGCAGCACTCGTCCGTCAGCGACGATGTGGCCGAGTGGGGAGGATGCTGCACTGTCAGCTCGAGAGTTTGAACCCCGTCATGCGCACCTACCTGTTTTGCTCTCTCATTTTTTTATTCCCCCTGTGTTGTTGAAATCAAATTTAAAAGGTTAGAAGATAATACTTATCCTTACTGACGCACTAGGCACGGAATAACTACGTTATATAAAACCTGCTTTTCTCCCTCGATTAGCTATAAAGTAGCAGTCACTTTTCACGACTGTAACTCAAAATCTTTCCCACTCGGTTCACGTTATTGTGCACAACATTGACTTTGTTGTCTCAAAGAGAGACAACATTTTAAAAATTCTTTCTGTTGTATATTGGACATTCCGTGCTCCCCGTTTCCGCGCTATGCTTCGTTACCCTTGGAAGGCGGCAGGGTATACTGATTTAGATCCAGGCTCTTTCCTCACTCCAGTGGAAGCCTGCTTCCCCTCTGATCTCTGCAGTGAATGCGACTGTAATGATTGTAGCAGAATTTCTTTCATTGTCTGCGCGTATTGTTCTCACCGCTTTTGCTTTGAACACTTCATTGTCTGTGTGCACCGTTGCTGCCAGTAAATGCTTTCTCATTGACCATCCTTTTTTTGTTTTGAATGAAAATTTTACAATTTTCTAGCGACTCGAGGGAAAGCTGTACGATCACTAAACTACGTTCATAGCATAGTAGTTATTCTATAGCTAGTACGTCAGTAAAGACAAGTGTTGTCTTCTAGCCCTCCAAAATTGATTTCAATAACATAGGAGGAATAAAAAACAAAAATGCAAAACGAGTGTCAATGACGGGATCCAAACCCTCGACCTCCTGCCTATCAGTCCGCATCCTCTCCACTCGGCCACCTCGTCGCTGACGGACTAGTGCTGCAACGCATATAGTACTGTGGTGGGATTTTTGTTTTTTGGAATCGAGGGCAATAATGAAATATATACTGTAACACCCTCTCCAACAAAGATTCAAGCCAGATAGGTTTCATCCCGATTTTCGAATATGGCCTCTTGCACTTCCCTTGTAAGTTTGAGGTACGTATCTCAAAGGGAGTCGTATATTAGGAGAGTGCCGGTGTCAGTCCGAAGTGTCTGCAAGGCAAAATCACAGTCTGATTTTTGCATGAGGATATCTCCGTGGTCCTCGCCGCAACAGGTACGACAGTGCGCAGCCGGCTAAACATCACGGCGACATCCACGTATTTTGTGCCTCCAGACACGGAATCAATGGATATCATCGGCCCAACTGCTTGGTGAGGTACTTCACCCATACTTTCTGGATCTTACCATTAAATGTAAAGCTTGAACACTGTGGTGATTTTGGAGGCCTCTCCTGGCAATGGGAGGAAATAGGATTATGTGGCGAAATCTCACGTACAATGTTGAAGCGCAATCTTTGCATGGCGACATATTTGGCAAGATTTGTATGGCGACCTATTTGGCAAGGTTTGTATGGCGACCTGTTTGGCAAGGTTTGCATGGCGACCCATTTGACGGGACATCATGTTTGGCAAGACATTTGGTGGAGTTCGTTCGCTTGGCTTGTTTGCAAACCCGTTTCCTATTTTGCCAAACAAACCTCGCCTAATGGGCCGTCAAAGGACTTCAGAGTAAGGAGTGCCATCTCACAGAGAAGATATTGCCGTGGACGCTGATGTCAATGTGGACGTGCTCGTGTCCCCACCCGCATCAACACCAAGATTTCCTCACATAGGATTCTCTTGCGCATAGGTTCCTAACTTTTGCGTAGAGGGAGTCACGGACGTAAGAGGCGCGCATGGATGATAGCTCCGATTTTTGTGGATTTTTCGCGCGCTTCATGCTATTGCAACATTGGATATCATTGGACCCAATTTGCTTAAAATCACATTGAATGGCCGAGATCTCCGAGACGAAAGTTGCATTTCTGTATTGGAGGTTTTGGGACACACCAGGGTTTTTAGGGACAATAAACCCATCGACAATGATTAATCAGCGTGAAAGACGCGAAAAACACAGCGGAACACTCGTCCGCGCTTTAGCCGCACAGGAAATGAGAGCGGTAATTCCTGTGCGGCCAAAGACTGGGCGAGCGTTTCGCTCATAGGTTCCGCCACGGAACTCTAGTAAATGATACGCATTCCATTTACCAGAGTTCCACTCGCCACACTTCATCCACTGCGCTACATCGCACGCGCATACCCGGTCAGTAGCGTTAGCTGGCGCGACAAAGTCCCTTTGTCAGGGTCGGCAGTGTCAATGGCACTATCATCGCAGGTGAGCAACTAGTCACTGTGTTCAACTTATACTGTTGTGACTACTCAGCAGCCAGCTATATGGCAAGCGACTCCCTTCAGAAGTGAAAATTTTCGTGAGTGCTGCCTTTGAAGGCAGTATGTCATCTCATGACGGGTATCGAAATATGAACTCAATGCGGTCCTACTCAACGCGCTGATTCCAATGCAGAAATTTGAAAAAAAAAGTCTCGAAAAACCCTATTCTGGAGACCGAATTTGATAATGGAGCAGACAAGTTTCCTTGCTAGGAAGCTCGAAAAAGGTGAGAAGTTAAGCATTTACTTTAAAATGAACCTCTCAGCAGTAGCTATCACAAACTGAGCAGATATTGCTGTGTTGGAAAATCATGCCGCACGCTCAGCAAGCTTTTGCTGCGAAATGATCGTCCACTGAGCGAGAATTTCCAAATTCTCGGCTAAAGAATCTCGTACCTCATAGCCGCTGAGGTGAATACTTCGATCGCAATCTATGAGAATACGTTCTGCTTTTATGGAATGGAGGGCAGCTGACATGCCGCTTGAATGTGTGCAATGAAAGAGGGGGAGGGAAACATAATCGATTCGATTCGTCTTTCAGAGCCCCTGCGAAAACCGTACGCTGAAGGTGAGCAGCACTATTTTATTTGTCTCCGAGTTTTTGACTATCACTTCGGGAATTATTGGAGCTATCTCTGCTACTGGCTATCAATTATGATACCCTCTTCGAATTTATTATATAAAGTGCGAGTAAAGAATATAAACGTCTTCTTCTATTTGAAGTCCTGCAACATGCAAAGGAACTCTTGTTATCACAGCCTGTCGTCATCGGATATTTTTAGGAGATAAAAGTTTTAGGATGTTGGACATTTAACATGTTAACCCTCCGCTTCACTCATAACTTTTTGGATAACATTAAATACACTCCTCCTTGAACAGATAGACGGATTCCGTGAGTGCAGAAACGCGGTGGGACCTAAACGATGGACGCAGACAATGGAACGGGCTGACCGCGGTACCATGTGTTGTGGAACGACCTGACCGCATACAAAAAACTAGCTGACCGCGATCCTTTCTTGAGAGTTTGGCCGACCGCGGTACTGTCCGCGGTCAGCCAAATTCGGCCTGTAGGACCCGCACGATGTACGTTGCAACATTTGTGAAGGTAGTGACAGTGATAGGTGGGATGTGTGTGAAACGACAGTTTTTCTCTGACGATGGTGAAGAGAATGAAAAGTCTGGCATCCATTTTTCGCTGAAGTTGCGTGACCCTTCCCATTTTCCGGGGAGTGGAGGCTATTCTTCAGATATTTTTGGAGGGAAGCTCTCATTAAGAGTTCGGCTTTAATATTATGCAATAATATTTTGCAATTTGTGAATAGCATCAAAAGAAAAAAACTTTTCAAGCACATAATCTGAAGAATACGAATGAATCCTGGCGATGTTGGCCTTTCTATTCTTAAAACTCTTCGTACTGCTCAATTTCCAAAGATAAAAGGGGAGGTTTTTGCCTGATGTTAAATTTGATCGATTCAATAAAATTCCATCCACACATCATCAGTAACTATTACTGACTATCACTGCCGTTATCAGCACGCCACGACGTCATTTCGGTGGGCTGACCGCGGACCTTTCGCGGACTGACCACGCACCCATAATTGGCCAACCGTGCTCAGTTATTTGGCTGACCGCATAGTTGGCTACGGTCCACCAAATATTGGTACCACGGTCAGCCCGCTTGATCGAGCAAATTCCATCACGGTTCTGCCGCCTCAACGTTGTGGAACCACACGCACGCGAAATCCGTCCATCTTTTTGACAAGGACTGTACGTGAGTGTTTAGCAGCCACGTCCGACGAAACGGTGAACACAAGAAGAGAGGGGTGTGTATCACCGTGAGGGAAAACGAGGCGGAGCCTTCCCACCCTCCACGATCAACTCGTCATCTTCTTCTTCGTCTTCTTCTTCCTAGCCTGTTTCCCAGCGTCTGGGATCGGCGTTTGTTGTTCAACTGCGCCATTTCCTTCGATCGAATAACGATCAATTCGTCCTCTATCGCACTTAAATTTTGCATGGTTATGTAAAATTGAACCGCGCGCGAAGCGAACGAGTCAACCGTTTGGGACGAGAGGAGGATTTGAACGAGCCAATCGCAGAGCCCGTTTTCCCGCACGATGATACACACCCGAAGAAAGGGAACCGTTGTTCACAGAGTACCAACTTGGTGCCTTGATATCATCGCGAACGAATCCTAACTCACCGTTGCGTTATTCGGCATAATATCACCGAGGCCAATTGTTGTGATAGAAATATAGGAGAAATAAAACGACGTGAAGAAAGGTAAACCAGAACCTGGTATATCACCATTCCACTCATCGAATATGCAGATAAATGTTGCAGCGAACAGCGTGTAACCTGGAACAAATTACTAAGCTCGTTCTAAGGTACTTTCGCAAACAAGAAGCGCGACATACCTGCCAGTAGGGATAGACAAAACTTCATGGGTAGTGCTATCATGGTATCCTCGTGGGGTTCACTATATCCCATTGACCTTCTAAAAATAAGCATTTTTTCTCAACTGTCTATCCACTGTTCTCTAGTGTGAAGCTGGCCACAGTGTCACAGGCAATACGACTGGATACTGTAAAATATTTGCACTCTGATCTGCTAAAAGCAAGGTTTCAAGAAAAAAAAACCGATTAGAAAATTGTGCTTTCTCACCGAAATGCTACAAGAATATGTGCGTAGCCTTTTGTCAAAATTACAAGCGTCCACTGACCAAGATCACGGACAACGACTAACGTTACAGGAATGGTTACCAGGGAGTAGCAGATAACACAAAATCGTCCAAGCGTGGAGTCTGGAGCGATGGAACCTTAATTTCATGATTCGTGAAATTCATGCAAACATTATTAGAGAAAACATGTCTTCATCCATTTAGGTGTTCTAATTACAGGACCACAACAACATTTGAGCACCATCTCACTACAGAATCGTTCCTAAGTTTTTCAACCGAAAAATACCCGGACTAGGTTTAAAAAAACTGCCGATAAGCTCGTTTTCTACTTTATAATCCTTGAGGGGGATCTGGACAGAACTGAGAACGGGGCTAATGCAGTTTCTATAGAAAACACTCCCGGCAGTAAATTTTTAGTGGAACTTCGTACTCCCTGTGAGAATTTCTCATCATCTATTCCTTCACATGAATGAGGAAGAGCTCCATCCAAACTAGAAAGAGAATGCATGGAGTAGAATATCATAGTCCATTCGTCGCCTACAAGCTCACTACACCCCCCTCCCCCTCCATTCCAAATTTTAGGCCCTAGAACGAGTTTTCCGGCGTTTTCGCACGGAATATCGTACGCCATTGTGATCACTAGCATCAAAAGCCCCCAGCATTTCTTCTTTGTGAAAATCTCCGTGATATGGGTGGCGTCGCAGAGGTGCGGAACGGATCACCACTATAGGGAAATCCTGATCGATCTTGTATATATCAGGTGAGAAACACAACCGCAGATAGAATGGGCGGGGTTGAGCGTGGTGGGTGCATTTGTGCATGCGTACGAGTTTCATTACGCGAGTAACTGCACGATTCGGAGTGATTCCTTTCGCAATTACACTCCAATTGATGGCACCTTTAAAATAAGCACAAATGCAAGAGAACTTTTTTTCAGCGTGAGTGCTGCCTTTAAATGCAGTGTTTCTCCATCCTTTTTTCAGTGAGACATCCAAGACTTTTTTTTTTGCTAAAGGAGAATGCTGTGCTCGCAGGCCTATTCTGAACCACTCAACCACTCTTTTTTCCTTTTTTCCTTCTTTCTTTTTCTTCTCTCACTTCTGAGAACTGTCGTGGAAGGATTGCTTCTTTTGCTAATGGAATTAATTTAATAATGAGAACCAAAATACCATAGCCCGTCGTAGTGTAGACATTCATTGAGAAGAATATAGCACTAGGATAGGTCCACTTAAAGTTCGCTGGATCTTCTGCTTTGTAGTAAGTGCTCTCTGTGAACAGAGACTCTTCCTTCAACAAATCTATGTAAGAGTCCTGGAAAGAACTTATCAGACAAGTGTGAATTGAGTAAAATAACCCTGAATTGAATGTCCGCTGTAACTAACCTTGACGAATCTCTCTAATAATCGCCTGTCTATAACTGCATCGCTATTGTTGTATAACTGTCGTAATTGTTCTGCTATCACTTCAATTTTGGCATCAAGCGCAACTTTCCGATTTGCAACGGTCTGAACTACCACTATTGCGAAGACATAACAATGAGAGGAAAAAACCTGGAAGAAAGAAACCTTGCGCTCATATCTGCTTTCGATGCTGAAGAACAAGGCTGCTCCTAGCAAAGTGTATAACAATACGAGAAACAACATGCATATGTGTCGGAATCCATACTTGCCTCTATTGTGGAGGATCCAGTATATGGAGTTATGGAACTCTGAAGCATTAGTTCGTGGCTTTAAAATCACATACGTAGGCTGCATTTATACATGGTGCATCGGAGTCCGATTCCATCGGAAAACAAAAGATACGTTCTGATCCTTATCCAACAAGAATCGATATCTCTTGTTAACTAACCGGGTCGGACTACAATACATTATAACTACAGAGAACTCCAGACGGCCGTGTTCCCTGTGTACATTTCTTTAGTTTTCATAACAGAAGAAAGTCAAAACAAAATGGAAGATGTTGAAATGCTCTGCTTTTTTGCCACCTGGAATTCCCACCCCTTACGGCCCACGGAAATCAAATCATCCAGGAATTTTTGGTCATAATTTATGAGTAGAAGAAAAGCGCTCGAGGATGAGTCCATAAATAAAGATGACATTACAGCTTCAAATAAGAAAATACAAAAAATTATGAACGGGAAGACTGCTCTGACAACCCATATTCTTCAAGATTAAAATTGAAACATCGTATGCGCAAGTGGAGAATGAAATGTTGTGAGAGCCCCAGTTTTTCGAAAAGTATTAAGCAAAGTATGAGTAGTCGTCAGTTGGACAATGGAGCAGTAGTTTACATTATTATTAAAAAAAGTTGAATGTAGTTCTGAAACAAAAACAAATGCTCAACATAAGCTGGTAGATGTACCGGTAAAAGAAATTTAAATTTGCCATGGGTGTAGCACGTACCGGACGCAGTCGAATGCAGCGGTCGCCATTTGAAAGACATCATTTTCAAAACCAAAAAACAAGCATACACAGCGTTCTCTCTCATATGATGTGGCGGAATCCAGAATTAATTTGATCATCTGCTTGCATTGATTTTAGCGCAGTGAGAGAAGCAAATCGTTCTCAAGTGAAGAGAGAACGTTTCAATACAGATGAGAGGGGTTTTGCAGTGGGAGATTCGTCTGACCAAGATGTGTGACTGTAGAATCTCCTAGAGCCAACTTTCATGACTTTCATTGCTCCCTAATTACTATACTACTCACCGCCTCATGTAAACCACCCTCTCCCATCCCATCTACTATGATATCTCGAACCATTCAAATGATGAAAGATTATGGTTATACGTCTTTGCTTATACCCTGTAGATGCAAGTCGCTTCGTTCAAAACGGGTTTTTGGAAATGTACGAGAGATCTTTCTTGTCTTGACTACGAACAAGAGTCTTCGTGCGTAAATTTCCATCTACAAAACTGATAAGGTAGAAGATAACGTGTCCCACAAAAAAAAACGGTACTCAAACGTTTTGTTTAACAGCGCGATATAAGTGTTCAAATCACCGACATTTAAGCACAATCTACAGAATCGTTTGATGATGCATGTGCTGCCTACGTGACTGTCCGTTCACTTCAAACACATGTTGGCTCGAAATCATGGCAGCTAGAAAAATACAATCGGAAAAAAAACTTTCAATTGGAGGAGTGTCATTACAATTAACTTCAATGTCATTTAAAACAATGTCAATACAGTTATGTTTAATGTCTTCCGCTAAACAAATGGCGAAATTGCCGCTTGAAATATCCTTCATCAGCTTCCAGGCAAACACTGAGACATCGGTGAAGCGCAGACATTTACTTAGATACTTATATGACCCGTTGTCACTTGCCGTGCTGACCCCAGCTTTGCTTCCATTCGATTCGTCCTCGCACCAGCGTCATCCAGATGCATCGTAGACGAAGCTGGCGAGAGTTCTGATTCGTTTCCAGCCGAGCATTCAGCTGGTCCACTCGTACTATGTACTCGACCACCTCGTTTGTGGCCTTCCTAGAGGTCGTTTTGTTTCTTTTGGGATCCATTCCAAGGTGACGCGCAGATAGGCAAGATCGAATTCTCACAAAATTTGTAAATTTAACTTTTTTCCTTTACATTTTGCGGGATTACATGGTTTCCCACACAGGTTTTCATGGTATCCATGTTCTGTGTGGTGGTTTATTTTTAGGTTTTAATTTATTTCGTTTGCTAAAGTCTCATTTTAATTATAACCATTTAAATAAAATATTAATGTTGAGGTATAAGCGTGGGCCAACATTACTATTAAACTCCCAATTTTATATCCTTCGATAAAATCAATATGTGGTAAAATTTATCTTTGTGCCAGTCCTGAACCTGGCGTGACCTGAGCATAGGAGAGCAATTCTGGTAAAAGATTGGGTAAGGCTTCTAATCTGAGTTTGACTACAAAAAAAATATATCTATTTATGAGCAAAACGCTTACTGGTATCTCCGTTTTGGGCCGCCCTAGAATATGCAGGATCGGTCGTAAATTTGGACACCGTGTGGCAGGGATGAAAAATCGCCACCAGCGCCGGAACTAATTTTGGAACGATTTCTTCATTAGTATTCTTCGCGTCACAGACTAGAGTGTTGAAGCTACAGCAGTAGAATATTGCAACTCGTATGAGATTTGCGAGTTTCGTAAATCGTTTTCAAAAATGGAAAAATCACGTGGTTCAGTCCAGGTGATAATCTCCTCGAGAGGCTAGTTCAGTTTATGCGTAGGCTAGCTTTGTTACCTACTCACTTCTCGTTGTGGGAATGCTTGGTCCAAAGTCTGCAGGATCATACATCGAGCCTGTGTCTTTCTGAGGAACATCACGGAATCCGTAAAAGGAATCGCTATTCTTTCCTGAAAAAAAAAACCGTAGTCTCCAAGAAACACATTTTGATCGCTTTGCAATGAAGCGAAGGTGCGTGCTGTGCACAGACACAAACATACTGTTGCACAAACTTAGCGGATGTCTGTCGTAGTAGTCGCGAACGGCTTTCAACTCGTCAGCACTTCGACTTTGTGGAGCTGACAATTTTGTCTCATTCTTTTCGTGCACAGAATTATTTCTAGAGATCGCACGGACTTTTGCTGTACCAACAAATGGTGAGCTTTTATGCTTGGGTACTCCAGAAAAACTGTGGGAGCGGTACTTCCTAAAAAAAATTCAGCTTAATCCTCTACAAACAACACAAAGTACGAGTAGGATTCTAATAAAAAGCTCACGAAAACTTCCGATTCGAATCCGTAGAGCTTCTGTACAGTCGATTTCTGTCTCTGTTCGTGAACGTGTGGAATCCGCTGTCCAATTCATCGTCTTCCTCCCTAATACCTAGTAGAGTAATTAAAGCGTAAGCCACAATGTTTCAGCCAAAGTTAATAATTTGTGAGAAGTGTGTCGGAACTGCGTTAATCTCTTTCCTCATTCATTACAGCAGAGAAATGAAAAGAAGAAATTCATGCTAAAAATGAATGCCGGTAGGTATATGGAGTGGTTGCATCCTTATGTTATTTTTCTTTTTCTTTTTTCTTTTCTTATATGCATACTGGTGGTTGAGCCAGCACCTAAACTATGTACAATGGTTCGGATCAGGATGGAGCATCAGAAATATTCTATTATCTTAAAATTTTTCACATAACTGAAGCCTTCGGGTTCAAGAGATCGATATAGTATAAGCGAATGACTCCATTAATAGCCCATTGGGAATTATTCGCAAATCCCATGCAAACTGCGAATTTTGCGAATTTTTGTTACAAATTGAGGGCTTGACAGCAAGTGTGTGTCACTGTTGATTGTTGAACCATTCACCGCTCACCTACAACTGGTGACGAAATTTGTACTGTCATATGCAGTTTGTGATGCTGATTTCTATTTCGTTTTATGCTGCGGAACTCTCGAAAGAGTTACGTGGCATGATTCCAGTTTGTCAAAAGCAACCAAAATTTGCATTCTTGGATATGTTCTACGAAGAGATCGCGGGAATTTACCTGGATCTATGAAAATTTTCAAACTTTCAATTATTTTAATTAGCTGATATGTTTGAAATAGTTTTCGCGCATATTTTTAGCAGAATATAAATCAAAAGCCAGATCTGAGAGGTCTAGGCAAGCCAAAATCATGCCAGGTAACCCTTCGCAGAGATTCTGTGGCAGATTAGGAGAACGAATTCAAGATCAGCATTACAAACGACATATGGCGGTACACATTTCTTCACGAGTTGTCGGATCCCCCTAGTAACATTCCCTGATTAGCTGTGTGATTTCGGCGTTCCCTGCTTTTCGGCTTTGAGGTAAGTGTATTTAGCATGGTGTGTGTAGCTGTTTATCTGCAAACGGATGCCACCACTTCAAATTTGCAAAGGTCAAAAAGGATAAACAGCTACACAGTGGAGCTGTTCATCCGAAAAATTCGGATAAACTGCTCCACTATGGAGCTGTTTATCTGAGTATGGCCGCGACCCAAAATATGCTTTGTTCAATGCTGGTTTTCAAGAATTACCGCCTTTGAATTATTTTTGCTCACCATAAGGAATTAGAAGGGCATTTGGAATGTTTCAGTATTTTAACAGTATACAATGAGTTGGAGAGAATCTACTACCATGTACTGCATCTTCAATGAAAACTAGTTTTCAAAAATAAATACTTTCTCAAGTAATATGTATTCCTTTCTATCTGTATACATCATTGGAAATTGGATTTCTCTGATAAATAGCGCGATATTTTCTTTAATTAGGTCTCAACATATGGCGGAGTAAACATCCCTCATCCATTAGCTGCGAAGTCACTGTTATTTCGTGCTATACTACCTGATCACTGTGTCATAATTGCAAGTATTCTGGTCGAGTGACTCCACAAGGGACACATAATCCTATACAATAATAGGAACTAGATGTACAGGCCATTCTTTAACAGATGGATGCATTTTTTTTGTTTTTTTTTAGGAAATACCGACTTATAATAGTTCTTTCCGGTATTGTAGCTATTTTCGGCAATGGAGCGGTTTATCCGGTAGTATCTTACTCTATATAAAGCGCAGACCCCCCATCGCCACGCGAGGGATGACAGGTCACGCTGCCATTGATCGCCTCGCCTCGCCCCTCCTCCTTTGCCCGCCGCCACAGGCTCAATTGCGAAAATTGACACGCCCAATGACACGCCCATGTATAAGTATGTGTACAACATGAAAATCTTCAATTAGGGCATCTGATTTGCAATGAAAACTGAATAGTTTGGAGCCTTAACGCAGAATATGGGAACCACTGATGAAGCGAGTGTGATTTCGCAATCAGAGCAGTGAATCATCCAAATACAGCAGAGTTGGACGGAAATGTTTACTGCATTCCTTCTAAAGCATTAAGCACTAGCAGCAATCAGAAATTAGCGGTTGGGGAAACAAATGGTGCACTCCATAAGCTTAATATTGTGCTTACAAAATAGGAATAGAACGTTTACGCAGTTTTCTCCTGTTAAAAGCTAGTTGTGCCCGAACCATAACAATTTCGACTTTCAGCGCAATCTCAAATGAAAACGACTTGACCACGTGAGGGCATGTGTTGCTACTTATACAAAGGCAGAAAATCACTGTCATCCGCGAAGCTGCGCTTCGTGTGGATGACAGTGAATTTCTAGAGTTTACCTAATCCGGAGGTAACGTGGCACACGCGTCCGAGACAGAGCGCCGCTTCGCGCTCTGACTCGGACCCGTGTGCCACGTTACTTCCGGACTATTTAGCAGTATATCCGGAATAGGCCACGCCCCGCAGCGGATAAACAGTTCGCCTCTACTTAGCACGGTTGTCAGTACGCTATATTTTTGCCCAATCTATTGCCGTATTCAAACTTTAAACGGCAAGTGGTAGACACTCAAACCATCACAGTTCAACAGCAGAGCGCTTGTGCAGTCACGTCCTCTATTCGTTTGCGCTTTTGCGCACTTTAAAAGCAGCACACACGAATATTTTCGTCGTCAAGATCTCAACGTATCGGTATCCTAGAGGTTGTCGAGGCTGCTCAACACCTCTATAAAGAGCAGCGGAAACGCTTTTTTAAAGCTCATGATTAGGTTATGTGATCGAAAGATCGATAGAGCGGCTTTTTTCAACTGCTCTATTTTCGCGCAATTAGTTTTGTTTTGGGGGCACAGCATTTCCTCACCTAATCAAAAAAGATTATCCTTGGAAAATAGTATGTGCCAGTCAACAAAGATGTCACCTCATAATCAATACATCATGAAATTCTCTTACGGAGAAGAAATAATTGAAAATTGAGGTTTTGACAAGAACTAGCTCCAGTAGTGATGAAACAGCTACGAATATCGCATATGCTACTGGAAAATGTCGCAATTTACAAGAAGAGCAGAAACTATAGAAAAATCACCAAGAATACAGTCTGTTAGCGCATGAAGTGCACCAGGGACCGCAGTGTTTTCGGCCGACCGATCTTTCTCTGTATTTTTTAATATGCTTGTGTGATTCCTTCCATCTCGATGTTCCACTACTGTTTCCGATGGAACCGGCCTTTCGGCAAGCCGATACCATAGCAGTTTCTCAGGAAGTGCACCAAAATCCACTTTTGGTGCACTTACTGAGCTAACAGGCCATACTTGCAATGCGAAAGAAAACGCTCTGAATTTTAGAAGGAATGCAGAAAAAACCACTGTTCCCACTATACTTTACGCTGCAAAAGAAATGCACGACGTTTAGCGCGAGAATCGACTCGTCAAAAGTAAACACCATTACGTATTCATAATTGTTACTGAGCTGAAAGCAGAACATTTCCGCTGCTCCTATCGTACAGGGTGCACCAAAAGTTCGTGCATACCATTTTCAGTACCACAACAGCAGCCGAATTCGACACAATGGAATGACCTCTATGGCCACACTAAGCCAACTCAATAGCAACCTAAATAACTTATCGGATCGGAAATTTGTCAACATTTGCTTTTGTAGCAGCTCAAAGTTGAGTGGGAGGCGCACCCATCGCGGCACGGTGGTATTTCTTGTATGAATCCTTCCAAACTTTTCCTCAGCTGTATGTTACGAGCTCATACTTCTGTATAATGTAGCTCTAGATTTGCCCTATAACACCATTAACATGAAGCAGTCCATTGGATTCAGATTAGTGCTGCGTAAAAGTTAGATCTCAGCACAGGATTTCCTCCGCGCACCACTTCAGTGGACGCACTTGCTCAATGAGCCGATTTTGAGTGAAATATCACGCTTAGGCCATGCAATGTTAGTTTGATGCCGCAAGGTATCGTCTCACCTACATAAACTGCTGTTCAAATAAGACTGATCGTGACGTTGGTGTTGTGAACCACAAAAATCTTAGGAAATTTTGCTCTGACCGGGCGTCTTTTCAAAAACATGACAAAATTCTCGAAGGAAGAGCGAAAACGGAATTGCGTTCTCACCCCAGAATTCTCCAATGCTTTTTACATCAACTCCATTTTTCTTATGGAAATAGAACAGCTCTGTCCTGATGAGTGGCTCCAGTTCTAAGATGACATCGTTACTCCGTACCGCGATGAGTGCGCCTCTCACTCAACCTTGAGCTGCTACAAAAGCAAATGTTGACAAATTCCCGATCTTATAGGTCATTTAGGTTGCTATTGAGTTGGCCCAGTGTGGACACAGAATATTACATTAATTCCACTGCTGTGGTGGTACTAAATATGGTGTGCAAGAACTTATGGCGCACCCTGTGCAGGACTTTTGGGATTATGCTTAAGTTCCTGGAAAAGTGAGTATCTGAGGGGCGAAAGTTTTTGTGGTTGCTGCCTCCAAACGTGTCGATGTATAATAGATCGAAAGTGCCGATTCAAAAACGGGCTGCCACTTCATGTAAACAGCAATAGGATGGGCTGACGTAGTGTTGTGGTCCCGCATCGCTAAATTGAAGAGCTGCAACGAAGCACATCACCTGACAAGTCTCCATTAACTTTTAAAGTATTTCGTCAAGTAATGAATGCCTGCTTTTTCAAATTGGGCACTTTTATAGATGATGTCTTCAAAGTTCCACTTGATTACTCCCCAATTTTCTTTGCACTATGAGAGATCGTCCTACGTCTTCTGAAACCAATTCCATGGTTTTTGAGCAGTTTTTTTTTGGGAGCGACATCTGTCAGACTATTCGGAAACGAAGAAATCGTGTCATTTCCATTTTATACTGTGAAGCGATGACAACTCGAAACATCGGAGAAATTTTTCTAGAAGAATTGGCTACTGACGCGAAAGAGAATCGGTGATTTGCGGAACTTCTCTTGGAATGAACATATGATGAACCTATGACGTGAAGCGAAACGGGAAGGCCAAGGTAATCGCTTCGCCATTCGTGAAACAACGGATTCAAGCAAAAACCCTATCAATTACGAAAAACCAAAGCCTAGCGCCACAGTACCGGCGTTGAAAAACGACGCGCAGTCTTCAAAAACGCACGCATTGATAAATATGTCATGAAAACGCTGTTCAATGATAAAATCTCTCTCACCTTCAAATTGGTTTATTGGCAGGATTGATGGACGCACTGACGTTGGATGCTAAAAGTTAGCACGTTTCTGCAATTTATCGCTTGTAGCATCTAACTTCGACGAAAATTGAAAACAAGCCCAAACACAAACCATCTGAATCTGTTCTCCAGGATTTACCTTCTCCTGTTCGCTCCCATCGTCCGATGCCATCTATTAATGAAGTATTTAGTATAAATAAGTCGATAATGAAGCAATAATGGGTTTTTCAAATAGAGATGTGAGCGATTGCGTGAAACTTCAAGAACTATTACATTTTACGAGCACTCAAACGTGGTGAAGGTTCGCTGATGTACCAAAGACATTGACGCATGTTCAGTTTGAATGTTCTAATAGAAAAGATGAGAGGATGACATGTGCAACTGACAACATACTCGAAGCGCAATAAATCGAATTGTCGGAAAATTCTGTTTTGAAGGAATTCCATTTTCCTGTCGTCTGTACGATGTAATAGACCTTTTTTGAAGGTTCCTTCATCCATCTTCGTGATAAGGAACTCCGTGAACGGAAGAACACATCGCGTGGAAACTAACAAGGAACTAGGCGTGATTTCTAGAAACAAGTTTTCCATTCTCATCTATAAAAAGTATGTTTCGTTCAACGTAGGAGATGATTCTGCTCTACATCCTCACGTGATTTCCTGAATTTTCGAAAAATAACCGATTCGACCATCTACGTAGTAGGTTGGCCAATTTGTGATGTGCACTTTCATTTCACGTCCTAGGGAATTGTTATCCAGCAACTTTATCTGAGTGTTTGATATGTTCTGAAGATTGAAAACAGCCAGAGGGTATCAAACTTTTGAACGATTCATGGGGCATCTACTGACATGTGAGCCTTGTTAGTATCCGCGAATTTTCGACAAAAAACTGAGAAATAATTGACACAGTTTGTGCGAGTTTCTCTCGCATGTTATACGGCTTTGAAAAAAGATAAGAAACAAGAGAATCTCATCGCACACTACATACCATGACATTCGGTCACGTGCAAAATCGACTTTTGTGGATTTTTTTCCTTGACCTTGGGTTATTGAAGCAAAACTGAGGGTGTGAATCGATGAATCGATATATCGATCGCCCCTATCTTCAGATCTAGAATCGGAAGCACTGCCTCATGCGCAATTTGGGTAGAAACCTGCTCTTGGTTAGGTCTTCACTTGTTTCTGAAAATGGAGCCCTCCTCTCCGTTAAAAATATTGCATCGAAGTCAAATTTCGAGTGAACCACTATTACCTACACTATTCCCACGGCGCAGCGACATCTATCAAAAAAGCTCTCAATCCATTCTTGGTAGATAGCAAAGGACTGCTAATACCACTGTATTTTTGACAAAGAACTTACATCATGGTTTTCAGGATTTCTTTTGTTTTCGCCGAAAATGAGCCGTCAAAGTTGGCCAACTTAATATATGAAAGAGCTGCGGGCATAATCAAAACAAATCATGTAGTCACAATAGAGAGAAGGATTTTGTTTGATTTCAAACATAAACAAGGTCAAGCATGGCGATGGGAAAAACCGACCCTCAATACGACCCCCCCCCCTACTCCCTCGTCCAACCCCCACCTTCTGCTCCCGCATGTTTTCTCTGTACACTGAAACACTGAACAGTTTCAAGGAAGAACACACAAAAGAAACACATTAGAAGCCCAAAACTGGAACTAAAACAACCTTGAGGTCGATATACATCCTTCCTTATCCGATCGGACCAGACTGCCATCAGGAACACTCATGTCATTACGTGTCAAAGCAGGACTGATTGGCAGCGCAGGCCAGGAATCGGTTTCAGCGTTGGCATTTGCGCGCCCACGGGTTTGATTCCCGGCGTCTCCAAAAAATTTTTGCACAGGTTGGAAGCGTTCAGGATTTAGTGTGGAGTAGAGAGGATTGAAAGGTTTGAGAATGAAGGGAGGGAAGCGAAATCGATCGATAACACATGCGAGAATTCGCTTACAAGGGACGCCAGTTTGTGGAAAACTAGGGTTATTTAGACCGCACGCGGAGGTTCTCTGACTCAAAATCAGCGAATGTTTTTCTACCTTTTCATATAGGACGATCAGCTCTATCCTCTGCCAGAGTTTCGATTTTCTATACCTTCATATGTTTTTGGGAGCTCGATGGGAAATCGATGGGAAATTTGGCGAATTTCCCATCAATTTCCCATCTAAATTGCGGGAGAACGAGCGAACTTCGTGAAGCCAGATTTTGTACTCAAGTAAGAAATTTCCTCAACTAAAACTCGTAAAAGAAAAGTTTTCGTGATATCTGCAAATTGCTTCTCAGTGATTTGCCAAACAGATTTACTCCATTTTCACCATCTGTTCAAATTGCGAGATTTTCAGTTCTCCAACTCCCATGAAAAGAGTTTGCCTTTTACCGAAATTTCACTACCTTCACGTAATGGAGCTCCAAGCATTGATTCTTAATCCCTATTATCGCACCCCAATAATTGCTCCTGCTTGCGTGAGTTAGATGGGAAATTTCCCCTCGGAGACCCGAAAAATTGAAAAATTTCCCATCGAGCTCCCAAAAGCATATGAAGTTCTAGAAAATTAAAACTCTGGCAAAAGGTAGAGCTGGTCGTTCTCTATGGACACTTAGAAAAGCATTTGCTGATTTCGAGTCAGAGGACTTCAGTACGAGGTCTAGGTCACTCTACTTTTCCACGTTCTGGCCGGCCCTGCAGGCGAATCCCAGCATATGCAATCGATTGATCTCGGTACCCACACTCTATTTTTTAAACATTTCCACCCTCTCTACTCCACATATGGTTCCGAAGTGATTCCGACCGGTGCAAAAATCTATTGAAGGCGCCGGGAATCGAAACCGTGAGTGCGCCGAAGCCGTTTTCTCCCATACGCTGCTAACCACTCCTGCTTTAACTCGATATGACGTGATCGTTCTAGGGCGGAACGTCATTTGTCACGTCATAAAACATGAATTTACATTCAATGGTCAAGCTACCCCTCTACGTACCCCACCCACACCTCTCCAATACGACCCCCCCCCCTTCCCAACCCCCTCCCGTACGACCCCCTCATGGGAAATTCCCATCGGACGCTTGACCCTGAACATAAATTGCACTCAATCTTAGTTGTTTTCGGAACAGTGGACTGTTGGTATCGAGGGACAAGAAATGAATCACGCAATGCCGTTTTTCTTCAAAGATTCCAGTGTTTTGGTGAGAGGTATGATTCACACGCCATACAATGAGCGAAATAAGCGCTTCGGTTACCTTTCAAGTTTCGAATTGGTTTCCGTGGTCTTCACCTTCATTCCATATTTAAGGATTGCTCCATAGCAGTATTCGCGTATAGCTTTCGATTCACTCTACATATTCTTTTTCAAGTTCTTGCCTCATTCTGGTCGCGATGGTTCACGGTGCAATTGGACATGCGAGAGAAACCAGATGAAAAGATGAATAATGAATCAAAGAGCTGTCCTACAATTCTGTAAGAACAGCGAAGACCAATGGAAGAATTGATTCAAGTACACACTCTCTGACAGAACTGTTCAATACATCCAGACCACGCTGTACACCCCAAGAAACGGGTATTCGTGCTGTGCCAAAATATCATTTCACCACCCAATATTGGGTCCATTAAGTAGTAGTGTCAAGCACGAGTCTGAGATACTCACAAGGAAAAAAAGAAAACGAATATGCAGAATGCAGAAATCACTAGCTGATGAAATTCATTTGTCCAAGTTCGACTTTTTTGAAATCTTGGCGTGATGGTAGTTGTCGGAAGTTGACTATGTTCAGCTGTAGGTCAAGATTGGTATCTTTATTACGGCTAATGTTTTGGCGTTCTCGCCTTCGTCAGATCCTCGAAATTCGAGACATTTGCAACCTATCCTCTTAAACATCTTCCTACGGAAACATAATTCGAAAGGGAAATAGACTCAGAAACAACATCAAAGGCGCAAATAGGTTAGCGCTCACCTCAATAACCGAGCTGTGGGTAGAGTAGTGGACCAATTAATGGCAACCCATGTAGCTAGGAGTATTTAAGACGCCTTAGCGATCCGCCCACGCGGATCAAAACCCACAGAGGTTTCGAAAGAGTGCAAGCTCGGTAGTTATAGCGATGTAGTCCTCTTTCCCGAGATAGAAAGAGGAAATTTTGACACACATCACATGGTAACGTGGAGTTCGAAGTTGGCGTCACGATCTTGTCATATGAACCCGATATCTTAACGCGCACAACATTGGAATCTTTTTGGATTGCGGCTAGAAGTCCAAGAATGAATAGGAAAGAGGAGTGCATCACTATAACCAACAAGCTCGCACCCTATCAGAACCTCTGCGGGTTTTGACCTGCATGGGCAGGTCACTGAGACACCTTAAAAACCTCTACCGGCAAGGTCTGGCATTGGATGGTCCACTTCTCCACCCATAGTTCGGTTATTGAGTTGAGCGCTAACCTATTTATCTGCGTCTCTGGTGTTGTTTCTGACTCCACTTCTCTTCTGAATTATGTTTCTGTAGGAAGATGAGGTATGGTATTATGTGCGGCCTAATAGAATTTGAAATGAAGCCTAGAGATTACAACTAATCTCTAGATTTGAAATGTGCGAAATGGTTGAACTTGTTGACGTAAGATGATAAAGCGCCAAGGAACCAGATGTCAAATAAAGCGATATCATAAGATGGGACTGGAACGTGCTCTCGAACGACGGCATACTGTTTGCGTGGTCGGGTTGACTTCGAGAGTGATACAGGCTCTCCATTGTTATTTTGTTCTTTTCTCCTCTGCAATTACTTGTTTACAAGGGAACGATGAAAAGACGTTTTTGAGGGAGACGTGTGAGAAGTTTGACTCAGTTCAGATAGCAGTGAAAACTTTGAAAAGGTGAAATGTTCAACGATACTGAAGGAATTTCACCGTACATTCTGGGGTAGATTGTACAAGAAGCAGAAGAGCAAGACAACACAATTCTGAGCCGTTCTGAGACGTGCATATCTCAGAAAGTGTACGATTTCATTGACTAGTTGCGAAACATGATCGGACCTTCATGATATTCTACATATAACATATCTGATAGAACATCAAACAGTTCAGGAGCCTTATGACCCTACTTAGTTGCTCTCTGTGTCCAAAAGAATGCCAAGAGTTGAACGACCAAGCATAATATGCGATGTTATCTTAGTGACATGCTTTCTGACACTGCAGGAGAAAATGTGGGAATTTTTCGCTGAGCAATGGAGGAAGAATTGGACAAAAATCATTTAGTATGAAGAGCTAACAGAGAACTCTCATATCTTTCAAGATCACGAAGACAAAATGAGAACTGGTCAAAAATCATTTATTATGAAGTGCTAACAAAGAAGTTCTCATATCTCTCAAGATCACGAAGATAAAATGCGCTGCATCAGATTTTTGAATATCATAGTATATTAATTGGGCGGTTTTTTCAGAAGCTTACGAATGCTGGGCCAAGGGCATTGTTCTTCAAAACACGGAAAATCACATTTTTCATTATATCTTTTAAAGAATGGAAGGTAGCTGAACACGCATATGGTTTTATTCCTGGCACTTGACTCGCAAACCATGGTAATCTGCCGCGAGATTGATGGCCATTTCCGTTAAGGTTCGGTAAACTTACACTGATAACTGTGCAAGACGAACGCAGCCCGAGCGGCGTCATGGTTCGAGTAGAAACCTTAGCAGCAACGGTTGCCAGTTGCTGCCATCCTCCCCTCGATTGCTGCTCAAGCTGTCGGCCCTTTAGCAGCAATTGCTGACAGACGGCAGGAGTCAAGGGCAGGATGGCAGCAGCTGGGAACCGTTGCTGCTAGTGTTTCTACTCGAACCATTACGCTGTTTGGGCTGCGTTCGTGCTGCACAATTATCAGAGCAGTTGTTCTAAAGTGGGTAGCAACCATGGGAAGATTTTCGTATTTAGCCTTCACCAATGTAACGTGTAGACGCTATCCTGGTATCCTGTGGTTGCTAGGATTGAATTTTTCTAAATTTTACCAGAGAATATTGTCGGCTTTGGGTAAGGTCGAAGTCCGTAACGTTCTCGGGAACATTCATGATTACCGCTATTGGAGAATTTTCAAACAATACTCGCGCAATTATCACATACGTACTATTTTGAGGCATTAGGTGCGGGGAGAGGATCTCGTGCTTGAGACTATTTTCTTATTTTCTCACTTCATGCTCCACAAAGTTTTGCCTATGGTGGTACTAACATTTTTGCAGAAGAATTTTCTTTGTTCATTTGTAGCATACAACACACGTTCTTTTCCTAGCAGCTCAAATCATACCAGTTAAGAAACTTTTAGTTTCAGGTTCTTGACCGCGAGGAACGTTGAGATGGGTTCACTAAATAATAAATAGAATAAATAAAGAGGTTTAAATGATGGGCATGAAAGTGGGGCAGCTACGGACAGGCTCAATATTTCCTGCCTCTTTAGTTGAACTGATATTAGCACTTCGCATACCCAGGCACTATAGTTTGCCAAAAAAAAAACCTGTCAGGCACAAAGAGCAGGCTATAATGGAAGTGTTCAACATGGTGAAAGTGTGAAAAAAGCAACATACACTTTTGAACAGCAATCCGATAAGAAGGTAACAGCATCAACAACCTTTTACCAGTATGATCATTAAGTCGTGATGCCTTTTGACGTGAGCGATCTAGAGCGATAGCGACAGCTCTGCTTCTCAACGCACAACAACGCACACCCTACATATTGCGACACTAAAATCACAATGTTTCTAGACATCATTGATCGTTGCTGTTACAAATGTCCTTCCAAGGTTGGTGACAAAATTTAATTCGCCAAAGTCACTGCAAACATTGTCCCTAATGTTTTGAATGCATGTAAGGAGATTCGGGTCCGATATCACTGCTGTCAGGTGATTGTTGGAATGATTTTACGGTATGAGACTCTTGGCCACCATTCACTATTGGATTTCATGGTATACTTGATGACATCTAGTTTGTTTACCCACTCCCACATCTAGGAAACACTACTGAGACTACTGAGACTATTCTCATTCTCATCACATCGCCGATGTCATCAATGTTGAGTTGTCAAGTATACACCCAAATACGTATAGACATTTGTTTACAACTACATGTGATGAATATGGACCGAGAGAAGGGAAAATTTAGTCACGGATTCACATGGGATTTTTCCACCAGGACACCTTTGTCAGCATGCTCGACCGATTTTTGACTTTTTACAACTTCAAGCGATGAACGACTGCTTTGCCGAAGAACAGGTACTGACCCTAAGGGTACAGAGCCAGTAATAGAGCGCTCGTTAATCACATGGGACGTGTTCGGGATCCTGCGAAAATTGAGTATTTCGCCCGAGAAGTCGCACACTCACGTAAAAATCTTCCGAAGCGGAAGACCATTGCTTGACGCATTCGAGCAGTCGAATCCCGGTGCACCAGAAATGTCCAGGAACATTGGAATGTTTTCATTGATGCGTGAAATGTTTGCGTCAACCCCATTACAGTGGAACATAGATATTTCGTTGTTATGCCAGTTCCTTACCAGTAATTTTGGGAACCGCACAGCCGGTTTAGTCCGAGTATGGCCGCAGCACATGCAAAAAGATATACTAAAGCACTGATAACGTTTGTGGAGCAGGGATTGCTTCAAAGCATTATGGAGAAGTATTCACGGATGTGGAGTGATCGTTAGCAGGACGATGATCGCGAGCGGAAGCTAAGACATTTAGTCAATTCTCCACTGCACTGGTCACAAATATGTTATATGTATCTAAGAGGACGATAAATTGAAACTGAGCGTTTTTATCAAAACTTACTCTATCTTAAATACGGCGCAAGAATGCCTCGATCCAAAATTGATCCAAAGTTGATGTCGTTAACCCCCGGATAACTTTTCCATTCATCAAAGCAAGCGATTGATTGTTTGATTCCTCACACATAGGCTATGGGGCGGTCACAAGCAGCATTTCCGATTCCAAACATGAAGCAGAAGACGATCGATAACTCACTCGATTGGTGCTCACAACTTCGGTTCAATTACCCAAGTTCTGAACCACTTTTAGGAAACCGATTATATGTAGTTGGATCTAACTAGGTGATGGATGAAGTTCTCTCTTCATTTTTCACCTGCCCTACATGAGCGCTCCACTAAAGTTTCACTGTCCTCAACGTAAAACGCGGCAAAGGAAATCCTAAAATTTTCGGTGTTCCTTAGAGCTTTTCCTTCGAGAAATCTGAACCGTGCCAAAAAAATTCACTAGAGGAGTGATGAAGAATTTGCATATTTAATAAAATGGTAATCTATCGCTTTTTTTCCAGAAGCTTCAGAACAGCTGTTTAGCAACACATCTATTTAGACGGAAAAACTCGGCGTGCATTCCTACTTCACTACTCCAAGTCCACTTTCTCTGAAAGAGATGCCTCCAGCGGTGAGTTCTAAGTTATTGATTTGAGATCGGTCCAATCACAGACCTGCCAACGATACAAGTCATATCTACAAAACATTGTCCTCCAAATCTTACAATTCACCTTCTTTTGCTTCTTTAAACAATATCGGCAATCTTGGTGCTCTTCTTTTTTTGGGATGGGTAGAGCAGACCACAGGAAACCAAAATGTGGCTCATATGTAGGCCCAGGAATGGAAAACCTATTTAAAATCGCTGTAAGAGACACAGCACGGACAAATGCGTTTACTGCCATATATGTGTTTATATTTATCCCTGAAATTCTCTGTTCGCAGATAATATGTGAATTTTTTTCGGGAACTACGTGCATAGCCGACAGATGTAGTAGATCTGTATCGTTCTTGGGGCAATAAATATGCAGTAGTAGAAATCTGGTGAAAAAAATCCTGGCTGATCCATATGAGGTCCCAAGAATGGAGTGATGCGAGTGATGCTAAAAAATGAGCGTGCTCAAACCGCAAGTATGGAACAAATCCTTATTTTTAATGAAGAATCCCCCAATGGGGGATTTGGAATTGGATTGCTCCAAAAGACGAGGAAGTTACGGAACAGCATTCTTTGAAAGTGATCATTATTTGTGCCATGTTATAGTCTACTGTATCATTAGGAAGTTACTTTAGTAAAACAGTTATCTTCGTCTGACGTAAACTCTAAAGTAATAGTCAATTGTGAACTGGTAGTTCCGGTTCTACCGTGATTTACCGCGGTTTATTAGGTCATCTATCAGATTGGATTAGCGCTCCAGGACAAGAAGTTCTAGGACATGAAGGTGGTGAAGTTAAAGGTAGACAGAGTTGTAGTGACAGTTAGAAGAAGACCAAGCAAGAAGTAAACTCTTTCGGAGAAGGGGAAACAGTGCGGGAGGACACAGCAGTTTAAAAATGAAAGATAAAGTAGTAAAGTTCAAAATGATATAGGCAGATAGCATCTTGCATGGTAGCGAGTATCGAACACTTCGCCATTGATCTTCTTCGTCGTTTTTGTCAGCCCTTTTGCCTTGGATAGCCGCACACTGACAACAACAAGACGTGATAAACCGGTTATTACGTCTTTGCTACACAGAAATTCAACATCTCAAACAGCAATCCACAAGCGTGAACTGTGGCATCTTTAAAAACCGTAAAATTCAATCTCGACCTTATCCACTTTCCACGTCCTCAATCCTTTATCACGACAAAGGTGAGACGTGCAATAACATAAATATAATATGTAGATATGTTTATACGGAGGCTGTAAGAATAGTACATGCTTGTTCAAGCTTCAGTGGCTTTTGCAATAGAATAATAGGCATGTTAATTATGTTGGAAGGTAGTGGGTATACAGCAAACATAATCTACAACAGTGCATGTATAAAAATAAATTCAGTACGTGTAAATAGTAATTCAGCAGCTGAACATCAAGAACATCACGACTTATGATAACTGGTTTAGCATGTGTGTCACAGCATTCGTTCATTCTGTTTCGAAGGAACAGCAGGACGGTTATGCTGCTCCAATCATATCTCCAGGCTCATAGCCGCTCCTTCAAAGTGAGAAAAGTGCGTCAACGTTCAAAAGTGGGAAAACGCGCCTGGAGACGGGTCGGATGGTGCGATGAAGGTGCACCCATACCCGAAAGTGATAAAACGTCAGAGGACGGATGCAAGGGTGTGATTTATCAGTGGCGGGTGGCGGGCGAATGGGTCCCCAAATTTTCGAAATTACTTTACAACACAAAAAAATCTTGTATTAGTTTATTTTTAATTGTTTATTTCTGTTATTACTTTTAATATAATCTTTATTAACTATTTGTTATTATAAGTAATATTTTTATTAATTTTATTTTCCGTCTGGGTCCCCAAAACGGCGGAGACCCCACTTTTTTCCCACGCCCTCCCTCCCCGCCCACTTTCTGCCACCGCCGTCCTGTGATCTATGTATGTGCCCCGGGGTCCAAAAGTGTCGAAGCGCCGGGAAATGAGTTGATAAAGATAGATGCTTAAAGTAGTCACTCGGTAGTAGGTACGTGATATGTAATGTGTATGTTTGTGTTTACCTCATTACCCCTCTTTCGTTGCACCCTTTCTTGACATCCTTTCATATCCTCCTTCCTCCTCACGAAATCCTTCCTGTCTTCTCACAAGGGAAGGATACTTGGTCGTTATGACCGTTCATGACTTCTGTCTTATGCAGCTTGCGAGGCTGATTGCGGATCCGCGTTCCAAATTTCCTAAACAGCTGTCTATGATGAGTTATGTGTGCTCGGATTTGGCCCTCACCGTAGCAGCGGGATATCCTTTATTTGTCATTCTCATTGTGAGTATTTCTCACAGTTCGACCATTTTTTATTGTTCCTCGACAGAGTTTAATCCGAAAAAAAAAAACGCCTCCATGAGGTATGATAGACTCAACTATCCGCCACGACCACACCTTGTACACTAAGTGCAGTGTTTGAACATTAGCACCAAAAATGCGCATAACTCGTCAAAGGGAATAAATGAGAAAATTTCGAGAACGGATCTGAGATCAGCGCCGCAAGATGCATACGACAGTGTACAAGGCGCTATGAATGGCCATATTGACCAAGTATCCTTCTCTTGTTTATTATGCTCAACCATACCGTTCTTCCACGTTAACCTTATCGCTTCATCCATCTTAACATTCAGATGTTTTATGTCCGTGTCATACTTCACAGCGACACCGTCGCGGTGAAGAAATATGGATGGAAATGATGAAAACAAAATGTTACGAGTTTTCATTTCTTATCACAAAGTTTGCATGGAATACCGTGCTGGCATGGGAGCCACTGTGAGAAAACTTGTGACGGCGAACGATCGCAGTGAGAGCGCCGCTGTGTAATATATCATAAGCCTTATTGTTAGCTATTCCCTTTCGTCAATACTCTGTGAGTTGGTTGCACATTTATTTATTTATTTTCTACACCAATGGATGTACTCATTTATGAAAACAGTCACGGCAAAGTTGTGTCTGGTAGTGGTATAGCAAGAACCTTCCGGACGTATTTAACCGTAGCCTCAACCACTGTGGGTACAATTAACCAACAGCGCATGTGTTATGATCAGGCTAAGCCTTACTTTACCAGTGTATTATTTACGATCTAAAGTTATGCGAAATTGAAGAGTTTTCGCAGCACCTTAAATATAGCTGTTCAACGCAGCTATTCCAATCAACCGAGGGCTACAACTACACCAAGACGCGAGCTTGCTGCTCTGGTGTACGACGATAACCAGCTACAGGAGAATGAAGTGAATTGTAACATTTTTCTTTATGTTTCTCAGAGCGAAATTGGTGGGACAATGAGTTAATGGTCCGGACTATAAGGTAAATTAATGGGAGCGATGCGACCATCAATTGCAGTCTGGAAGTCCGTCTTTAGCCGGGCAGCCGAAATGGTCTGAAACAAATTTGAACGAACACTATTGTATGAGGTTGAGGTGAAAGTTGTGGAAGAAATTTTTTTCAATTCTTTCTTGTTCCTCGTTGTTGATGATTCTATCGGGCGTGACCTACTGAGAAAGTTGAAGATTAGCCAAGATGTTACCTTGTAGCTATTGAAAGACCAGGGAATGATTGCTGCTGCAGTTACGTCCTCAACTGTGAAAACATGCTTCTGACCCACCTTCTGTTATGAGCTGCTCTGCGGCACTGATATTTCCCTATTTTTCCTTATGGGACTTTCCTTCTGTCTGTTACCCCAACGTTCCTATTCTCCCGGCTTGTCATCGGTAGCTCATCCTACCCCTTAGTTCCTTTCTGGCTGGAGCCCTTGATTTTGACCGCTCTAAAAAGGGGTCCCTCTGTTTGTCGAGCTGTTCTGCGTGAGCAGTTCTGAGAACAGAGAGTCGGCGTTTTACCCATGCTATGGAGTAATGTACGATATTCGTGGTTAACACCTCAACTATCCCTGTATGCAGGTTTTCTAACAAATTCATGCCATCGAGTTTGGGATCAGTGATGAGGCCGCTGAGGTACAATTGTAGTACTTATGTGATATAAGCCACTGTTTGCAATCCTCATATAATAATACACCAGGAAATGAAGTGTGGAACTATGTGGGACTACCTTTACAAACCACAGCCTACACACGGAATGTTTTCCTCTCCATCTGCTGCTACTACTTGTCCATTTTACGATTATTCCAGTGAACATACTTCACAGTAACTGGCAACACTATTTTCACATTCCGATCCTCCTGTTCCGAGAACAAATACCAGTCTAGACGTTGGCTTACACTTCTAATGCACTGAAAGCCCGTTGTGTGCACAGAACGAGGCATTTCTTCACAAAGTCTAGTGATTTTAGGATTACTATAATACATATTTGACGTTCTCGCGAGGATAGCAGCGTTACTTATACTGCGATTTCTTATGACGGAGGTCAATAATTTTCATATATGAGCTTGGTTGAAAGATATTCCAATTTTGAATGCGTACCACGATCCCAAAAATGAGAATTTGGGTATTTCGACTTCTAGTCACCTTTCTGGTTTTTTTTCATTCCTTTCTTCAATCATCTCCACTAATCTTTTCCTGTTCTCTCTCTATCTCTAAACTACTCTCCACTCGTCGCCAAAGGACTGTTAAATTTAGCAGAAGAAGCAAACAAATCATATTTAACTTATTCGATGTTTCCATCTGTCTAGCAGTTATCTGTCCGTCTATTAGCCCACCTGTTGACATACAGTGAGGCGGTCCACATTCCGCGGAACAGAGAAGTACGCGAAGCCACCGCGCCGGTATCCTCGCTGCAGCGACAAACCATAGGGTTTTCATGTTAGTTAGTTTCCTTGGTAGTTACTATTGAATATGATAAAAATACCAAGAAAACCCTGATCCGCCACTATGGCAGCGATTCCAGCGGAAGTCCTTACGCGCAATCCACGGAAAATTTTCGAGCGCGCCCAGCATGCGGCGCGTGCTCGGCGCGGCCTATGGCAGCGGTCCCCCGTCGTTGGTCAGATTTTTGGCCCAGGTGAGTGCTTTTCTTTCATTTTTTCCTTCAATTGAAGTTCATCCCAAGGTGTGAGGCCTGTGGCTGACCTATATTGATCGGACGGCCCCGCATGCCTTATGTTTTGCACGTTTTCCCATGCATGCCCGAAATGCTTGTTTTTATTGTTTTTACGTATTCTTCGTTTGTTTTTGGCCCAGTGGAAGGCAGCTTGTCCCAGGTAGCCTCTTCCTTGTAGGAAAGGGGCCCGGGGACGTCGTGGCTGATGATACGTGGGGCAATCCGAACGAAACAAAAGGTCCCGTTATCAGCCACCACGCCCCTGGGTCATCTTTCCTACAAGGAAGAGGCTACCTGGGACAAGCAGTCTTCCACTGGGCCAAAAACAAACAAATGAAGGAAAAAGACTGACCTGGGCCAAAAATCTGACGAACGATGGGCCGCAACCGCAAGAGGGCCGCGCCGCGCACGCGCTGCATGCTGGGCGCGCTCGAAAATTTTGCGCCGATTGCGCGTAAGGACTTTACTTCCTGAATCCGCGAAAAATGCACCATCACCGACACCTACTATATTTTCCGTATATCTATCAGTCTGTCTGGCTCTTTGTTTCTCTGTCTGTCTGTTTGTTTGTGTGTCCGTCCGCCTGTCTGTCAGTCTGATCGTGCGTGTGCTTGCAACAATTTCTAACTCAGACTTCCTTTATTGCCTGACAATATCAATAACATGAGAATGAGATCTTGTGTTGACGTACTCAGTCAAATTTCCTCGACCGTACAACCACAGTAATGCTCGCCGATTTCAATGAATCAAAATACTTTACACAATTTGAACAAATGAGCTTGCGTACTACACAAACATTATACTCTGCAACTGGTTCGGATCCTTGCGAGACCACTACTTTCTATAGTACAACAGACGTTTGCCTTTGGAAGTGAAGACGATTGGCTGCTCACGATCCTCGTTGAAGCTCAACATGCACTGTACGGGACTGAAGAAGCAATTTCTGTCGTATTTTTTCACCGTCTTCGACGATTGCAGTATCCATTCCGGGTAACCATCACTGGCCGTTCGTGACGTCCTGAAACACAGAGGAGTTGAAGAGGAAGCAACAACATCTGCCAAGAAAATTTTTTTAAGGAACACAGAAATCCAACATCCCAATCAACGAAGTACCCTATTTTGCAATAAAGGCCTTTAAAAGCGCCTTTTTCCATACAGGAGACCAGTGCTTTGAAGAGCGCTGTACGCTCTGAGCTAAGATTATCATTATTATTATTATTTATTACGCTGTCTATGATGAACTTTATAAAAAAAATGACGCGATAAAGAAAACATTTAAACAATCTAGTCCAGGATAATTCGGTATTTCAATGGACAGAAATGGTTGAAAAATGGAGTAAGCACTGTAAAGTGTGTTAGTCTGAGATAAGTATGGTTTCTTTTGCTAGACATTCGAAAGATAAGAAGATGCAGGAACAGTTCTAGCCTCACTCCACTTAATGCATCTCAGGCCTGTTCTGTAACGGAGGAGGCTCTCAATAAAGTCCCAGGTGATCTACAGAACAGTTTATCTGTCCCACTCCTTGTGTAGCAAGGTCGTATGCACTAGAATTTTGAGCGCGATATTGGGATCAGGTGGTTGATAAGCTTACAGACCATGACTATCATACCCACATCAAAGTATCATCTCCTAGATCTAAATGATGGAATGTCCAGGTAATCACTCCTGAAGTAGACTTCAGGAACTCTGCCTTGCCAGAACCCATCATTTTGCAGCGGAATTTTCCTGTTGAAATTGTCTTGAATCTTCACTAAGAGCACCACAAGATCCCTAGTCATTCAGATTTTGGCTTCATCGAGGCTGTATTACCAATTCTTTCCCCTGACATAATAACTGAGGATCAAGGAGTACAAGAGACACCCTGGTACAGCCAAGCGTCAGCTGCGCAGCGATGGTTTGAAATAGTTCCAACACTAATTCTGAGAAGAGAGCAGTTGATCCAGCCATTGAAACCCTCATAAGTTTCGGTTCAGTTACCCGTGTTCGAGGATATTTTCAAAACCAGCAAAAAACCAATCATCTTAGTCATACGTGTTCTAAATTTACTTTTTGAAGATTCAAAAGCTGAGGACTATGTTCTTTGAAAAGGGCGCGAAGAATTCCACATAATCGAGGAGGGAAAGTGCAACCAGTATATTCCTATAATAATATTCCTAACACTAACACTACTATTCTTACTAAAAATATTACTAGCAATATTAATGTTACTTATATTCCCTCATCCTAGTGGATGGCTTCGTTCGGTGAATGACCATTTTCGGCCTCGGCCTCACTTTATTATTTTTCTCTGATGTTTTTGGCTTCACGACTTTTTCCAAAGTCTTTCAGAAAAATTAGGAAATCATGCTGTTCAGATATACGACACTAGAATAACTACGGAGCGCCTCGCGTCTCGACTACCTCCAGCGCCTCATCAAAACAAACAGAGCTTAAGCGAGTGAACCAAAGATAATCTCTCTGATGTCCTAGGATTTCCTACATCTTAATAGTTCCTATAATTCTTATATGATTGCCCATGTGAATTCGAGGAAAAGTAGCTTTTCCTCGATTTATGTTAACACGTAATAGATGAGCACTTCAAGTCCCCGGGTATCTTTCCGTTGTCAGATTATGGAAGAAATCTTGAGAACTGTTCCCCATAGCTGGTAGAATGTGTAAACAAGGAAGTTTTTAACCACACTCATGTAAAGATACGGTATCGCGCATATGGATTTATCATTTACTTGTATTCAGATCTGTTTGCACAAACACAATCACGAGTTAGCAAAAAAGAAGAGCATTTTCCTGATTAAGTGCAAAAATAATGAAGCTTCCGTTTCTTTAAGAACGTAGTAAACTCTAGGGAAAAATACATATAATGAAAAACCTAATCAAGCTCGAAATGTGTTACCTGGTGGTCTTGCAAGGCTATTCCATCGTTAGCTTAGGAAACTGAGCTGAGAGGGGGGGGGGGTGAACAATGGAGAAATGTATCGTCCTTCTCTATTTGAAATTCACATGTTACTGAATGATAGAAACACTACCTGACCTGTAACTAACTATGCTTTGTCAGAAATTGTTTTCAACACTGGTGGAGAACACTTCTTTTTCACTTTGCAGGAATTTGGACAGCACCGCGAGTGGGTCACCATAATTTTTCCATTTGCTTTGAATTACGCAATATTTCGAGGGATCCTGATGCTTCGAATTGCTTCTAAGGCTTCTGGAGATCGAGCGCAAACCGTCATTTACTCAGGAAACTCCAGAACGTACTCCATTTCGGCAGAGTAAAGTTAATTTTTCTTTGAAACAAATGACTTACGCGAGGAGGTTCATTAGTTGACTGTCTTGTGATGACGACATTATTGATGACAGAACTGGAACGAAAACGGCGGCACACAGCACCAATGGCCAGAGCATGTTACCTGAAGCGTAGGAGGAAAATTTATACGACTTTCCAGGGGAGTAATAGCACAGCGACGAAATCGAAACGAAAAAAAAAACAGGAACATGAGGAAATCAGAGCGTAACAAATGGAAATACAGGAGAAGAAGTTAATTTCTCGAGAAATTGAGGAGAATGAAGAGATGAGAGCTTCTGCATCAAGCGGAATCCCCCTATAAGTAATAATAGGATTTCTTGACTCGCTAATGTAAAACAATATAGAATATGTATTCTATTTATGTGAATTCAGGATGAGCTTGTAAGATTCCATGATTCCAGTCGAGAAAAACAAATGTACAATGCATTACTATATGAAAACTTTTCAAACAAGCAAACAGCACTGAATTTGTGAGAACTGAACAACAACCAGCTAATTCTCTGTCTGCTAGCCATTTCGAGATGGTTTATGGGTTTCAACATTTTTATGGCTGTAGAACAAGCCTCTAGGTCTTCATCCTATGAAAAAACGAGCCACTGCATAAAAGTGACGAAGGTGTTATCTAATGACTAAAAATTACTGGAGATTCGAAAAACTCGAATTACTAAAAATTTTACAACTATGTAAAAATGAAAAAGAAGTGGCAAGAACCAGTTATAAGTACTGCTCAAGTTTAATCCATGGCGTCATGATCCAAAGGCAATCGAACATGGAGTGCATTTATTGGTAATCTACGAGTCATGAAGCCGATTAGTTTATTTCTGGCAGCCTCTGAAAGGCACCGTGATGGCCTGCAGTGACTCAGCGCGCGCCTCAGAAATCCTCTCTAACCCCCCCCCCCCCTTCCCCACCTACTTGATTAACTAGACCAAGGAAGGCGCCTAATGTTGGGATAACCCCTGCATTAGGAGAAGACACCTCCATTTTATCAGATTATTGCCAGCTTCTTTTGAGCGGATATGACTCATCTCTCCCTTTGGTGGGAACTACGATGCTGAGAAGAAACAAAACGCAGAGGTAACAAATGACTCATGGTATTCTACTAGAGTAAAGAATCAAAAGGGAAATGATGGGAAATGTGGAAAAATGGAGCGCACAGTATGCAAATGCAATTAAATTCACTGATGCAGTTGTGGAATGCAGTCAGGAAGATAATCGCTTCCAACCACCATTCTACCGTGATGGCCAGGAGACATGAGTCTCTGCTCTTCAATGAACGATAAGCAAAGGAGCAAAAATGGTGAATAAATGAGAAATAAAAAATTGAAGTGAGTGGACAAAAGAAAGTAAAAACAAAGGACTAAAGTATGCGAACAATAATGGACCACATCAAATCCCATGAGGACAAGCTAACACGCACCGCAACAGCACAAAACGAGGTTACAGTGCAAAACAAATATGATTTTTGCGTCAGTACATCAAAAACACCTTGGAGAAAGACGAGACGGCAATATTTTTCTGAGGTTTTCTGAGCAGAGTTAACCGAGTAGCCCAAATAGCACAGCATGCGATGTTCTGCTGCTACATTTTTTTCTGGAAATTCTGGATAGCAAGCACCCCTCAATTTCCTCTAAAATCAACTCCCACCTAACCCCCCACCTCCTTGTAAAACCTTGGAAAACAACTTACACGATCTGATTGTGCTCATTACTGGGCACTATTCAACTTTACTGGCCCCAAAATCTTCAAAAAAAAATTTTGGCCGAAACTTCGCCTAGGGGGGTTATTTGAGGTGCTGAACACTAATATCGGGTCCGTTTTGTACCGCAGCAACATTTTCAGGGTGAGTATACGGCATTAAATTCGGAGAAAATGCTGATTTTGGTTAGAAAACGAAGGTGTCATGCAAAATAATGTTGATAATCGTGATCATAACAACCCTCCACGCAAAATTTGAGAGGATTCTGTGAGGTACCGTATTTACCCTTACCCTGCCGTAACCCTACAAAAATGAGGTTACGGTACAAAACGGGTACGATATTCGTGTTCAGCACCTCAAATAACCCCCCTAGGCGAAGTTTCGGCCAAAAATTTTTCTGAAGATTTTGGTACCAATAAAGTTGAATAGTGCCCATTACTGTACTCATTACTCAGCTGGAAACGTTGCCCTTATTCTTTGATGTAACATGGATCAATCTCTTTGGCCTGAATTGCTTCGTTCCAAAACCATCGAAAATACAATTCCCCTGTTTGCTGCTGTAAGGACATTCTCGTATTAGGTGTATCAATTCCGGCTAGAAAACTCATCCATCCTCAATTTACACTGCTTACTGCCTTCCCAAGAACCTCCGGTGATCCCGCTACCGAAGAGTCCTATTGTGCACGCAATACTGGAGCAATGCAATTTTTCCGGTACTTGCTCGCTTGGAATTTTTCACCTCACTCAAAATTCAAGTGAGAGAAGAGGGGAAGCACAGAGATTAAAGGCAGAAATCTGCCTGCAATGTTTGGAAATTGAACAGGAAGTGGACAAACACACATAGAGCACAGCTGCATTCTGGATAAGGGGTCCAAGGAAAGATAGCAGAGGAAAATGATGCTTTCAAATAGAGGTGTGTTGCAGAAAAATTCTGTTTTTCGTTAAGAGCATTAGCCCAGAGCACCGTTCCGGATAAGGGAAAAGAATATTGATAAGGGACGTTCTTCCCGCCCCACGAGGAGAACCCCCCTGTTTCGTCGTCGCCGACCGCGCCTTCAGTATGACATTCAGTTCACCTAATCCATGGTTCCGAAACTTTAGCCTAAAAGATCATTGTTTATGGATCCAATAATTGGTCCGCCACTGAGTACAATAAATGAATAAAAATGATAAATGATTGAATAATCAAGTATAACGGAGATTCAATGCAAACAAGTCAACGAAATATGGTGGAAAGCTTCATGCACAGAAAATGGGGGAAAATGTTGTGGAATAGCGTCCATTCTTCAAATTCTTTTGAATTCAAAAAAAAAGGTTCTGTTCATTCCAAGGAAAACCTACGAACTGGGCAGAAAATGCTAGGATGAAGAAGGCTCTGCCTAGCTGACGAGATCGCCCTCACAAAGGGTTTCCGATATGAGAAAGCATTGGCAAGTGGGCTGATTAACTTATGATGGACATGATATGTACATATGTCTATATTCGGAAACACAAGATAACGTTATCGAAAATGTCCGCATTTCTCATTTCACAGCGCGCTCTTCGCAAAGCTTAACTGGGTTTGGGAATTTCCCAGGAAACACATCTCCCCAGGAAAGTGTTGACGCAAAAATATTGCCCAGGCTGTATTTATGTATAATCCGAGCCGAATATGAAGCAACACAACACTCCTATTCTTCTAAATGTCGAAGGGGGCCCAAAAACACCATGGAGTTAGCGCCCAGTGGATCAGGGAACAGTATCAAGATCGCTTCGTTTCATACGTCACGTCGGCATCAAAGAATGAGGGAGAAGAAAAGAGGAAGAACTTTATGTGGGTAATGCGGTTATGATTCTGATAAAAGCATTCCCTCGCCTTCTTATAGGGAGTAATGACTATCCATTACTACGTTGAAACGGAAAAAAGATGCTCCAAGAGCTTGAAATTCTGAGAGTGAACAGGATTTAGTAATCGTTTTGTGTGCCTTTCAATCGTGAGCAAAATATGGACTTGAAGGATAAATTGAAAGCACCAGGCTCACTAATCTCAGAGGATAACTCATTCTCATTCTCGCTTACGCTAGAATTTGGGTCACATTGCTACCGTAAGAACAGAATGTGACTATAAGATTGTATGTCAGTTTAAACCCATGAGGAAGATGGGGTGAACTAGTGCGGAAGGGAGGTGCTGGAAGGGGAGGGGCGGGGCTAAAACCACTTCGATGGGCTGACGATTTTCAGAGTTTGAATTCTTTGTGTTGCCGATTAAAGTCCATACCAAGTCATACGGGATCATTCTCAATTTTTATATAGTCGTCAAGAATCCTGGTACTGGTAGGGCCAACGAATGCCTCTTCAGGCAGTAGCGGAAAGTTCCTCAGTCTCTTACTGCTCGCGCTGCCTGCCGGTAAACGGGAAACCTCTTAAAATATGAAGGAAGTGACCCAGCAAGTTTCATGAAGACCATTTTCTCACTAGGATGGTTGAAACGCTATCATCATTTTGGAAATTTCAGAAATTTCTCGAGAAGCGCATTTCTACGTCCTAGAAACCTACCAAAGCCTACAAGGGTCATAAAATGTAAGGTCAGGTGCAGGCGAAATCCACCAGCAAAACCGTTACCCTCACTGTTCAGTTGCGCTCTCAACATTTTCACAACCAAAGTGAGAGCTAGCTTTTTTAGTTCTCCAGAATTTGTTTTTGATATCATCTTTACGATCAATGAACCTTGTGAAGCATTAGGAGCTTGAGCAAATTACCGGCTTCACCAGACGTAAGCTCTGACGAAGGTGACGACGAAGAAACGCTAGCCGAGCGAAGACCATGGGGAATCTCTTCCCAAGGAACTACCAAAAAACTCACAGAAGGTACCCACGCAGCTACAGATGATGGACAACCCGTGCTGGGTAAGGCGCTTCGCCAGCGATGGAATCCTGCAAGTACGTCAACACACAGAGAAATCCTTAATATTAAATGAGGAATTGAAGAGCTAAAAAGAAGTACTTGAAGACTAGAGAATGGGAAAGAGGGTAGTAAGAAACGAGAAAGTTTCCTCTACATGTTTTCCTCCACCTTACCGCCCTCACTCTTCTAGCACGGTCACATAAATCAATTAGAAGAGGAAGTTGTGTAATTAACTTGCAAGCGATTTCTGGTGTATGGAATGATGTAGCCATAGATCGCCTGGAATAATCTAGCCATAGATCACTTGTTCAGGACAGATGTCTTGCAAAGTCAAATGATGCCAAAGTCAAAAATCAAGAGTTCACGTCAAAAAATTTCCTCACGGGCGACACTTAGATCATTAATGCTATATTCATTTAGAATGCAGGCGTGTGTAAGAACTGCTAATAAAGGCAGCTGCTCTTTAAATTTTGTTGTGGTGTTCGGGTGGAGTTGCCAATGTGTTCGCTTCATTAGACACCGAATGAAGCCTTTTTATAAGCCACGGTTAGGCTACATATTCTCAATGATTTCTCAGTATTCTGCTGACGTTGTCTGGTTGTTTGTTAACGACCAGAGAAAGATTAAACGATTATGTAAGCTAAATTCAGCTTAAAAAGCAGACAGCCATTGCGAAGCAAATGGAGCCGAGGTGTAGACGCAAACATACATATGTTGATAATCATCTTTCGAGAACAATAAATGGACTTTTTACAGTTTTTTTTTTGCTGTTCGACTCTATGCGGAATTGGGTCTGATTAATGTTGATGAAGGATTCAACTATGGCCACAATGGACAGCTAAATAGTGAGTTTCCACAACTCCGGTCTCGGAGTAAAGATCTACATGGTTGCTTGATCTCCCTTGCCTGAGGATCACTACACTTACCCAGTGATTTTCTATCAGAATAGACAAATAAACCGGCTATACCTTTTGCTCCGTCAAGCATTAGTACACGTGGAATCCTTTTTAAAAAATTATAAAATGCACTACATGCGAGGAGCAGAGAAGCAGTTCGATTGCGAGCATAGCCTTTGGAATAACAAGTGAAATTATAGTCAAGGACCAGGAATTAATAGCATAGCCCACATTAAGGATGAAGTGTTCGTCGATTGCAAATCTCTCTACAATGAGGTTCGTGAGGTTCGTCAACATTCGTTCAGGATCTGACGTAGGCTTCTATGTGCATGTGAATTGTTGAAGATGAAGGGCAATAGTACCAAATGAGACACACCGCTCTCTGTTTCTTTCGTAAAAAAAACTACTTAAAAAAACCTATGAATAGCCTTCATAGGTGAAATTTGCCATAGGGGCGTATTCACTGTTCCCTTCCTTAATGTGGATGAATTGGAGAGGATGTAAAAACCAGAAACAGACCACATACAAAAGTTAATGATCAAACATGCATATGAATAACTCGATCTTTCCGAAGGGGATACATAATAAAAGAATGGCTCAAAAGAGAACCCGTCTGAAGAATACTTATTCAGAAGCTCTTAGATGTACATACGTACATCAGAAAGCAGCTAGCAGTAGAGGGCGCAGAAGGTAAGCGGAAGGGAGGGGGGTGGGGTGGGAAAAAGTGAGGTCTCCACCTCTTTGAAGAACCGGATGGAGAATGAAATTAATAGAAATATTAATTATATAGTGACAAATGATATGAAATAATGAAAATTATTTTAGAAATAAGAATGAATGCAAATAAAAATATGCCTATGCAAAGCCATTATTTATTTCATAAAGTGACTCCAAAAGTTTGGCGACCCGTTCTTGGAAGCCCAAAGACCTTGGCTCTGGGGCCATAGCAGGGAAGGAAACATCTACGAACACATGCGCATGTTTACAAAGTCTCTGACCAAGCATTTGTGGTGCAGAACAGTGGTCGCAGCGATGACAGGAACTTTATTTCCCTAGATCGACATCGTGAAGTTCATAAGCGGCCACGCCCACCGGAGCTTGATCCGACGTAAGCGTTGTGCACATAATTTATGAAATATAGTTGCGAGTAGTACTACCAATCTCCTACGGTCCGTTGAACTTGTAGCGATGAACGGTCGTGTGAACACACATGGTTTTCGCACTACAGCAGAACAGAGAGCATAGAACTCATTGCTTGGTTAACTTTGCCGAACTTAAAGGCAAGGTCCTATCAGAATCTTGCCCATCCAGGTTTCTTGCTCTCTAGAGTCCAAACCATATGTATAGCAAGCATCCCAAGTTTGAGACCTCGACATAAGCTCTATCCCTAGATATGTGACAAAAGGTTCTACGATTACGGTAGCTATGGGAAAACACACTCCAACCTGCAAAAGCTGCGCGCGTGCATACTGAACAATGATGGACGCTCAGATACACACAGCCTAACGAATACTTCGTGAAACCTTCCCCACCCCGTCGAACGAACCATCGATCCTTTGAATATGAATTTTTTCCTACGAAGCCACAAGAGACAGCATGTAGGGCGCGCCGTATAACGTCATTTGAAAGCACGGACGCCGCAAACCCGCAAACGCTGCAACGAAATTCCTCGATGGAATGCATTTGTTGTGGGACCTTTTGTGGGATTTTTCCATAGTTTTCGTCCAAGGCATGGCCGTGGGCTACGATTCGAATAGAAATCCGGGAGATGGAGTTTTGCCCGGACCTTGCCTTTAACTGAAAAAAACTTTTCCGAGCAACACCTACGCAGACCTTCCCTCCCCACGTGGTGTAGGTAGAATGTAGAAGATTGTTAGGTTAATAGAGTATAAAAGTAATAAGTAATCGCCTACCGCACAACTAAAATTCTGAAGCGTGGTGAACCAAAGACGATCTCTGCTGTATACCATATTACGTCACCCGCTCACCGTCGTGTTTACCGCCACAGGACCTCGGAAATGTGCTCCACCACTCTTCGCCATATCAAATAGAGTATCGTCACTTCATACTTTTTGTAGCAATACCTATCTACATATGTGACTGCCACAGGCTAATTCGGATCAGATGAGCAGCTTGCATCTTAGTTATATGTTATAGTTTTTATAGTTAAATCTTAGTCATGCATTTAGCAGTTCAAATTTGCTTTTTGCTCATTCGCGCTGTACAACTCCAAAAAACTGGCAATTCGAAGCAAGAAGAATTAGTCGATTTTGACTTTAACAACATTCTGAAATATCAAAAATAGAACAAAAAAAACTCATATCGTATATGTAGGAGAAGGGTATTTCTCGCTCGTGGCACAGTTTTATCAACGGCGTTGAGTAGTCCTCAGATTGAACCTAATTTTTGACCCTGTCCTTAATCATTTATTTGTTTGAAACGTATGTATTTAATGCCCGAACAATGTGATTTTGGGGGAGGCCGGAGATCATTGCTAGGTCTCCGGTAACTGAAGATTCTCTTTCTTTTACAGCGGCAAAGAGGACTTCATCGTCAGAATTTGGAGGCAGACCTCAAGCTATTTGCTAAGCTTGCCTCACTACATACATATAATCGGCGCTAAAGTTCGCTGATTCATACGTCGACGAAAGGCTTGCCTAGATTGACTACCTCAAGGTCTATGATTTCTAAAAATCGTTGGATTCAGTCTAATAAGCATAAGCATGATTGTCTGTGAGCTTTTTATGGAGAAAATACTGTAGAGTATTCATGAGCAGAAACTCTGGAAAAACATTAGTTTCGAGTACATGCAAATATTAGCGAGAAAAAAAAACCAGATGATTACTATTAGCCTAATACTATTTTGGGAGTCTGATTATTAGGAGATTTGTTCATCACTCGCTAACCTCAATTTTATTCCAATTATGCAGTTACTCTAACTATTTCTCGTGTAAACCTAAGGGGGGGGGAGGGTGGAGTTGCGCGCTTGATGATAAGAAAATCTATTTTATGAGTACAGTGGACGTCAATGGCGGTGGCCCATCTGCGGCCTCAGGAAAGACGCCGCGCAACCGCGCCGCGCGCTCCATAACTGAGGTCTTCTGCTGATGTCATGGTACTCCTAGCAGCTTTTCTGCCCGTTTTAAAGATTTTCGACGGAATAGGGAAGAAAAGCTCCTAGGAATAGCATCCCGGGGGCAGACGACACCGACTCCGTTGCGCGCGGTGCGATCGCGCTGCGTCCTTTTCGAGGCCGCGGATGGGCCACCGTCATTGACGTCCACTGTACGTAGATTTTGTGCTGAGTTAAAAAGATTCCATACATTACTCCGGATTTAGTATTGTACCTAAAGGTGAGTTTTCCAGTAAACAAAATCGTATATATCATTCTGTAATGAAAATGAGACACATTCTCTCACGCTTTCTATACAAACGTGTGAAATGAGCCATCTATGGAAAACTATGCGGGAACTACGATGCATTATGATTACATAGTATATTGTTGTCTCACACATAGTTCCCCTAGTAGAGAGCTGATGTAGCTTTGATTAATGGCAATGCTGGATACAAACTGAATAAGATTTCGAAAGAACATAGCTTTCTAGTGGGAAGTTCTGTGTGTTAGTCCACACACATGAGCAATTGTACTATGTATCAATTGTACTGAACGCATACCAGAAAAAGAGGATTTAAACTCAAAGGAATCGGTTTATGTTCACTTTGAAGAGCTTTGCGTGAATAATCAAAATTTTTTCATGCAGAATTTTCGAAATTTTGTATCAAACACCAAAATGTTGTGAGATTCTATTTCCAAGAACTCTTCAACCCCATAAAATCTCACTCTTTTTTTGCAAATCGGCTTTAACTAGAAATTAACACTGTAAATAAAGCAAAATATGGGCTGAAATCTCTCTGAAAAAGCACCACAACCTCTTTCGCATACTAATCCTGTTAGTTGAACCTTTTTTTGGTACAGGAGAAATCCAAGAAATTCGCAATTTTCGTGTGCACGAAATAAATGGAAAGAGGCTGAAACAAAACGAGTACTAGCAGCAGTGACGATACAAAACCAGAAGACACCAACTTCGAGTGAAAACACTTGCTAACTCTGTGATTTTTCAACAGAAAACTGGTAAATACCATGCTCAAAACTGCTAGTTAAAAACACTGTTATTGCCAAAGCTTAACTACTCGTGATAACAAGGTTTAGTAGACGCTTTCTCAAGGCTTGTGTACACATACTTATACATACGCGCACACAGCTCCTCGCACCAAAGATGAGGCTGTCAAAAAGGAAGTGGTCGAGGTTGTTCTGGCTTTAAGAGGTGTTTTCTTTCAACGTCTAGCCTTGATGTCGTAATGCGGCCAAAGCGGATTGAAATCTCGTCAGCCCGGAATTTTGAAATGTTTCCTGTAAGTATTATGTGTTGATACTGTACAGTGGCAGACGCAATCAAGGAGCAGCATGGGAGTGGAAGTAAAAACGAGGTGCCCGTTCCCACCTTCTCAAGAAGAGATGGGAAATGGACAGTAGACAGTACGGACTTCAAAAACAAAGTTAACAGATTTCCACTCTAGGTTCAAAAAAAAACCAGGGGATAATTGAAAACATCGAAAAATTCAAGAGCTAAAAGCATGAACGTATTGAATTTCTCATCTATTTTATATTTAAAAAAAAACTTCGAAATGTCCCCGACCGAATGGCTCTTTTCTCTCTGGAAGCAAAGCCCACAGAATTTTTCTTACGCAACGCTGAAACTTTCCAAATAGGATATGCTTCTATAACATAATATTCCTGAAGTGATGTTACGCCTAAACCGTGAAAGTCACAGGAGTCCCAGTGATCGAGACCCGTTCGCACGCGCTACACCACATGCAGCGCAGCTCTCTGATTGTCTGCGCGTCCACACATCTTATTGATATCACCATTCTCATCCTCGTTCAATTGTCATGCTCTCTGTTTTAACCTGTTCAAACAGGTGGTGAGACGGGTGCGTATGGACCACAATCACTAGGGCTTTTGCGTGTTCTAAGACCGGATGCAGTCTTTCTCGAAAATCTGGACAGATTTGATAGTTGCAAAAACGCGGTGGGACCTCAACGACGGATGCGAAAACACCAAATGTGAGGATCGAGTTGGTCCCACCCCCATCCTGCGGCAGTGACGTTGTCAAAACGCATGCACAATCCGTCTATCCTCTCGAGATGGACTCTATGCCTCCCGGACTTACAATGGAAGGATACTTGGTCAGTATGGCCGTTCATAGCGTCTTGTACACACTCTTATGCAGCCTGCTAGAAGTGCTTCTCAGGTTACTTGTCAGGACCTCTTCCCCCCACATGCATAACGAGACTCTTTTTACGATCCCCTTGAGGCAGGGAAAAATCCGCACCTCTAAATTCGCTGATTGCGGATCCACTTTCTAAATTTCCTAAACAGAACCCCAAGAACAACTTGTCGACAAGCATCTGGCGAGCAAGTATCTGATCGCATCTGAAACTTGCTTTTCCAAACACTTGTCGCCAACTTGGTTTTGCACTCTCTTGTCGACAACTTGTCCGCCCAAAAGCTTGTTGACAACTTGTTTTTTCTCTTCCTTGTCGACAAGTTGTCGGGAGAAAAGCTTGCCAACAACTTGGTTTTGGGTGGCATGATGACGTCAAACTTGTCGACAACGATTTGCTAGTTATAGGCTTGTTTGCAAGTTGTTTTTGGGCAAAGCTGGACCGACAACTTGTTTTTGGGGTTCTGAGCTGTCTATGATGTGTGATGTGTGCTCGGATTTGGCCCTCACCGTAGCAGCGGGATATCCTTTATTCGTCATTCTCGTTGTGAGTAATTTTCACAGTTCGTCCATTTTTTTATTGTTTCTCGGTAGAGTTCAAACCGAAAAATGTCTCCATAAGGAATTAGAGGCTCAGCTATCCGCCACGAACCCACTTTGTACTCTAAGTGCAGTGTTTGAACATTAGCACTAAAAATGGGCATAAGTCATCAAAGCGAGCAATTTAGGAAATTTCGAAAACGGATCTGAGATCAGCGTCGCAATATGCATGAGGTAATATACAAGACGCTATAAATGGCCATACTGACCAAGTACTTTTCCCTTGTTAGATCCAGCGATGCAACAAAACACATAGAACTAAGAGTTGCTTCAGGAACGGTCTAGAGATGCTCAAATTTATTAACTTGTATGCAGACTGCACAACTGCACTTTGCATACACGCAAAGGAGCAACAAAGAAATTCGTAGCGCTATGGGCTTGTTTGTATGTTGTTGTATCGTTGGTTGAAAAGAGCCTTTATAGTTGCCAACGTTTCTGATATTTTTACAACCCGATTTGGATAGGTTCGAATCCATTATTTCTGCTTCCTCATGGTGGTTACAGAGGTGCGATATGCTCTCTTTTTTGAGTAAATATTTACGTTTGAAAACCTCACCAATGATAAAAAGTTGCCCTCATTCTGGAGGAAAAGATCAAGAGTAGTACAAAGATTGGTACAAGAGCCTATCTTGACATCATGATCCTCTGAAGAAAGTTAAACAATCGTCGTAATCAAACAAGGTGCATGCATTACAAGCTTAGGGACAAAGGGAAAACTTGTGGGATAAACAAAGGCTAAAGTCAATTTTCTGCTTTCTCACCTCAGAAATCAAAAGATCATTCATAATTCTGCTTGATGAGATATATAGACGACACAAAACCCAAGGAAGACAGGCTACAGCCAGCGACTGCAGTTGTGACCACGAGCAGGGGGCGGAGTCGTGAACATTACCCCAGCCGGATATGGGAGAAACAGATTAATAGTATTCCTTAAGAATCTGAAATGGCGGACGAAGAACTCCCAATATTCCGGACGAAGAACTCCCAACGAGGTCTGGACAGCATCAAACACCGGCTATTTGTGCGAGAATGCGTTGGTAAATGAGCTAAAAGTACTTAAGTTGATTGAAGTTTTTCGTGGTTCCTCAGCACTCGACAGACTCAAAGGAGGTTTATAGCGAGCCATATTACCACTTATGAATTGGGGATAAAAATCGCAGAGAGAAATGATTTCATCGACTGCCTTCAGGCAATTTTTTGAAGAAGTTCGTTCTCGCTGAATTTAGTCCATCTGCAATGCTTCACAGCTTGCAGCGGTAAATAGTGGTTGCTAATAGAATTCGTGGTTATTTCACGCAGCATGCCTCTGATTGAAGGGAATGGAAATGCTATACCCCTAGAACTAAAACCAAGAACCCCACAACGGTGCGTAGATACTTACTATGCTGTTTTCATCAATTGAATGGTCCACTCACGAAAAAAAAAGAACTATGCGCTATATGTGATCACAAACAAAGCAATTTGTGATCCATATGCGTTTTGCTTATTTTAGACAAGATGTCACTTCCACGATAGTGGGGATCAGTGACAAACATTCCCACGTGATGGTCAAAATTCACTCGAACTTTTCCATTCCCGCTTTTCAGTTGTACATAGGAAAAGACGATTTGCTCTCCTCTGCCTGATTTTGGGGTAGATGATCAGGATAGAAACCCTGGTGACAATGAGGTGATCACTATGCAAACCCTCATCTCCCTATTCCGGTACTTATCTTTGTGAACAGATTAATGCCAGAAGAGGTAGAATTGCTTTTCAGTTTACCTGTCAGGACCTCTCCCCCCACATGCATAACGAGACTTTTTTACGATCCCCTTGAGGCAGGGGAAAATCCGCACTTCTAAATTCGGACACCCCTTCACGACCCATCGTGAGGCGAAATGGGGGCGTGACCAAGCAACTGTGATTGGCGCATTTAATCAATATGCCAATCACGATAGCCTGGTAACGCCACATTTTCGCTCACGGTGATACACACCCCACCCTCTCGTCCCGCACATCCTTTCCTCAATTGATGTTATGTCGCCAAACGCTTCTGCTTGCAGATGATATAGGAATTATGTACGAGAGTGTCCAGCGCCCTACCACAAGTGGAGAAGTGACGATCGACCTGTTTGCAAAAGGAGAAGTTTAAAAAAATAGAAATAGAGGAAAAAGAGTGGAAACCAGGATATGTCGTCAACTCTGCCTGCAGGTGAAGAAGTTGTACAACAGAACTGCCGCAAAGCTGTTGCTCTTCTCCTATTGTTCTGCTAGTACTCAGAATGTGCTAAGAGTTCCAACAAAGTAGTGACTATCAACAAAGAAAAGGATTGGGCGGATAGAAGAAGTTCGGTTGCCCTCATGACGACAAATGGTGACGCGTCGTCGTAGTTCTAGCAACGCGCTGAAGCAGCAACAGCGCCATGTAGGTGATATTTCCTGGAGTACAGAGCTCTTTCTCAGCAAATGAGGATTAGAAAGGACGCAACACGGGCCTTACGTACTTGTTCACATACCTTGTGGAAGAGAGGGCTCTCAGAAATAGCTTTTTTTCTCGTGATCTAGGTCAGTTTGAGAGCATCCGATGGCACATCTGCTGCAAACGAGGTGATGCCGGTCCTATTTACATACTCAGTATTGAAGGCAACATAATGAGCTGATCCGTGCCATTGGGCGATCTCCAGACAATTCATGTCAGGAATGTGTGCCTGTGCGTGATGCGTGCGACTATATGTCGAAGAATACGGCAAGTCGTACCTCAGCCCTAACACAGATAAGACGGTACCGTTTCCTGCGTTACTACTGATCGTCAAGACCCCGTCGGGTTCATATCCATGTCTCGTTCTCCTAGCCTACAGTTCTCCTTGAAAAATCCTCCGCAGATAACCATATTTGGAGCGCGACTCGTCTGATGTATCTAGAAGGCACTGCCTTTATGAGGCGAAAGATAACTATTTTGTTCCATCAGCTTCTGAATAATCCAGGAACGACCGCGGTCCATTTGCAAGGATGTCGGAGAAAACTGTTACATTTTCTGCGAGAAGCCCACCCCATCAACCAGTAAAGGGTTCTGAAATTATGCAAACCAACTACGTGAGATCTCATCCAGTCTGCACTAAGGAGGCTAGGAACTTCTAGGCAACTTTCACCTATTTCGAAGAGGTTTGTCACTTATGAGCAAGGAGGACAGATGGCGACTGAAGAAAGTCTCCGAAGGGGGATAGCGAAGGGAATGACGAGTCGCACTGCATGACAACGCACACAACCTAAAACGGAATGTTTAAAATGCGTTCGAAATTTATACGTATTAGAATTCGTGCGACTAGTGACGCCATCGCCATGACGTCGTAACATCGCTAATAATTATAGTGGTAGGTTACGTGCATGGAACAGCGCCCCTACGCCTTTCAGACAAATATTGTGAGTGCTGTAGCTACTCGAGAAGCGTTAATTTGACGAATAATTATAGAGGACACGAGTAGTCGCTGCTACGACCATGATTGCTGGCTCCATTCTCTCCTCGAGCCTACCAACTTCAACATTTTTGTGCTGGTAGAGTGACATCGTTCGTCTGTAGGGCAATTCATACTATTTGCGTGCGTCAGACGCACGCACCCATACGCGAAAAATTTTCCATGAATATCGGTCAACGCGGCATATACATTCTCAATGAAAAGGAGGCGCGGCTGCCGCGAAGCCGTAAACGCGTGAGTCTGGGCTGCGTCAGCGATGCGACTGGCCGTATCCTTCACCACATGACGCACGCGCGTCAAACGCACGCATCAAATATAAATTGTCCTTATGCATCTAAGAAATGAAAATGAAGCGCTGACTTGTGTATTGGTTTCTGTAATTTATTCTAATAATATGCATACAAATTCTCAATGCGGGTGAGGCGCCATATGGAAGCAGGCAGAGGATAACCCCGAAGGGACTGAATGAAGTCCACCCTTTGATCCTTTGCCCTCCAATTGTTTCACTCTTTCTCGAGTCATTTCAGTTTTTTTTATTCAAGAAACGCAAGGCAGACCGATGAAAATAGGTTAGAACCCAACGGTCTAGAAGTATATTAGAGTAAACATAAAATTAACTTGAAGTGGTCAGTAGAACTTGAGTTGGAAACAAAAAAGTGAATTTTCTTCCTAAATCTATATTAAAAACAACCGATGCTATGCGCAAACTATGAACTGAAACTGAAATTATTTAATAGCCTAGACACTACAGGGACACTTCTATTTATGAAAGTTTAGTGTTCGACTGAGACGCTCGTTTCTTCGTGGCAATTCGATAGTACAAGAAGTGATTTTATGTGAGACTGAGTAGGATGGGGTACTATTAGGGGGGATTATGTCCCTGTGCCTTAATATTTCAACAACTTAGACAAAGCAAATGAGCACGTAGAAGTACATCCGAGAAACTCCCTTTGTTCGGATGTAGGCAACCTTCTTTGTTCCGCACAAATTAAAAAGATATTGATGAAACGGCGAACTCTACCTGAGAGCAACGTAGTTTTCATCCCTACAGATTCCCTATTCGAACCTTCTCTTCCGAATTGCGTTGAATACTATCTACATGCAAATTTTATGATTCCGGGAGAAGGAAGAGACTGGACCAAGCAGAGCATGTTCTCTGCTGTGATGGCCGTAAACGGGGCGCCTCGATGAGGTAGGTATACCCGGCCAGATGGCTTCCACTCGTATGCAAACTGCTTCCAGAATACGGGCTCTGTAACGAGGTTTTCGTCATCTCTGCAAGAAACTATTGACACCTCTCTAATAAACGCGCCATTCTAAATGGATTGTATAGACTCGAAAACAATTCCGAGGTGAAACATCGCATTTAATGGTTTTTGTCACCGTCTAGGAAGAAGGAGACAAATGAAATTTACTCCCTGGAATGTCTGGATTAGCAAGACAGGTTACATTATATGTGGCCTAGCTAAGCGTTGGAAGAGCTACGTTCTGAACTCAGGGAAGTTGACGACGCGTTTCTCTGGCTGCACGAGCTTTAGATCAAAACCCACATGGAACACGAAAAGAAGTAAACTGAAAATGCAAATGAAAACTATGCATTTTTTTCATTCTACATATTAGGGGGGGGGGGCAGAGCATGGGGAACGAAACCTGGGAAAGACGGGATCAAGGCTTTACAACATTTTCTGTTAAATTATGAATTCCTTTCTCATTCTCTACTATCTTTGAGTTTGAGTTCTAACTCCATCAAATCCCGAGAGCCCGCATGGTTTGCAAAAGGCGAACGTCGGCGAATGGTGCCTCTGACTCAATAACTATTCTAGATACCTAAGCTTTTTATAACCGAATTCACAGATCAAGATGTGGGTCGAAGACCTCACCAATCTGTGACGTTGTTCCGGCAAAAAGCTAATGGCATGAGTTCCAAAAAAATATGAGGAAAACTTTAGATAATCATTTTTCCTTACAGAAGAGAATTAAACTCTAAAAGGGAACTTTCTTTGTAGTCCAATTGACACCTTCTCTGTTCTTTTCTTCATGGAGAACTTTCAACGCATTCATGTAGGCAAAAAAACCATATGCTGCTTCCTTCTTTCAATAAGCCAACAATTAGATAAAAACCCTTCATATCCTCCGCCTCGTTTCATGGTGTCCGGTATCTCTCAAAACGAGAAAGTATAAGTAGGGGTAACCTCGAGCATTTTTTGTCCCTAAATAAGCAAAGCATCAAAAGTAAGCAGCTCACCTGCACGGGTTGAGATGAACCGCAGCGGGATACGCTGCTGACATTGTCATTCCTACGGCTGCAAGTCCTTGGGGGCGGAGTCAAGGGGGCCTGACAACTGAGCAAAGAAAATTAGTAGGATAAGACTATAGAGGCCAGAAGTAGAACTAATTTACTGCTAACTCTGGCAGTCTCAAGGTAACAACAGCACGTTGAATTATGACTACATACAGTTTACTGGAAGTGCACTGAGTACATTAGTCAACCTCCAATTTGAGAAATTAGAAACAGGGCATGTCAAGCACAACTTGCCTGCAGTAATAAAGTAGTAATATAATCCTCCTATATAAATCCTGATAGTGCAACGAAATTTCTTAGAGCACAGGCTTTGAGGGACCAGCACGTGACCGCATGCGCTCGTCATGAGGTTCATTTTTAGACAGTGCTTCGCGAAGATGCGAAGCTGACGGAACATTCGGCCGATGTTTCATCATAAGCGCATGATAATGATCCGTCTATGTAGAAGGAGTCTTCTGTGACTCAATAGAGGAGAGAACGTCAGAGTACAGGCCCATCGACAACTGGAAAACGGTGCTCGATATGGTGGAAACACCAGGGGCGGGACCTCTGATGGAGGACGGGTGCGTTGGGACCAAGTACCGTGGAAAACCCAAGGATATGGGTCCTCCGATGATGTAGGGGTGGACCGGGACTCAATAGCCTTGAAAACGCCCATATATGAGTACATATAGGCTTGGATTCATTAAACGATAACCAAGCAAACCCAGGCCCAAACCAACTTTTGCCGCCTGCACCTCTTATCACTATATAGTCAATATGATAACCAATCACGCTAGTCATCCTTGATTTGCATGATTATCGTTCCGTGAATCCCAGCCCTGTGGAGCATGAGAACGCTGGCTGCCAGTAGTGGGGAAAGCGCCAGGGCATGGGTTAGTCGATAGAGAACTGTGCGTAGGCGTTCAAGTGTGGGAAAATGTCGTGCGACGATTGCACAACGTTTTGTTGTTTTTGGATGATGGCTTCAGCGCTGTTGCGTTTCTTATGACGGGTCCATGGGGAAATACCATCGCACCGGAGAGTAACTTTACATGTGCATGTGCGATGAAAAGTTTTTGAGCAAGGCTAGTTTCAAAATTGGAAGTCTAACGTTAGCTGGCTGGGAGAGTGGTGGAATATACGCAACTCACAGGGAGGATTTCGCATTTAAGCGCAATTGACGATTAGCTGACTTTTCTTAGTTTTCAGAGGAGTTCGAAAGTAGGAAGTTTTTGATCATACCTGAGTGGCTGCCCCACCCCACTTTCTAGCGTCCCGTAGGGGCGCTAGTAATAATATAATAAAATAAAGGGGAATGTGAATGTTGGTTCAAAAATGATCACAAATGATCTTTGCAAGGTGCGATTTGACTCGCTCGTCACCAGACCTGCGGGTAAACTACCAATGAGATAAATACTGAAAAAAAAATGAAATTCATTAGATGCTTCGAATTTGTAGTCATTAAATCGCCCTTAGATGACCCAGAAAGAAATAAATGAGCCGAGCTAACTATAAGAGGTGAGGTTTGCCTGCAGCGACCAGTTGCCCTGGCCATTCTCAAGCCACACACTCTGTGCCTGTCGACCAATCAGCCATTACCTCTTTTAAAACGTCAATACATGGGAAAACGCGAAAACTTATTCGATAGCCTAATTCTTCTTTTTTGCTTCCTTGTTATGGATTCGTTTGAGAAAGTAATGACCTGTTCTACGTTCACAACTTTCGTGATCAAATTTTTTTTTGTTATATTGCTGCTCACCAGTGGCGGACGCAGAAAGTGGGCGGGAGGGGAGCGTGGGAAAAAGAGTGGGGTCTTCGCCGCTTTGGGGACCCAGATGAAAGTAAAATTAATAAAAATATTCATTATAGTAACGAATAATAAATAAAAATTATATTAAAAATAATAACAAAAATAAACGATTAAAAATAAACTAATACAAGATTTTTATTTGTATTGTAAAGTAATTTCGAAAATTTGGCGACCCATTCTCGGGAGGGGGATGAGTGGTAAACACATGGGTGGATAGCAAAGACAAGCAGCTAGTATTGTCGACGAAGGTGGCAGTGTTGAATTGGGTTAACAGAACCAACTTAGTGCATTCACCTAACAAACCACAGAGCGGTAGCTCAGTGAAGGGTAGCAACGAGAAGCTACTGGTATGGCTGATAAACAAACAAACTGTTCGTCTATGATGGGAACAAACGCGTCATTGCGAGCTGCGTTTCTGTGTTAGATAAAATGTTTTCATGGTCTTCCACATGCACTGAAAACATTTTCAACAAACAACATCAATTACAACATTACATGCACAGTTCTCAGTCTTCTCCAGCTGCCGGAGGCAGGGCACCTTCTCGATTTCAAATCGGCAAAAAGCCACTTCATTCTTAGAGACTTAATATGTGATCTTCGACTGCACCTTCTGGAGGAGACTTCACGAATAGCATGGAGAAACTAATGATGTAAGTGGTATACAACTGCTGTTCAGATCTACAGAGCTTGTAAGTATAAGAACCTTTCTCAAACAGTTTTTTTTTCTATGATGATTATATTACGGAAGAGTTAGTGCTTTCGATGTAAAGGATCGACCCGTACCTGAAACTTGGACGCTCTTCTCAGGATGAGTTAGCAAACTCAGACAGTGTTGCAGGCCGTTCCTCTCTTACAATCAGGCGAACCCGAGGGAACAGTCCTCTCCAACTCCAAGAACTGGGTCTCCAAAACCAGGTGCGCCTCTAGTAATCCAGGAATTGGGCCCGCATTTCATTTCGGGTCCAACTCCTATGATGAGCAGTTTGAGGTGATACTTCAGTGCTGCTCAACTGCTGTTTAATTGCTATCCGATCGCTATTTGACTGCTTTCGTTCCCCAAACCAAATGCAGCAGTCAAATAGACGGCAGAACACCTCTCTAAAGACGGCATACCACCTCTCCGCTACATTCTCAGCAATAAGACCATCCCCATAAACGTAATTAATGTTCTTAGTAGTCTGAGCTGCATTTGATCCAATATTACGTTCGAGCAATGACACCTAGCGAAAAAGCTCCTTTCTGATGAACTGGACGGTAAAATTCTATGCCATAGAAAACAACGTATGGTGGTAAGTGAGGAATACAGTTGTAGTGATGATAAGAGAAAAATAACAGTTACAAACAGGGTCAAGCATGACGACGGGAAAAGCCGACCCTCAATACGAACCCGCCCCCCTTACATCCTGGTCCAACCTCCACCTTTTCACGACTCCCTCCCCCCCCCCCCTCTGCTATCGCATGCTTTCTCTGGACACTGAGCAGTTTCAAGGAAGAGGACACAAAAGAAACACAATAAAAAGCCCAAAATTGGAACTAAAACAACCTTGGGGTCGATATACATCCTTACTTATCCGATAGAACCAGAGTGCCAGCAGGAGCAATCATGTCATTACGTGTCAAAACAGGACTGATTGGCAGCGCATGCGAGGAATCGGTTTCAGCGTTGGCATTTGCGCGCCCACGGGTTCGATTCCCGGCGCCTCCGAAAAATTTTTGCACAGGTTGGAACCGTTCAGGATTTAGTGTGGAGTAGAGAGGATTTAAAGGTTTGAAAATGAAGTGAGGGAAGCGAAATCGATCGATTAGATGCGAGAATTTGCCCGCATGGCCCACCAATTTGTGAAAAGCTAGGGTGATTGAGGCCTCGTATTGAAGTTCTCTGACTCAAAACCAACAGATGCTTTTCAATGTATTCATAGGGGACGATCAGCTCTATCTTTTCTCAGAGTTTCTGTTTTCCAGAACTCCATATTTTTTTGGGAGCTCCATGGGATTTCCCATCTAAATTGCAGCAAAACGAGCGAACATTGTGTAGCCAGATTCGGTACTCGAATGGGAAATTTCCTCATCTAAGACTCATAGAAGAAAAAATTCCGTGATATCTGCAAACGCAAACATGCACATGTTGCTAATCATCCTTCGAGAATCATTCTTGCCGTTGACCAAAATTTACCAGCATTCGCGTAACAGAGCTCCAAGCCCTCATTCTTCATCCCCATTATCGCGCCCCAGTATTTGCTCCTGCTTGAGTGAGTTAGATGGGAAATTTCCCCTCGGAGGCTCAAAAATTCAAAAAAATTTCCCATCGAGCTCACAAAAAGATATGAAGCTCTAGAAAAATGAAACTCTGGCAAAAGATAGAGCTGATTGTCTTCTATGGGCATGTTGAAAAGCATTTGCAAATTTCGAGTCAGAGAACTTCACCACGAGGTCTAACTCACCCTACTTTTCCACGTTCTGACTAGCCTTGCAGGCGAATTCTCGCATGTGCAACCGATCGATCTAGTTCATCTTAAAAACTTCCACCCTCTTTACTCCACACTTGATTCTGAAGTAATTTGGACCCGCGCAAGAATCTACTGTAGGCCCCGGGAATCCAACCTGTGGGTGCACTAAAGCCGATTCCTCTCATACGCTGCCAACGTAATGAAGTGATCGTGCTTGCTAACAAAGGCGGACCGTTTGTCATGATGTCATAAAACTATCATGAATTTTCATTCAATAGTCAAGCCACCCCTCTGATTACCCTACCCCCACCTCTCCAATACGACCCCCTCCTCCCTCTTCCCATCCCTATACGACCTCTTCATGGAAATTCCCAACGGACGCTCGACCCTGGTCACAAATGGTACGTAACATGCAATCAACAAAGTTCAAGTCACAGTAGGGAAACAACAACGCGAAAAAGCCTCACAAACATTGTTCCCAAGCCGATGCTTGATCACATAGTATGTATGTACGTAGTAGATACTGTACATGCATAATTCGCGCCATTTTACTGCCCTTATTTACTTTGTTTAAAAAGTCAGTATTACTCACAATAGAGACGATAATCAAGAAAAAGACGCTAAGGTTTAATCAAAAATTATGAACAAAGGCTAGTGATGGGTTAATGCTTCTGTATAGCATAACATTTCATTATGAAAATCTAGTACAGGTAGGTATTATCATCACACGAACAATGGCTTCAAGAGACACCTTTGTCTGCAGAACAGTCCAACTTGTAAGTATAGATAATTGCACTAATTGCACCTTCTGTGGAGTACATGAACAGCTAGGGTAGCACGAGTTCATGTGAATCCCAGTGACTAAGGAGCATCTGTCCTTATAACCTTGGTATAATATAATAGATGGTGGTAGGCGGGGGAGGGGGGGGGGTGGAGAAGGGGTAGTTGCGACCACAACTGGCTCTATCAGCTAAGCAGTTTCGGTCACCCTTGGGCCTGGACGAATCATTGAGATTACCGAGGGTAAACGTGTGGACTCTCTTGTTAACGATGGGTAAGTCTGTGTGCTATTCATATGCGGCCCTTGCATCATTCTACCTGTTACACTTCATGAAAGGACATACAAATGTAAAAGTATCTAAATCATAGTGCACCACCAAGCCTATATACAAACGGAGTACTGGAATAATTTTCCTAGAAATGAATTATAGCGCTGAAATGAGAATTGGTCTAGCAGAACTAGCAGAACTGCACCTACAAGATTGGAAATATAACCTGGTTACGAGACGTCACATGCTGTGCAACGAAATTTGCATCAGTTCTGAGATTACCGCGTCGTAAATAGAGTTGCAACACGGTGAAAGTTTCATTAGAATGCACAAAACGTGGTTGTACGCAATTTCACCGACGAACCTAGCACAAGTGCGATGAGAATAACAACTGTAGTTACATATCTAGCAGTTGGATTGATAACGTCCGGAAAAGTTCGTGGCTTTAATAAGAGCCCTAGCTGAGGAGGCCCACGACTGGAGAGGATTACCTCTAATTTCCATGGGTCTTGAAATAATCTTAGAATAAGCCCTATAAAGGCTAGAAACACATTCTAAAAAGCCTATGAAATTTCGAAAAAATCACAGATGCGGCTTCCTCCTTGTTATGTATATGTAACGAATTGGATGGAACGTTGTGTATAATGTTGTTCAACTTTGAGCTGTTGTTTTCCTACCCTTGTAGATGATTCCATAACGTTATGAATTAAACATTTGTATTGAGTAAAGAAATAAATTTCAGAAAAGTGGAAAGGTCACAGATAATTTCCAGGGATCTCTTATTTTATTATTTTTATTTTATTGAGATAACCGTGAGGGAGGATCAGCGTTGCGGAACAACACCATCCCAAAACTAATGGACAATAAACCATATGGCCTTAATAATTCTTGATTTTTTTTTGCTCTGACATTTCACGGATCCAAATACCACAATGCATCCGTATAATTGTCACGCCTACGCCTTCTTCGAACCACGTTAATTAAACTTTGAAGTAGTTAGTTATATAATTACTAACTTGCACGTATAGCCACGATGACGTTAGTGGCGCCTGACCGCAGTTAATTGCAACCGACAACGTGGTAAACACGAACTCGTTTGATTCTTGGCATCAGAATAATTCTTTCGAATTTAGTTGAAGGGATTACGACAGCACTGATTTCCGCGTAATTGCTACTTAGACTCCCATAAAATCTCTTTGATAGCAATAAATAAGCAAGTTTGAAGAGAGAGTAAAAAGCAAAGAGAGCAGAGAGCTTCAAAGCAAAGGAAGAGCTCACACATATTCAGAATATTCATATTCAGAATCATTCTTGGAATCAGTCCATATAAATAGTAGATGCATTCGAATTCGAGTTAGGCGAGGAAACTAGTGTTCGAAAGAGGGATGATAGAACAGAGGGAGGCAGAGAGAGAGAGAGAGAGAGAGAGAGAGAGAGAGAGAGAGAGAGGATATGAGGATAAAAATGGCTGTGTGACTTCTTCTTTGAACACTTGAATTTTTTAAGTCAGAGACCGTAAGTTAGAAATCAGTTTAATAACTCAACTTTCATTTGACCCTAAATTTATAACTGAAATAAATGGCTTCTCACGTTTCTCTGCTAACCCAAGATCTTAGCCTGACCCTCGAAATCCATGATTTCTGAAAAATGAGGACTGAAATACTGCTGTTTTCGAGCATGTACCAGATACATACTTAGAGTACATGAGAAAGCAAGATTGTACATACATGAGACAGTAACCCTAATTGGTTCCCCCGTGCCCTAATATAACTGCGAGTGACTGAAAATTTCATTAACAGTGCAGAACCGAGATGGGGACTTTCGAATGTCGTCATTTTTCCACGCATTGCATGTAGATGCAGAAGAAATGCATTAACTTAATACCGTATTCATTACTAAAATGTACTGGCCGAAGCTACAGTGACCCAATCCAGGAGTTTTCACAGCGTCTAAGATTTTTTGAGTAGACATTGAATATCGTAGGTCAGTTGGAGTAGCGTGGAAATCATTATTGATGGTTTTTTTTGAATTGCTACTTGTAGGTTATACTACACATATGCTCTAGAAAAAAAAACAAAGGAAAGGGAATTAGAGAACAATACCATTTTGTAAACAGAAATTGAATCACGTTGATTTGTTAGGTAATGTGCTAAATTGACCAAAGGATGGAGCCGAGTGGCATATGCACAAATTTGATAGGGCCTAAAATGGAGCGGATGTGTACCTTCTAAGTCGGGGAACTTGACCGGAACCGAGGTGTCAAAGTTTGGAAAAAAATCTCCGGTTTCGTGGTTGTGAAAAACGGAAACACTAAAGGCAGCAGTCTTTTGTAGCGTAAGGAATCAGAGACCGGGCTTTCGCTGCTGCCAAAAACCTGTGAACTTTACACATGTGTATAGAGTACTTCATGGTATTGCCTCACTCTAGTTCCTCGATGTGGAACAGAAGAGCCAACAATTTTCGCATGACTACACTTTGTACTTTTGAAACAATCATTTATTGATTTAGGTTTCGTTCCTCTAAAGTGATATGCAAAGTAATCGTTCAACTACTCAGAAAGAAGGAACAGATCTTTCACGCGTCACTTCACCAAATTTCTAAAATTCCTTCTAGGAACCTGGAAACAAAGGATTGTTTCATTGCTAACAAAGATTTCAAGACAGTTCCAACGCTTTGTGACGACGGAATTGGCGTTAACCATTTTACTGTGGCCTATGTTCTACACCGTTCTCATTTTTCAGGACTGCCGCCGCTGGGAATTTCTGTGATTTGAAACACATGGCTTCAAATTTTTCAATATGCAGTACCAGTTTCTCATGACTAATCTACTTCAAATCTTGCCGAGCAATTATAGGCTGTCAAGAGAATAAGAACGACGGAATTTTCGCTTGAAAGTCCTTGCCGATGTTACAGTGTAGTGTTTAGAACAGTAGATATGTAATTATTGTGCTCAAAATAAATACTCGTAATAAATTGCATATTTCTGGAATGAATTACGGAGAACAGATCCAACTTCTGTAACTTGATGATAAGCGGAACGTGAAAAGTAGAGAGATTCTGTAAAGTGCTCTGATCCTATTGGTTACTATCAATCTATTATGTAATCTGTTAAATACTATAATAATTAAAAAATATTCTCCTATACAAAGGCTGCTGAGGGTCCAGATTTTTCTGGCGTCAGACCACCAGTCTCGCGGAATCCTTTATATCTTTTCAATTGCACTGTAGTGCATAGACAATGTTGGGGAAAGGCTCAAAACGAAAAACCAATTCATGGAGCAAGATGAGGCTAGATCCTTGCTAGAAATCCTTGCACAGTGAGTGATTCAAATCCTCAATGGCGGAATGATAGATACAGTGCCCAATGGTCAAAGCGAGAAACTTTGGAAGTGATTTCAGGGTTTGTGGGCGGGATCCGTGTCCTTCGCTGGCAGTGCTAGCAAGACTTTCAGCCAGCACAATATAAGGTTATCCGTTAAAAATATGAATAAAACACAATAGCGATAAAATCTAAAACAGTCAAGTGAGGTAAACTACCAAACAGATCTTTGCAGACGCTTGTATGTCATTCCTTGTACTACGGGTAGAGAATTTGGTAGAGCATTTTTGTTGCCGAGATTTGGAGAAACAGACTAGGTTCTCTGTGTGAAAAGGAAGAGAAAGAATTTATGATAAGAATAAGTTTACAGTTCAGGTACATTTTTGTTTCCAGCTGTCAAAGAAGGGAAACTGTTGCTGCAGAACGGACACATGTTTAATCGATGTTTTCAACAACTTTCTTTACTCTTTTGGAACAAAGCTCATACGTAGGCTGTTAAATAATTAGTAAAAGCAATCGCGAAGTATGATAATGCTTCCGTTTTCCAAATACTTGAATGTTGAGCTATGGAAACATTAGTCAAGAACACCACCAACGATGGTACTCATGAACATCTCCGAGAAGGTAATAATTTCCCCGCTATTTTAAAATGAACAAGTATTCGTTGTCAGTTAAAACTGGTATACCATGTCCGAGTGGTTCTCCTCTACCAACGATAAAATGTGATGATCATGTCGGGAAAGATGTTTCACAATCTGACTTAAGACTCGTCGAGTACGAATCCACTTTGAAGCCTTCTCAACAACTTTTATGAATCTCTCAGGAATGGTTAAAGTAACACTGTAAATCGAGTAAGTGTACTCGTGGGAACTGTTCTGACATAATCCTTCTTTGGTCTTTCACTTAGAATACCGTCCTTTTTTATTTATGTGACGTTATATACAAGCGTAGGTCAACATAAACTTCGGCTGTTCTTTCAAGCTAAGACGTAAGCAAGGTGTTCAATCATACACATTCTTCTCGAGAAATTACACAATGTCACCTTATTCTATTTTGGACGGAAAATAAAGCAATTCTAGGAAAACCAACAATAGAAGAATTCTGCCAGTCTGGCGACAGTCGACGATCAGACTGTTATCTAATCTAATCACATATAATTATGCAGTGTTTTCGGCTACCCATTGGAAACAACCAGACGTCATCGGAGGAGATCTTAGGAATCTTATAAGGTTTAGCTATGAGAAATTGATGCAGGGTTTCCCGCCCAAACGTCTGGAGTTGCAACATATGGGAAAAACAACAAGGAAGTAGCGGCGGCACGTCTGGTGTTCCTGTTCTTATCAACTTATATCTCGGATTTTCGAAGTAAGCCTCTCTCAGACCGATTTATTTCCTGGTCATTTGTTTTTTTTTGACATAGAGTGAGCCAGAGCCAGCCTCACGTAGATGAGCAAGGGAACCTCCCAAAAAGATAGTCGAAAAAAATTGTAGTGCATTAGGAAAAATCCTGTCGATTTTTGCAATTCTTACCCATTGTTAATGCCGTTATCCACATAGATTCCTCATTTACCTTGGCAGATTCCGTATCTATTCATGTTTTCTTCCAAATCGAGCAGTACACGTGCCGGAGTTGTGTTTGGATTGCATCACAGTCCAATACGGTTTGGTGGTTCATTAACACATTTGCTTTACTAATTATTTGTTAAAGCTATGTACAGTAGTTAAGGGTGGTAATGCTAGGATGGAAAAATATTGAGAGAGAGTGGCGTTTCGCGCTTTAGAAGTTACTTGTGAATAAAATTGTCAATATAGCATACTTGTCTGTCGGACGGGCAACGTTGCTTGTTGCACTAACCCGTGACATAAGGACGGTCAAACGAAGCATGAGACTGATAGTAGCAGCTCTTCGGAAATATCTATCTGACTATGCTCATGATGAGTCTTTTATCCTCTCCACAGACGTAAGCGGATGTTAGGATGAATCATGAATCCGACACATCGGATTTCATGACAAGTTGTCATAGAAGTCAATTCTGCAGATGTGAAGGCTCCTTCTGACCAGCGGAATGCTGAGCGCTCACCGATCTTCGAACTCCATTTCAAATTCTACGAAGAAACTGAGTGTTATGATGCGAATACATTGTCGGAATGCAGCTGGTCATACGAATGTTGCCTTAATTGAATAATTGAGTGCGTGGTCATCAGGTCCAACTATGCTCTTCAGCGCAATGAAGAAGTAAATTGTCCTTAATTACATAGTGAAATGGAGGAACTACATGGGGTGGGGGGAAGGGGTGGTGATCACGAGGCAACAATTCCGGAATACCATATGAAGAGCCTCAAATGATAATTCAGAGGCAGTGAGACATGAGTATCTTCATAATATCCTCTTATATAAATCATGGTAGTGCAACAAAATTTTCTAGAGCGCAGACGTAGGGGGACTAACACGTGATCGCATGCGCTCGCCGGGATGCTCAGTTATAGACTGTGCCTCGCGAGGATGCGAAGCTGCTGGGGGATTCGGCCGATGTTTCGTCATAGGTGCACAGACATAGTGGAAGTCGGGTGCATTCGGGATTTCGCGGCGGGACCACCGCCGGCTAGCGGTCTCGAGCCCTCCAGGCGAGACAGTGTTTAACAACGATTTGACGATGCGTAGCAGCAATGTACGGAGCAGAGTCGCCCCTCTGCCGGAGCTTTGTTGTTGACTCCACTCAACTGTGGAACAGTTAAGGATAACCACTTTGAAAAAAAGTGGAGGATGTAGCGAAGGATTCACTGGGTGTCCTCACTTGGAATATGTACCTTACGCACCTTTCTTTGAGGTCCCTTAGGGATTATGCAGCTTGAGGATCCGTCCGTTTTTAGGAAGTACAATCAAATACACGGGATGAAGAACGCATCATCATAAGCTGTTGTGACACTTTCTGAAACCAGTTGTGCAACTTGTGCAGTTGATCAAACTTCCAAACTATTTCCTAACTTTGTTCCATACCTTGGAGGTTTGCAAAGAGAGCGGCTGCAGTGATGACGGACAGATGAGCCGGGGCCCCGTAGTCCAGAAAAACATCATGATAGGTGTCCACCGATCGAGAAAAAGTCCGCAGTGGTCCAATAATGGAGGAAACGCCAGGATACGGGTCCATCGATGGACATTGGGTCTGCAGGGGTCCATTAACGGGGAAATGCCAGGCAACGAGTCCACGGATGGGGATTGGGTCTGCTATGGCCCAATACTGGGGAAAGCGCCAGGATACGGGTCCATGGGTGGGGACTGGTTCCGCAAGGGGCCGATTAGTGGGGAAAGCGCCGGGATACGAGTCCCACCGCTGGATCGGGACTGTGCTGACCCAATAGTGGGAAGAACGTCAGGATACAGATCCATAAATGGAGGATGGATCTGCCCTGGCCCAACAGCGGGATAAGCACCAGGATACAGGTGCACTGATGGAGAATGGGTCCGCCATGGCCCAATAGTGGGGAAAACTCCAAGATGCACGTCTGGCGATGGAGAAGGGGCAAGCTACGCGCTCATTCGCGTCTCAGTCGACCATCTCTTCTTTCTCCCTGTTGGCTGTTCATAACGGGTCCAGGCATGTAAGAAATGTGACAAAAAAGAGTAGCTATTATCAGTGCATCGAAGATTAGCTTTACATGTAGGTGCGGGATAAGGAACTTGCAAGCAAGGCTAAGATGGCGAGAAGGCTCGAAGCCCGGCGTTGGCGGCCAGACCCGTAGAGTATACGCAACACATAAGGGGAATTTCGTATTTGAGCTCAGCTAATGATTAGTTTTGCTTTTTTGCTGATTTTCCAAGCATTCCACACGTGTGAAGCTTTTGCACATGCCTCAAGTGGCTGCCCCACCCCACTTTCTAGCGTCCCGAAGGGGCGCTAGTAAGCAAAAGGAGGAAATGATTGATGGTTTTCTCATTACGTTGAAGCCAGTGCACAAGAGAAACTACCAACAGTCAGTGTTATTCCTTTTTTGGCTTCATTCAAACGCTGCTTACGAGTAGTGGGTCCAAAATTTCAACGGGAAAGAGCAAGAAGAAGTGGGGAATGGTTAGTCGAATAGAATCTGACTACTTATATATGTACAGAATGGTTTTTTTTTTGTTGTTGTATTCAGCGCTGCCAATTTATTTGATGTTGTACGTCTCCTTAAAAAAACGTAATAAATGGAAGTGGAAACAGAAATAGACTGATTAGAATTGAAATGATGTTCAGATAATCAAAAAAAAATCGGAAAATGACAGCTAAGACAAGAATCAGAATCAACTTATCAAGTTAAAAGGAAAACTTTCAACCAGTCTATGGAGCAGTTCTGAAAAGAAAAATTCGCTGAACCATCCTCAGAGGAAGAGGAAAACGGCGGGAGTGCGAGGGGGAGAAGGAGAAGGAGGATGAAAGAGGGGGAGGGGATGTACGTACGTACGCGGACACAAATTGGAATATGAAACATTGCACTATGGAACAAACTTCCAAGTTTCCTGAAAAGAATTCATGGATAGGTAAAATAGGTACCAGACAACGTTTTGGTATTATCGGATTAGAGATCAATTTTATTTTTCGCTGAAGACAATACAATGTATCACATCCTCAAACTCTGGAAAATGTTCCAAAGACTGTGGGCTGCGAATGCTTCCAGGATTATATTTCCAGAATATTGTCAAGAAATTAGTAGAATAATTCAGATAACAAACACAGAAGACAATCTCGCATTTTGATCGACATCCCAGGCATTGTTTGGATATCCTTGAAGCGTGTCATAGTGTTGGTGCCAATAAAATAGAGAGAGGTTTCATAGTGCCAGAGGCGAGATTGGGTAATACTTGGTTAGGGCGCACTTTACATACATCAGCTCAGTAATACGAAAAGTGCACTATTTATCCAACATTGAAAGCAATAAGAAAACAGGAAACAGCCGCCGATTAAGCAGCTGCACCTCGAACTTTGTGTGAAAGATCCAGACAGGACGACAAAAAGTGGATTTTTTTCCTATTAGGCATTCAGTTGCATTTACATATAATAATAAAATAATTGTGGCTTGGTGTAATACTAATGTACACACTTAAAATGCCAGAAAATATGGTTTGTAAATAATGTTAATAAAATTAACTAGCAAATTAAATTACATTCTGACGGATCATTGCAAATGCTGCAATGTTCATAAGGGCCCTCGTGTTTATCGAAAAATTACCAGTGGTGGAGAATGCAGTAACATTTGTCGCGTGTGGAAATCCAAGCACTCTAGGGCAATAAATATTATTGTTCTTTAATCATTACACTAGCTAGGGCTAAGGTTATTAAATATACAGCGCTTCGAGCGAATGGTTATTCAAACAGCAGGTTATCCAGTCAGCATTATCCCGGACTAAACTAACAACAGAAGCATAAAAATCACGTTTAAATTTGAATTTCAAGAGAGTATTACCACAAGGTCGGACCGGGCGGGAAAGGGGATCACATTTGCCAGCACAACGAGAGCAAATATCATAAAACCATGCAGCTTTTCCATAAATAACTCCAAGCTTTGCTGCAAATTTTGTGTTCTGATATAATTTTGATCATTTTATTAGTTGTCCATCCGGTACAAAAAAAATTCGCTAAAGCTGGAAGAACTCCTTTGTTGCGAAGCAGTAACAATTATGCGAATATTTCGATACCCTCTGTAACAATTACAGTTAGTGTGAAGCAAGTCTGATTTTGAAAGTGATCCTCATTTTGTCAGATTTCAGGTTACATTACTCAAAAGCGCACAAAACCCAACTAAAAACGCTTTCACGGAGGAACAATACTAAAACTTGGAAACTGATCCATTGAGCTGTCTGAAGCCATTTTAAGATGGAAATGCTCTGAGCCCAACTATGGTGAAGCATTCAGATTACAGGTGTTGTCTTATCCGTTTGCAGCTGTTTAGCAGCTCACGTAATTACACGTGTGATTCGACAGTAATTGAAGGTGACATGGTGACTGCTACCATGGAGAAAGCGGTAAAGCATTAGTGTTTAGCAAAACTTCCCTGTGTTCTAGCGGAAGATTCGAGAAAATGAGAGGGATATGAAGGCTAGGTGTGTTTGGACTCCTATATATTTGTCGCTAAGAAGATGCGAATCTCGATTTCCCTCGAAATATGTCGATAGCATGAAAATAAAACCGTCCCACCAGGACAAAGGGCAGCCATGAAACTTTAAAAATAACAAAATTATTGTTTGGGAAGGCCAATGCGTTTTTTTCAGCAATATCAAATTAACGCTAAAGCACAGAGCAGAAACACCATTAAAGGCATATGTTTTGATGGATCTACCACTGAACCAAATCATTTTCCCCTTCTGCTAACATCGAAATGTTACTTCCAGTACTCGCCGTACGACTTGTCTTTTGCCTCGTCTCTTTCTTTTTCCTCATCTCCCGCTCCCCACCCCCCTCTGTCTCTCTCTCTGCTGGGGACCCCGCAATTCTCATTTTAGATATAGAGTCCTTACGCGCAATCGGCGGAAAATTTTCGAGCGTGCCCAGCATGGGGTGCGTGCGCGGCGCGGCCCCCTTGTGGCAGCGGTTTCTCGTCTTTCGTCAGATTTTTGGCCCAGGTGAGTGTTTTTCTTTCATTCTTTTCCTTGACTGAAGTTCATCTGAAGGTGTGGTGCCTGTGGCTGACCGATTTCGACCGGACGGCCCCGAATGCCTCATAAAAACAATAAAAACAAGCATTTGGGGCATGCATGGGGAAAACGTGCAAAATATGAGGCATGCGGGGCCGTCGCGTCGACATCGGTCAGCCACAGGCCTCACAGCTTCAGATAAACTTCAGTCGAAGAAAAAAATGGAAGAAAAACACTCACCTGGGCCAAGAATCTGACGAACGACTGGGGAGCGCTGCTACAAGAGGGCCGCGCCGCGCACGTGCCGCATGCTGGGCCGCATGCTCGAAAATTTTTCGCCGACTGCACGTAAGGACTTTACTAAGAGCGGACAAGAGGGTCCGTTTCTTTCTGTTTCTATAAAAGTGATCAAGAGGTAGCGCACTCCTTATACAGCTATGGTCGACATCGTTACTGCATCACGGAAAGCAAGACCGCACCGCACCGACTACGCGGGACTAGCTGGGCGCTGTGGTAGCGGGACCCTGCGGAGGGTGCGGTAATGTCTATGATTATCAGGGGTATTTTCTTTCCATTTATAGATTGCCACGAAACATTCACAAGAAGATGTTGACTGACGCAAGCTGATTTTGTTCTTTTTCTATCCTTAATTTCTATTCATTTTCGATTTTTTAATTTCTACGCATTTTGCCGCAGAAATTATGATAGGCCAAGAACGGAAATCCGCTCCGCACCGTTCCTCAACGAGTAAGTTTGCACAAGTATACGTAAGTATATACAAGCGCACTATTTGTTTCAGTTGAAAGCATACTTTGGCTTTGTAATTGTAAGCGAGGGCTAAGACACGATATAAAATAGTGCCACCAGTGAGATGATTCGAGGGCTGACTCATGTCTTTCAGGGCGTGCGGTGAAGCATCAGTCAGGGAATCCCACGCTGCCCCGAAGCGGTGGAGTCGACGAACCGCCGGAGCAATTCCTACAACCTCCGCAGCCAGCCGTTCCTTACCAGCACTACACGTCCTCTGTGAAATATGCATGTGATAACTGATAATACGCCGGCGAGCAGATCTCTTGATAAACTTATCTACCTCTGCCTGGCTAATTCACTGTGTATTAGAATGTTGACGCCTCCATGGCGCCACGCTGCTGACTTAATCTTGTTTTTTTTTTTCGTCATGATTCCTTTGTATGCTGTTAATTACCTCCCATACATTAACAATGTCTACAAATAATGGTTGCCTTAAATAAATCCTTGTGTAAAAAAAGTTGTCACATCTACATAGAAGTGGTGAATAAGGCGTTGACTGATAGGGTTTTTAGTACCAGCAGACGAATGCAAAGAAGATCTGGAATCTTCATTCCGCTCGGTTTCTCCATTTTTTCAAGATTGGTTTAAAGCCATACCTTAACTGGAACGAGCACAGCAGAAGCAAGTGCAAAGCTTGACACCTGATCACAACACCTACTGAAACTGCTCGCAAACGCAGGTGTTTGTGATATTTCGTCCAGGAACATTCCGCGCGACGAAGGATTCTGAAGAAAATGACCCCAGAACCTGTTGCGAATTGGGCCTCTGTTCACAACTGAAAGTGACTTTTTGAAAACCTCGTCGTACCTGAAAAGAGAACTGTCGATCATTCTGCTAAGATGACATGAGCAGATCTCTGCTAGCGAGTTTTGCTAATCGACAATTGTTAGTAGAGGGAAGAACGTGGTGAAAAAATCTATGTATAACGTTATTACACTTAAGGGCAATGCTCCCCAAGCATAGTAGAAGCTATATAAACAATAAAATGCTTTACAAGTGCCTTCTTACAGTAATGTTATGTAACAGAATAGAAGTGGAATAGAATTTGAGCAGTGTGAAATAAGGTGAGGATAAGAATAGGCAATGGAAAGGCAATCATCTCCACATCAGAACAATGTAATGATAGGAGAATGACCTCCATTTGTTGATTCCCGGATAAAAATGACTTAGTGCTCCTCGTGTTTAGGTAGTCTGCCGAAATGTTATGAAGGCGATTCCGTTTCATTCAAACAAAAGTAAGGAAGAAGAAAGCTGAATTGAAAAAGTACTTAAGAGACTCGCAAAGTCGGAGAAAGAGATGTCAGTACGTAGGTGTCAGTCTCGTGGATGAAATGTGAGGAATGCAGAAAGAGAGGATGCACGATTGTAGAAGAATGACAAATAGGCAAAAGTAAAATGAAAAAGGACCGGATGAGTGCATCATAAAAAATTTAAAGAAAGGTGGATCCACCTGCCAAAAGTTCATCATGGAATCCAGAACAATTACCATGAAGCACGTCAGGTTGTTCATCAAGGCACCCTCAACTGTAATGCATACAAATAGCATCACGCAAACAAGAGCTGCCTATAAATTTCAGATGCTTTTGTTCCGTGTTTAGCAACTGCGAGACACCCCTATGAATGCTCTACAAAAGGACACAAGCTGGCGCAATGACTTCTTGGAATGTCGTGCTTGCAAGAAAGTGTCTTCCAACAGGAAAAAATGCATCGAATAGCAATACAGGGTGGGCCATAAGTTATTGTACATCGTTTGCTGGCTCATTTCTCTGCAGCAGTAACACGTTAATTTCAATGAATCTATTCTATTAGGGTGTAAAACTACAAATGCGCGCAAATTTTTTCATCCCTATCAGAGTGCTGTTGAAGAGCAATGCGCAACTGTCTAGAGAAGCTGAAAGAGCAATTCTTTGCGCATCTACAAGTACATCATTCTTGTGCCAGAACTCAAGATTCGATTTTTAGAAAAATTTGAAAGACTGCCAACTGGAGTCAAGTAATTTCGCTCAAAGCCGCCACTGAGCAAATTCTTCTATGTAATACCATGAATAACGAGCTTCTTAAAACAAATCTAATACCTAGTAAGAGAGGGTCATATTACGAAAGCACTTGCAAAAAATCGCCGCTGCGCAGCAAACGGTAGCGAGGCTCATCAGGCTCCAAACATGGTTACTCACGTGCTGAAGGAGACGTTGTGTTCAAGATAAAATATGAGAAGAGTGATCTGATAGGAGGAGCCAAGCTCCGGTTACGGCAAATCTCTGTCTACAACTAAGCCACGTAGACCAACCGCTTTACGATCGTCTTGTCAGAATAACGACCACCGGAAATTTTTCACGAAAGAGGGGGGGGGGGCAAAAATACCCTATGGAATACTGAGAAAATAAGGTGGGAGATCCTGCCTCGGCCGCCACGTAGCCAAGAATAGCCACTATCAGATCACTACGTAACTCTGGTAGGGAAGCTTTCTTTGCGAAGAAAATGCGAAAACCGCCAGGAACGCAGGGGTTCGGATAAGCGGCTGCTTCGACTCACATCGTCGTGACTTCTCCGAGAAGGAACCCCATGTCCTGCGTGAAAGATGAGGAAGAGTAGTTGAGAGTAATTGTACACTCAATTTCGATTGGAGAGTTCTGCTTTCGTTTTTTTTTTGGGATAATTTTTGTTCCGAGCGAAAACGCGCATCCATAGTTTTACACCCTAATATTTTCTGATCACAAACATGCCATGGCGACTTCTGAGATAACGGGAAAAAATTTATCGAAAATTTCCAGCGTTGTTTTTCGGTGCCACCAAAGCCCGCAAGTTCCAAACAAAACAGCTTTAATGACAGTTCTTGACAAAGATTTTAGGTGGGATGAAAACTCATCTCGTGTTCTTGATAACGATCGCAAGATGCGTGTGCAGCATCGACTCAAGAACCGTGCTTATAACAGCACAGAACGAGGCTGTTCCAAAAGTGGCTTGAGTGAGGAGGCCAAGCCTTAGATTTTGAGGACACCACTGTCCTATATCCGCGCCCAATAATGGGACTGCACAGCCGTTTTATCTCATTATTATTCTAGATTTTAGATCACACTCATTCCCTGGCTACTTTCCTACCTTCTCGCGGAAAGTATTTGAGAGCAAGTTTGGTGAAAATTGGCCATCACTGAGAGCATGCGATGGTCTTTGTTTTTTGCTCTCATATCTCTTATAATGAGCAGTGATCGGAAATCCTGGGTACGACTGGAAAGAGTACTTCATGTGCTTTGGAAATCATCGGAGCAATGAAGCCCTTTGCAAAGATTTGATGGATTTTGCAGAAAAAATTGCCACAACAACCCAATTTTTCCAAAACTCAGTTTCCAGGCCAACTGCTCCTAAGCAAAATCCTGCTGGAAAGCCGTATCTTGACTGTAAGATAGCTTGAAACATTCTCTGTTCAGCTGAAGAAAGAGCGGAGCAAACCATCGGTTCCTGGTGGAGAAATGAATGAGCAAACATTGGAGAAGAACTTATGGCCCACCCTGTAGCTGTCTCGTGTTGGAGATTTTGCCATATTCCGGGAATCACAGTGACATAGAACTCATAGCTAATGGCGCGAAACTGACGAGTAGTCCATGAAAGCAGAGCTGTTCTCTATGCGTCTGATCGCACTCAGTTGGCACTTGTGTGTCTTGCGAGTCTCGCAATGGGGAAATGCTTGCGCATGTGACCGAGCTTGCGTTCGCGCGATGGTGAGCTAAAAAGGGACAGGGGGCCCACTCGAAAATGGTTCGAATTTTTGAAATAGGTTTATAAAGCAAAGAAGGCTTTGTTTTTATTCTTTACCTTCATTACTATTTCTCAAATACATATTTTATTATCATTTATTTAACATCAAAGTTAATAAATTTATAAATTTATTCTCCGATTCAGATCCAAAGTGGCGCAGTTTCCACTTTTTCCTACCCCCACCCCTCCCAGTTTGCCACTCCTGCCTTCGGCACTGGCGCCAATGGATTGGCAGTCCTTTATATTTATCGCGATCCTCTTATATAATCACAAAATAGACAACTTACTATAAAGGCAAAAATTTCCGTGAGTGCTAACTTTAACTACGTGCATTTGCGCCAAGCTGTGCAAGATTCACAGACATGAGCACCCTACCAGGAATTCATGATTTATTATGTAGGTTCTACCCTGATGTAACATTCTAACGACATGTGCTTGAATGTTTCATGAACACGCAAACACAACTATATTGGTACTGTGAATATTCGAGCAATCTTTTGGGAACACCGTCAACGGGCGGAGAACTTTAACTTTGCGGACATGCTCTACATTCGTGCCGACCGAAAGGATATGAATAAAAAAGGTGCTCCAAAATCAGAGCTTCATTTTCAAATTGATCTGTGCAACCACCAATCTACGAAGTTATTCGAGCATTTGCAAGAATTTATCAAATATATTATACTTGGACACTTACATGGCCCGTCATCACTAGTTATGCGGGACCCAGCATCGCATCCATTCGGTTTTTTCTCTTGCCATCGTGATCAGAAGCACCGTGCCCGACGCTGATGAGAGTTTTGACTCGTTCTAAGCTGAGCATTCAGCTGGTCCATCCGTGTGGCGAATTCATCTGCCCATCTCGTTGGAGACATGTCTCGAGGTCGTTTCGCCTACCTTGGAGTCCATTCCAAAGCCATTTTTTTCCATCTATCGTCTTCTCTTCTCATTATATGACCGGCCCGTCGGTGTTAAGCCTTCGACATGTATTCCGCTGGATCACGAGGACGAGATATTCGCCGTAAAACGGAGCTGCGAAGTCCGGCTCACAGTTGTGTACACCGGTTGCAAACCAGAACAGAACGTTCGAGCGCTCTATGTACAGTGCGTAGGGACTCGTGTCTGCCCACGTCTCCGCAGCGTAGCAGAGTGTGGAAGAACCATGGAATCAAAAATATGCGCACGGAGGTCGGGGTCCACCAGCTGGGCTGGTCTGTGGCTTCTCTAAGAGGCCCGCTGTTCTTCTTCTATCCAGCTCTTCTTCAAGGTCGTTCTCCATGTTCATTGAGCGTCCAAGGCACATATAGGACATCGTCTCCGTTACATGGGTTCCTTCAAGTTTTTGTAATTAAATATATTGATACTTCTAATATTTCCGTCCTCCAGTAATCCCTTTCACCCAGCTCCAGCCAGCTCTATATACAAGGAATTTCGAAAGGCCGTGTGCAAGGGGCAGAATCGCGGCGTAGCGTGGCACTTGGTTAGTCTGCTGCTGGCAGAAGCAGACAACCATGGACAGGGCCACAGCACTGGGTGGTCAGTGTCGGTTGTGGAGTACTTAGTCCAGTTGGATTCCGAAATGGGCTATTAGGTTCGCGAAGACAGCCTAAATCATCTCAAATTCAAGCTAAAATCCTCGAAAACCCGATCTCAGTACGGAACTGTTTGATCCCGCTAGAACTCGTTGAAACCTGTTATAGGACCTGTCAGATACAAGAAATTGCCATTGGAGCGTGTTTTTTTTTCTCAAACCCGGCACTTCCCCAGGAAGTTTCTCTCGTTTGAGGAAACGTTCTGATACGCTGTAAACTCCAAGAAATGCGCCTGGGTGGTTTCAATTCTCCCCCAAGGTGGCACTTCTCGTTTTTTGAGAAACCATCTTCGTTTTTGAAAAAAAACCGTCATTAGTGGTCAAAAAATGCTCAAAAACCACTTTACGTCTGTGTGTCTGCCCAAGAGAGCCGAGACACGGTCATTTGAAGTCAGCTGTGTACTGTTCTATTGCCATCACCTACCACAATAACTGGCAAAAGGAATGCGTGAAGCGAACCCGGGAGATCAAAAGAAGCATCTGTGTTTGAAGGCATTCTATAAGAAAGAGAGTTAACAGTGTACGTAGGTATATCATTTTTGCAAGAAGTAAATATGGTTCTCTGACAGTTGCGTCTAATATGGCTTTCTGACATTTGCATCAACTGGATTAATACTCTTAACTATTCCTGCTTTGAACTATTCTTGCACTGTCCTTTAAGGTGATTTGCTGTCAGTTTTCACGAGAGCTTTAAAAACTAGGCCGTTGATCATTCAACCGTCAGAAGCATTTCTCTTCAAGCACATTATTTAAATAAAAGTGCATTTCGAGTAAATATTTATCGGTGCGCTCGTGCGAATGATTCTTTTAGCTCGAGCACCTTCTTTCAATCTGGGTCTGTCATTGCGATTATTCGCTTATTCAAAATGGTAAATACGGAGTGAACTCAGTCCAGATATGGAAGCAAAGTGCACTTACCATTGGATATATGGAGATGATTTGATTTTAGGGGATGGGAACTCACTACTAGCGATATTATCCCGTGCTCTATTGTTATTTCTTCATAGGGGGTGTCATTTTTTTCATATTGATAACTATAACCCTATTAATCCCTCATTAGTACCGTGAAATCGTAGTTATACACAGAACGTACATACATATGTATATTATAATCCCGACTATAGTATGAAACAAATACTTTTATGCGAAGTTCCAGAAGATTCTGTGTGGCCACAGAGCCCAACCGCGCTATGTAGGCGGTGCGGCGCGATAGGCCGTCAACGAATGTGATCGCCATTATCGCCCACTGCAAGTATCTAGCTTGATCTTTGAAAAACTGACATGGTATTATTGTTCTGCTCGAGCATCGTTGCCTATGGGCAAGGTTTCAGTGGAAATCTCTATTCTGATCTACATATGTACCGCTGTAGAATTAGTGGAATACGTAATGCCAAAATTTGGACATCTGACATGAAAGTTGCGTTCGGGCCGAAGGGCATCAAATTTGATTTTGCAGCGTGAATTATGTGCTGACTGGCGTGAATCCACATTCCAATGACAGCTTGACAAAGATGTACTTGGAATAATAAGGAAGTTTTCAAAACGAATCTCAAGTGCTATATCGCGTGATCCTTACACGTTTTTAGCTCTGGCCAGGCAAACATGGCAGTGACCTGTAGTCTGCACTTATAGTCTAAATTTCAAAGTGGAGCTGAGCACGTCTTGCTCTCCAGCACAAACTGAAACAGCAATTACTGTGTACTTAACTACAGTCATCAGTTAATTGTGACACATTGCATGGTAGGCAAAGCACTTCCGCTTCTGTTATTGCTGGTATCCATCATTTTCAGTACGTCTTTCTATCCAACGTAATTCCATCAAGTTGAAGGTAGATGCACTGGCAGTCATGCGTAGATCAGCCTCTAACACCGATCCTTGCAAAAACTTAAAGGTGATCTGACAAAGATCTCCTTGTGTAAGATTTTGCAGGACCTTACAGTTTTGAATGGGAGCGGTTTAAATCCAAAAAAATAATAATTGGCGCCGAACACGAAAGGAGTTGTAGCAACGTGTGCAGCTTCCCATCAATTTGAATGCGCCTCTTCTACGTTTCTGATTGCTTTCATGAGGATGGCCTGCGCGATTTTATAAAGTGAACGAGCGCGCTTTAGCTGGCGCGTCATACCTCCTGAGTTCAGAAAAGCCATTTGGATTCAAGATCTTCGCAAGTAATTCAGCATTATTTATGTTCATCTCGAGTGTGTGGTCCGTCTGACATGTGTGGTATGGTGACGGCGAATTTCCCACCGAGCTTGGTGTCGAAAATTTTGAAAGGTGTTGCTTTAGCTGAAAGCATTGAATAATGGTGACATAAGAGCAGAATTCCACGTGAAGTGGATTGTGCCACGCTCAAGCAGTTTGTGATTATCCCAATGGTGGATGGATTAAATTTTACACATTGACAATCGCACATGTAAGACTATCAGCAAACTGCGTATGATATGTCGCGGGTGATTCTACTATATTAAAATTGCACGACATGAACAACATCAACTAACTTAGCCGTGATTTGGTTCCCACACCGCGTGAACTTGGTTTCCTATCCAACTGATTGTTGGTTAGCTCACTCGGTGTCAGGTCCGTTAGAGAAGAACAGTGGACTTGGGTACGAGGCTCCCCTCACCTATCCATCGTTATTCCAGCTATTGTAAGGATCACATGCATTCAAATACTTCTCCGATCCTATCAATAAGATGAAGTCATACTCACGTCGTATCCAGAGATGATACTGATTAGCCTCGACCAATCCATCCTTATCCTTTACCCCTATTCTTTTTCTTTCCCTCTAATTTTATAGACCCTCGTTTCGCTTCATTTTCCACTGAATGATCTACTTCTAGATTAAAAATTCAAGCGGTAAGTAATAGATGCTACATTCAGGACGTAGTTGGACCAGAATAACGAAAAGTTGACTCTGGTCAAAAAATTTTTTAGTGCACTACTCCTGGAAGCATCTGAGCAGCTGTTTTTTTTCTCTGCGTTTCTTACACCGTCGCTACTTTTCAAGCTCTCCAAGCCAATAGGATTTGTTGGCTTGTTTAGCTCTTGTCAAGTTGCACAGATAGTGTTTTAAGTGAAATTAGAAGCACATTATTACTACATTATTACTCTGAAAAGACTTCTATGGAACTGGTCACGCTCTCCCAACAAGAAAATTTTGCAGAGACGGCTCCCGGAACGGGAGGAACATGGGCAGCGTTTGTCAAGGAAGCGATGACTAACCGCTTATGATCACCTTGATCACCTTGACTCCCGTTGATCTTCGGGTATACCGAGCGGGCGCCAGCAATCCTTCCATTTGTCCTTCTCGCGAGCCAGAGTTGTCCAGTGGATTCTGTCCGTTCGAGGGACACGGAGAGCATCGTATCTATCCTTGAAGGACTTCGTGAAGAAGTCTGACCATCGGGTCGGTGGTCTTCCTGTCGTGCGCTTAACGTCCCGTGGAGTCCAGTCGCTGACGGCTCTTGTCCAACGGTTGTCGTTAAAACGCATCACGTGCCCGGCCCACCTAACCTTACTCAACTTGGCGTAAGCGGCAGCGCCCCTGATCTTCGATTGTTGACGGAGGGTGGAGCTCCGTATTCCAGCCCTCACTTGCGTGAGGCGGGTTATTCCTAGCATCACCCTCTCGATGGAGCGTTCGACGACGCTAACCGCATTCTCATCCTGCTTGCGCAACGCCCAGGTTTCTGAGGCGTAGGTCAAAGCAGGGAGAACGGTTGTGTTGAAGAGGTGGGCACGGAGCCTGGTGTTCTTCGTCTTCTTCACTACGTCCTCGATGCTCTTGTAAGCTCCCCAAGCCGCTCGTTTCCTCCTGCCCAGCTCTGGAGCGAGGTCGTTCATCATATTGACTTCCCGACCTAGGTATACGTAGCTGGAGCATTCGGATATGGTCGTTCCGTTGAGCGAGAATGGGGCATCCGGGACCCATCCGTTCTTCATGAACATCGTCTTCGTCAGATTCAGCTGGAGACCAACATTTCTACACGCGTCCTCGAAGTCGGCCAGCATCTGTTCCGCTTCGCTGATGGTTGGTGTTATGAGAACGATGTCGTCAGCGAAGCGAAGATGACTAAGTCGCCGGCCATCAACTTGCACTCCCATGCTATACCATTCCAGTTTCCGCATGACGTCTTCAAGAGTGGCGCTGAATAGTTTTGGCGACACGGTATCGCCTTGCCGAACCCCTCTCTTGACGTCGATGATGATGTCGTCGTAGAATGGAGAAATCCTGGTCGTGAAGTTGCTGTAGAGCTCGCGAAATACCTTGATGTATTGAGTAGGTATGCCCTGGTTGCGCAGGGCTTCCAACACCGCTTCTGTCTCAACAGAGTCGAAGGCTTTCTTCAAATCGATGAACGTGAGACAGAGAGGCATCTTATACTCTCGCGATACTTCGATGAGTCTAGTGACGGTGTGTATGTGGTCGATCGTACTGAATCCTTTTCGAAACCCTGCTTGCTCGCACGGCTGTCCCTCGTCTAGCGTCCTTTCGATCCTATTGAGGATCACTCGCGTGAAAAGCTTGTAGACGACGGACAGTAGGCAGATGGGGCGATAATTGCCAATATCCTGCGGGTCTCCCTTCTTGTACAGCAACACGGTCCTGCTGGTCTTCCACTGGTTAGGTACCTTGCACTCCGACAGGTACCGCGTGAAAAGCCTAGCCAAGGTGGTAATGAGAATTGGCGGTAGGTTCTTCAGATGTTCCGGTCGAATCCTGTCGGGGCCCGGTGCTGTACGATTCTTCACCGACTTGATGGCATGTCGGATTTCGGAAGGGAGAACCGATGGGACAACATACCCGTCCTCCCTAAGGTGACATTGAGGGAGGTGGACGTGGCTATCGAAGAGATCCGAGTAGAAGTCGTAGATGACCTTCTCCATTGCCCGTCTTGATGAAGAAATTGTTCCGTCCGGGCGCCGGAGAGCGGACATCTTGGTCTTGCGATTGGCGAAGTCTCGGCGGGCACAGCGAATGCTTTTCCCTGCCTCTGCGGCTTCAGCCAACACTGCTGCTCGTCTCTCCTTGAGGTCTTCTTTTATCGCTTCTCTGCACCGTTTTGCGAGCTCGGACGTTAGCTGGTAGTTGCCTGCGGCTCTCGCGGCTCCACGCTGGCGTATGAGCTCGAGGGTCTCGTAAGACAATCGTCTCTTGGTGACTCTCAAACCCTCAGCACTCTTCGCGCTGTCGCGGAGATGCTGTACAAGCCGATCGTACTCTTCGTCGATGTTGTCGACAACCGCATCTTCCCAAAAGCCGGCTAGCGTAGTGAAAAGATCCCAATTGATGACGGGTTTGGGACTCCTTCTCTTAAACTTCACGGCTTTCTCTCCTTTGCGTGAAAAGAAGAATCTTGCACGAAGGAGGCGATGGTCAGATCCGGTGTAGAACTTTGGTACAACACCGACGTCGGTCAGGCAGAACCTTCGATTGACGATGATGTGGTCAATTTCATTATGGTACTCTCCACCGGGTGATTCCCACGTCCAGCGTAGGGAGGTTGGCTTCTGAAATTGAGAGTTACCATGGATGGTCTTCGTCGTCATGATGAACTCAGACAGCCTCTCTCCCTGTTCGTTCCACTGCAGGCCGTGGGTACCGATGTGAAGTTCCTCAGGCGTTCTCCTAGGACCAATCTTGGCGTTGAAATCGCCAACGATGATCTTGTAGAATGTGTGGTCTTCCCTGTAGAACTTCTCCAAGTCCATATAGAAGGCCTCAATATCCTCTTCGTCGTAGCTGGATGTTGGAGCGTAGGCGACGAAGATTGTCAAGGCCGGTATTGATCCACATCTTCTCAACCGCAAACGTCCGATTCGGGTTGTTAGCTGTTCGAATGAGTCGATGTTCATGACCAAGTTCGTGTTGACGAGGACACCGACTCCACCAACTCCTCTACTGTCGCAGGTTCCAAGGAACAGCTCTTCTCCAGTGTCGAAGGTGGCATCAGTGATCGGTGTCTCCTCGTCTCGGTCAGTCCGATGACGTCGTACCTGATCTTCCTGGCTTGCATCATCAAATCCTCGATGGAAGCTTCCGATGCAAGCGTGCGTGCGTTGAAGGTACAGACCGTCATCATAGTCCTTCTGGTTTTGAGCAGCCTAGATAACCCCTCGGACCTCGTCCTCACTGGCGCTGCCGTACCAGTGACTCTTCCGAGATCAGGGGAGCACTCTCTATTATTGTTGTGTCGAGCTTGAAGAATTTTAAGCCCACAGGAGATAGCTTGCTGGGCTCGATTCCCCCGTGGGAGGCTGGAGTGTGATTTCACCGGGAAGTTAGCCGGGCTTCCCGGGAGTGGACGATGGAGCTTATTTGTTGGAGGCGACTCCGAACCGCCTCCCTTGTACCTCCCAGTCACTTGAATGCAGGGCTTTTGGTCGGATAGATGTGCAGGATACAATCTGCAGACACGCAGTCACACCCATGCACGCATGCATGAACATGCCCACGCGCTGACAGAAGGTATAGATCGTTCCGACACTGCAGAAACAGGGAGTCCATCCCCTGAATCCACCCGCGTCTCAGGGCAGGCACAAGGTCGCGTTTGGTCCGCGATTAGCCCCCTATCCGCCACCTGGGGACGCGCCACGTAGCCTCGCGACTAACCGGCTGGGATCCCTCGTATGAGGGAGATCCGTGGAACCGCTTATGAGCACCTGGAATTAGTTGAATAAGAACGGATATGAGAAGAGAGAGTTCATTTGATAGCAAAATATCTGAATGAATAAAAAAAGATTAAAAACATAATATGTACATTCGCCGAAGATCTCTGGTACATGTGTTGATAGAACTTCCCGTAGAGCACAAAGCACTTGCAGAAAGTAATTTTGACGAGCTCTTGGGAGAAGTGGCACTATGGGCGTTACCAGCAGGAGCTTTCCTACCCCCAAATCGAACATAAATAAGTATAGAAATAATGACTCAACTACTGTAATAATGGTGAAGCAAGAGGTTATTGGAGTCTTGGGTATATTTTATGCAATCCAAGGAGTATAGGTTGCATCCACTTCCTACAGAGGAGCTCTTGAAAATCTGCAGCAGTTTCACGCATAATGAGACGTTATTTTTTCTTTCATCTTCAGTTTCCGTCTACAAGCAAGAAGAGAGTCCAGATCATTTTCTATTGAAGAGATCGAAAATGAGCACTGATACGATCTTCACTATCTTGATCGGGAGTGGTAGTAAACCTCCTGGAAGGCGACGAAGCGATGTGCAGAAGGTTGCGGTGAACTGTCAGCTCTGGTTTGCAACCACAAACTGGCTAGGAGCTAAATGACAACTATGGTCTTTGAATGATGAGGCTCTTGCAGAACCTCCAAACCCTTAGAGGTTTCGAACCTTCACAGATGGATACCCGTTGTCCTCGGAGTATCCTGACAAACCTCCGAACCATGGATTTGAGTACTTACGGGACCTTATGTGATTATTTTACCCCAAGCAGCCAATGAATCTCTTGCGCGCAATCTAACTTTGATGTGTTAAGCTCACAAATATAATTGCGTGCTCATAAAATGGTGTACCCGGAAATGCGTCTTCACCGAAAAGGAGTCAGTGCACGCTCGACTGGCTGCAACGATGAACTCGAACCGTGAGCAAAAAGTCCTCTGGGGAACTCCCTATGGGGGGCAAAACGACGAGGTAGGATTTTTTCGACACACCTTTGGTGCATTTAAGTGAGTACACAAATAACTTCATCCATTGATTAATTAATCAATTAATTAATAGGAAATAATGGAACAGACTAATGAGCCTGATATAGTTGGTTAATAAGAACCGACTCAAGAAAAAAGACAGGGAAAAGGAAGCTCTACAGCGATTGTTTTCCTTCCTCCAGGGCTGTACTGCTCCTCTTCCAAACAATTGAATTTTGAATTTATTCTATTCCGAGTATTCACACTCGACTACGTCTTGTATAGTATTCTTAATAGTATAAGGAGAATCTCAGTATTAAGAATATTATCTCAGTCGTAGTCGCTTTTGAATATTCGGAATACTATTCAGGTCGAGATACTACTCATAAATGCCATTATAAAGGTGATTGCGAGAGCTACCGTGAAGATATTTTGATTTCCTTTAACCACTCTCTTGACAATTACACTTGGTCGTTCTGTTTTCATTTTCATTTCGTTCACACATCTAAATGGTTGATAACAGTTTGGAATTTCATACCACACCCTGTCAAAGACTCTGCAAGAAAAACCAGGAACTGCAACGCTTGTTTGGCGGCTAAGTAAATGTGCTAGAGTGATTACCGCTAACTACTATGATTGGCACCTATAGAGAGAACAAAGGGAAATTTGAATCATCAGATACGAGCCCTGTCATTGAGGAGGAAGATTCTATATCACCACATAGACTCTATCATCTCTTTTTATACAAAAATTAAAAAAATCAACAATGGATACAATGAATCACAATAGAATTGTTCAGTGATTTGAAGAGCTAACGAGTCCTTTATATAATTCGAACTGAGATGATGTCACAACGTCTGCGCTGATTACGTTGAAAACCAAATTGAGACCAAGGTACGCATCAGTGAATCAGTGGAAGATTGAGAAATCAGACTGTCGTCACGGTCAAAGTTTGAACAGATCAAATTATGAAAATCTCAACTCAAGAAGAAGACTTAACACTCTCAAGAAGAAATATTAGTATTGGTAAAAACAATAAAATTAGTGGTTCTCATAACCATGTCAGGTAAATGAAACCTATCCTGAAATCGAATATGGATTGAAGGAACTTCAGCACGCCTTCAATCGAGATGAGCTTAAGGTTCTCTGGTTCAAAGCTCTGTGCTTCCGGTGAGAGGTAGGCTATCCTCTTTTTAACGCAGCGCCAGACTTAGTTTTATTTTTTTTTGCGAATGTTCCTAAGTGAATTGTGTTATGCTAATCACGTCACTGGGGAAAAAAACTAATGTTTTACACTCTCCTTGTGTTTCTTGGCCAGTGAGATCCTACGTGATACTAGCAGTGATATCAAAGATCACATTTATCTACTAGCTTATCAAGTGAAGCTTTTTTCTCCATTTTTCATCCATCCACCAGATAGGTACATCTGCTTGAAAGAGCTCCTCTTCCTCTACAAGGTACATAGATCGTTCCCTGATTAACCTAGTTTCGTTGAAGAAATGGACACCGCAGGTTGCAAAAGAAACTCATCCCCGTCACCTGCATTATCTCGCCTTTCTTCGCAGGTGACCCAAAAAATAAACAGGGTCGATTTAGCTTAGCTCCGAAGAGCAGAGCCCATCTACAGTGGACAACTTACTCTGGCCATCCCCCATCCACATCCATTGTCATCAACGACAACTGACGCTTTTGCCTCTCATAAATTTAAGAATTCGAAAAAAACGGACGAACTTATTGGACAACCTAGTATTTTTGTAGTGCATGCAGGTGCAGAATTGGTCGTTTACTTGATGCATAATCGTAAATATTGTCTGCTTTTTTTTCGGGGATGTGAGCCAAAGCAGTAGAAAATCGGGAGCACTCACCCACAACATCTCTGAACTTCACGTCCAAAGCTGTAGATTTTCAAAATTGGCAAGTTTCAGAAGTGGTAAATCTCTACTGTCTGATGAAGCTTACAATCAATGCTTAGAACCATCGTCAATCACATAACGTGCATTCAGAAAAGGCAGCAATCAATCAGAAATGAAATTGCTTTAATTGAAAGAGAAGATTTCAGATTTGGATGAATTTTTTTTCGCTTCTTTTCTCGTGCCACTCAATTCCATTCGATGGACAATGACAAAGTACTTGATATAGCACAGAATGATGTAAGCATTTATGGAAATTCAAGGATCATTCGTGGGAATTATTCGTTCCCAAAGACTTAGATATCAACATTAATGTCATACTTCACCGCAGGTAATGTGTACGCTTCGCTACTACGTATGTCGAGCTCTTTTCATTCCATTACTGTTCCCCACTTTCCTCCCAGCCTTCAACTGGGCTGCTTCAGAGAGACATCCGCTTAGAGAAATTCCGAGAATGTATAGTTAAAATCTGAAAAGATGGGCGGAATTTGCTCGAAATTTGAGTGAAGAGCACACAGTTTACGTGGACTTTACGTGAAGTGATATAATCGCTCTGAGGATCATGATTTAAGCGGAATATTACCCTGAATCGACTCAGAAATCGCGGAGTTAAAGCCCGTCAGTGATAAAATGCAATGAGCGCTTTTTCGTGTTCTTGAAGAACGAAAGGAGTTTCCTCCTCTTTTTTTGCTGCTTGAGAACTCCCACCAGGACTGAAATTCCGTTGTGCCGCAAACGTTACAGTCAGCTATAGTGAGAGAGACCCTAACGCCTTTTTGGGAGAACCAGTAAATACATACGTCTAGTTGGACAGGTAGACATGAATTATTTGGAGAAGTCCATATAAAATGTAATACTTTTGCACTTACCCTGTTCGTATAAAATATGTAGAGATGGCGTCTCTTTAGGTACATTTACTGTATATACCGTGAAAAGCGGAGAATTGAGTAAAATGCGAAGTGAGTGCAATACACGGTTCATAGGATCATTCCAAGCAGATAGTATATTTTATTTTACCAGTACGAGACGTACCTACAGTACCCGCCCCATTAATCCATGACGTTAAGGCTTTTGAGCAGAAGGACAACAAGTACCATCGATATGTTAGTGATAAGCGGCTTAAAGGGTGATTCATATGAGTTCTCAGAGGAAAGAGAAGGTCGGAAAGCTTTGTTTGAGCCTCTTATGAAGCTGGCCTCACTGTATTAGGCAGAATGGTGACACAACGCTGTCATTTAGGTATGTACTTTCTCCATGATCAGCAGAATCCTGGCCTTGTAGTGTAACAGCACAACAATAGCAATAGTCAGCGGAACTGAAATAAACTTTGCAGAACCTAAACAGCCGAAATGCCGTTAGTATGAATGCTCGTCCAAGCGTACTTCCCAAAATTCGTAAATAAACACGACAAACACAAGTTCTGTCAGAGTTCTACACATAAATAAGCTAAGCATGGAGGCGGCAGCTCTCGGTGATGTGTGGATTTCCGACATAAGATCGGTGACGTGAGGATTTTGATTATTTCTCCGAGATTAACGCTTCGGATCATAGTTCTGCGCTCGGCTTAGCATAGTAGGGGCAGTACAGCTTGTGTACGCCCCTCGGAGATCTTCGGTGAAGGTACGTAGATTTTCCTGGACAGAAGAACATGAAATTTCAGAGCTCAAGGTCCAATAGCGGTGTTCTCTAAAATAGATTTAGGATAGAAGCGGGTGATGCGATATTCATTCAATTACCTTGTTCTCTTCTCTAGAGGTACACCATCTACTAAAAAGAGCTTGGTGTTAGTAATAATAACAGCCCTTCTCTCTATTTAGTTAGAAAAATGTCAGTGAACAGACTAATGTGAGCAAGACATGGATTGGCGGGACAGACAAGTGATATCACTGGGCTTGAACATACTGAGCAGGCCGATTTCGCCTTGGTAAAAGCTATTTATGCTTTACGCAGACGTATAATGATGTGATGTACCTAGGCTGAAGTGGAGCGATATGATAAAACTAACCAACGACATCAGCATCAGAATAGTAAGAGCAGTTGATTTGAAAAGAAAAGAAGTCAAAAGAAAAGTTTGTAGATGTTTGTATATGGACAAAGGTAGTACTTTCTCATGTCGTAATTTCTCACGTTCAACTCGTCTTATTATTGTTATTTTATTACGTGCGCCCTAGTAGTAGTTGGTATAAAATCTGAATACGGCAGGCGAAAAAAAAACGAAAACCAGTAACAATTGCATTGAGGACAGGATAACTTATCAAATATATATTCGAATCCTAGTATTTGGTTTCGCAAGAGGAGAGAATTCGGATGTTAGAAAAATAGAGAACAATGCAGCGTTGGAGAAATGATGAGGAATGATGAAAAGGCAGCAAAGCAGCCTTTTCATCATTCCTCACCATTTCCCCCTCTCCTTAGCCTACTCTCGAATCCTCTGAGCGGGTCCGTGGACAATTATTCACTAGGTTGCCAAACATGTCCATGCGTTTTTCTTCTCGAATTTGCAAGCTTTATGAAAGGCAAGAGGTCGATGGATGTTGGGGACAGTGGATTTGGATAAGTGATGGTCGTAATAACTCGTCCACTATGAATGTGCTCCGCCCATTGTAGCTGAGCTCTGCCAACCCGGTTTTTTCGAGGCCGTCTGGGAACAGCCTCAGCCAACTTTGAGAGGTAGTGTCGGCTGTAATGTGCTCTTTGTGAGGACACAGGATTTTGAGCCGCATCAACAACGTTTCGGCCGAAAAGCGAAATGAAGAAGATGTTAGAGATGAATTTCTCGCTCCCTGGGATGATAATTTCTAATAAGCGCGAATCGCAAAAAAACTAATGCAATCAAAAAGCGATCAAAACCATCCTATAGAGGAAAATAAGCTCTCTCTCAAGTGAATAGGCATTCCTGTGAAAGCAATGGAAACTGTTGAGAAAATAATCGAATTGAAAAATTACGAACTTGTTTGACGACGTAATAAACTGAGCGAATTATTCGGCCCCCATTCTGTACTAGATATCCATGTACTCTGGTTTTTGAACCTGGGCAGTTTTTTTTTTGAAACAGGATACGCATGTTAAAAGGAGTTGATGTAGAATGAATGGAAATAAGCAAATATTGGAGCAAACAAGCATCAGCATTATTCCCATGTTTGTACAAAGACAGGTAGAAGTCGAATCGTCAAAAAGTAAAGATAGAGAAGTCATAAAAATCAGGAAAGGTAGCCTTTTCTTCTCTTCTTGAAGAATTTATTTTTGGAATTTTAGAATTCTCTATCTACGTCACATCATTGGAAAAACGCTATCGCTATTTGATTTACGAAGTTAATTTCTTTGAAAATTCTAGTTTAAATTAGGTAACAAGACATAAGAGAAGGACAGAAAAGGTTACGGTGGCTCTTCAGACAACATTATCAGCCTTACAGCATCTCATGAATGAAGTATTCCTGGGATTTCAACCAACCATGCAGAAACGGTGCATACACACTTGGGGAACATTTGAAGACGGCCAATAAGAAGCCTAGCAGGCGAATAACATTAGTAAAATAGAGATGTGAATAAATATTTCAAGTGGATCAAAGGGAAGGTTCCAACATACAGAAAGAGAGAGAGTGGAAGACGGAGGGAGAGAGAGGGGAACAGAGGGGTATAGAGAGAGCTTAATAGCTCTGAAAGAAAGAGATAAAAAGCTGCAGAGCTCATTTTTGTTTGAGTTCTAAAACCTCAATAATTGGTGAACATTCGCCTGAATTCCCTTATTTTGATTCCAAATATAGCAGTAACACTGAGGAACTGGTACTGGCGAAAGAAGAAAAATTTCCGAGAGTATGAATTTGATGAGGTTAGAGCAAAGGGGCTTCGCATGTACTTACGAGCATATTGAAATAGAGGCCGATAATCCAAGTATTCAAGTGCCCTATGTTTTTTGGTTCATTTGTCTACTGTATGAAACATGGCCCGATTTAAGTCAGGGGCGGGATTCCTTAACAAATAACCGAGCAAAACCAAACTAGCAAACCAACTTTCACATCATGCGTCTCTTAGAGTTACGTACGTTACATATGTACCATGTAGACCATTGCCAATAATAGTAACCAAAGTTGGTTTGTTCGATCATCGTTTTATGAACAGCAACCCAGTGTAGTGGAAAGAGAGGAAAAAAGATTACAAAAGAATCAAAAACAAATGAAAAGGAAGAAATTATGAGATGATTCAAACGCCTTAACGCATTACAGCTCTCAAATGTTCATTGTGTAGTGACTTTTTGAAATCGTTGTTAGGTTCGTAATCTCGACTGTTCTTTCCTAACAATAGGTCTCAGTGTTCTCATTCCGATAGGCTTTAAAGTGACATGATCGCACTCATTAAGCACTTCTTAAGTAGAAAATAAAACAAAACTGAGAGAGGCTGTGAGTCTCAATCATTCACATTCTAGAACATAGAATTACGTCTAGGGATATAAATTTCAACACACGCGAGTTTATTGGATATAATCAATTAATGACGCATACGTCTAGATATGTAGCAAACGTGAGACGCATGAAAAAAAATTATAGCTAATGTATGCTTCCTACCCAAACGATCACACCATGTTGTTTGCTCATATTCAATTGCTTCTGCAATGGTGTATTTCTACGAATCCATACAACTATGGAATTTTCGTGGCACCGCCGATAAAGGCTTGAAACTCGCCCTTTGATGTCAGCACAAGCTCTCATGATGATTCACTGCATGAATTCCTCGAAAGCCATTCCGAATTTAGGTCAGAAATAGCGCCGCAGATCAAGAGCTTAGTAGTAAGGCGATTGGGAACCATCAAAAGAGATGAGCTCCGAAAACCTGAGTCTCTGCTAACTCATAGATCGCTGATGGACGATGGCAGTGCATTCTCGGACATCGCTGAAAAAACAATACGTTCAGCCTAAAAAATCTCTTACTTTCCTTGAAAATCCGGTTACCATACAAATAAAACAAAGAAAAACAACGGAAGGCAGTGCCTACATGAAATATTTTCTTCATTTCAAGTAGACATGAGCACGCAATAATTGAGGCTGGATTAGGAATTCATGAAAGCTCAGGTTATTCATAATAAAGACAACCCAAACCTAGGAGTTCAAGCGAGTTTTCGTTTGTTCGGGTTAACCGCAGTCTCGCCCGCGTATTGTGTATTTTAAATACATATTGTTCCCTACTGAACCCAAGACGTATCCGAATACGACTCGTGGGCGGAGAGGACAACTAAACGTGCAGTAAAGACGAAAATAGGGAGTCCGAAGTGCAGCGAAGAAAATAGCGAAGAAAACTACTTCAAAATGTCCTCAGACACGAATTTGAAGTATGCCAGTATCCACTGAAATCACGAGTAAATGGTGTACCTGGTTGACAAAAAGAAATGATGGCTTGACTGTCCTCACAAACTTCCGTGGTTTTTTCATAAACCCTAGACATGATATCGCATTATCACTTACATACATCCGTTCCTCTCATGTTGCTATATGAGCACGATTTAATGACGCAGCGCTATAATGTGATGCCTCTACTATTTACGGGTCGCCTTCAGAGGCCTAAATGCGGTTGAAGGTAACGTTAATTCACGAATTAATCCACGAACGCCTCCATCCTATATCAGGGTGTTCGCCTCGTGTTAGTCAGAGCTCTGAATTCCGCAGCAGAAAGTGACGTTCACCACAAGCTACTACCAATTTTGCAGAAATCAGCTCTCCCTCTAGTACTATAAACACATCCGTTATTCATGAGCGAACGTAAAGATGAACCACAAGCTTCATTCTCGGGCACTGATCTCACTGTACGGATTTTAGAACAACAGAGTATATTTATCATCATTATCAGTAATTAGGTTGATGCAGAAGAAATGGCTTTTTTTCCAATAACGTATCCGCGCAGACAAACTGTTACATCTACATGTGATGCTGTACTTGTAGAGCAGAGAAAGCTCTTTCATTCCGACAGATTTCTCTTGCAATTAGCGGACATGAAGTAACTGAAAATGTCCAGTGCCTCGTTCTCAGTTTTGTTTTCAAATTTCCTTGATTTTTTCATTACATTACAAGCAAAGCAGTCAAAACACCTTCTTCCTATTCGAGCTCACAAACTAATCCACGTCTGGGCTCTGGTGCACCGGCTCGCTTCTTGGGAAACGTAGATGAACACCCTCTGAAGCATTTCCTTAGTTATTTCTAAGATTCTGCTATCGTTCATCAAAGTTGCGAAAGAAAATGCAGTCAACACGAAAACCGCCATTTCTCTTGCATCAACCTAGATAAGTTTCACTTTCGGCTACAGCGCTCCCATTGCTCTCACTAACACGAGTCGAATGTATTGAAAGCTGACGTAATTGATTGGTCAACTGAATAACTCCTCGTAAATCAAAGCCATATTGAAGGGATTTCTGGTCTCCGAAGACGTGGCATGGCTGAAATGTTGGGACTATAAACTTTGCTCGTGTAACAAACGGTGAGGTCCCAACTAATTTTATTTAAGTTCAGGTCGACTCTTGTAGAGCATGAATTTGCCTTACCTGTAATTTTCGACTCTACAACCAGCAGTGAATATCGTTGCAGTAATGAGAGTGGACGCCGGAAGGGGTTGTCCCAACTAACCACGAAAATCTCTACTAAATAGATGTGACAACAAAAACAAATGGGAAGCTGACCGCTCGGACTTAGTTAGCACGGCAGTGGGATTAGATGCTATATTTCGAGAAAAGGAGCGGGTGCTACTTATCTAGCGACTATCGGGAAAAGAACCTCTGAGAATGTTGTCCATCTCACATGAGATGCATCATTATATATGCTTACCCATGATGTGCCTTCGTACCTGGACTATGGACCAGAAGAGAAAAGATCAAGAAGAATACTTCCAAAAAAGTATGAATCTTCAGTTGAACTCAAAACTCAAAAAAACTGATTTAAAACTGCCAACATTTTTTTTACTAAGCAGCCCACATAAGCGAGTAGAGTGCACTGTTATTGGTAAAATGTGTCACTTCAAGAAAACTACCAAAAGCTCAAGAATGTTCAAGAATTTTCGGATCACTGTGTGAAAGGACGAGCGTCGTTAAATTAGTAAGCTTGACCTCATTCTCGTTCTTCGTTTTGTACTTGATGTACGTCTTTAAAGGTGTCTAAGGGCACTGCAAAGAAAAACACTAACAACATGTATTCACAGGTCGTGTAAGGCGTCACAACCAGAAGTATCCGTAACAATAAAAACTAATATTTTCCATAAATGCTGGATTTTATTTTCAGAATTGCCGCAAACTGTAAAATGTATCTAAATAACTCCCTGACTGTGATGCAATGATAACAAGCGGCCTCATACCGGCTACGGAAGGTAACCATGACTATACAGTATCATAGAGTACGTGCTAGTACGGAGCGTAAGCATAGGTAGCGGTAATCGCGTAATTGCTGTCTTTGGCCTTGGAAATAAGTTATATACATACGTATGACATCATTTTTCACTCCATCAAAGTTGTAAGAAAAAGCTATGATTGGATAGTTATATAAGTACTATTTCCTGGTGTATTTTATTATTTTCAATTACGATTAACTAAGAAAATCACATTAGCCTATATCCTTGGGGTGACCAGCCAGCCGCCTTAACAAAATTCCTGCGAGAAATCCTCCTATTAGCACAATCACCATTCTTTGCATAGCTGTGGTGAAATAAGTTTCAACTGTCGAGATTCGTCTGTAGAGAAATTTTCATTTTTGAAGGTTGTATTTCTGCTGCAAGAAAAATGGAACAAATTGGGGCACAGCGAGTTCGCCCTATCGAAAATGCAAAGACTATTTTGAGCGGAATGGCATAATCTACTGTTAATTGAAGAATGACGCTACATAGCGTAAACAGAGCCTCCTTCTGTTGTCAGGTACTGGATATGCACCGTAAGATCACTCGTGACAGTGTCTGCAAATGTGTATTTATGGGATAGCGAGCTCATAATAATACCTCCGCAAAGGGCATGAACTTTCTTATTAGCCAGGACAATTACGTAAATACTTAGGTAATGTCGACGTTAGTACGAGAGCGGTAATGCTGCCCCGAAATGTCACTTGCGAATCCTGATGACGCCTAAGGTGCTAAGAAACTCTCGCTAAAAAAAAAACAAAGGGGTCATGATGTCGGTCAACAGATATCCATTTCTACGTAAGCGCGCACATCATCAAAAAAAAAGTACGAATAAGCGCATCGTGCAAAGGGCACAGGAACAAGAACCGTGTTTAGCAAAGGACGAGCATTAGAACAAACGGACATTTCTGAGCAAAGTCAGGCTATATACAGATACTCTTAATCAAGAACTCAAGAATAGTGGCATTTTTTTGGAAAGAGTCTATTAAAAATAGCCCATTTACGTTGAGATTTCGTGTCGCGGCGAATAGTGTCTGCCTAAAACAATGGTAAAACTGGCAGGACTTGTACCAATAACAAAGCTTCGACAAATGTTAGAAGTTAAGTAAATTGAAGTGGAAAAATGAAGTTACTATGAGAAGGTTACATAGAATCCTGCTCTCAGATGTCGAAAGCGTAGGCAGATCAACCATCTTGCCCGTTAGGTGAAACCTTCACTGGGAACATTCATGGGTTCTACCACAGAAGGCAAGGCCTTATATTGTCATAGAGAGCAAAATGAAGCTTAGGTAGCAGTAATCGTAACCCTAGCAAGGGTACTAAATGGTGTGATAATCTTCAAAAGAACCCATTTACGTTGAGATTTTATGCGTCCCGGCATTTAGAGTCTGCCTATAACAATAGAAAAACTGCCACGTTGGACTTCCATTGAACCTCGGCATCTTGTAAACTTTTTGACGTAGCTTCGTTGAGCCGACACGAGATTGTTGAGGGTCTTTATTAGGCTGACGCCTTTCGGCGAAATCGCCTTTTCAGAGCAATCTACCTGGTCAAACGCCTTTTCAACTTCACACAAATTCTTGACCACTCTCGTAATAGCACAACCATCCGGAAAAGATGTAGCACTGTACCTACTGCACGATCCACAGATGTTGATGGTGGACACGACCGCTACAGAGTCAGTAAGGGCGCAACTGGAGACCCATCGCAGATCAAAAGCGAACCTGTAGCTAGGGTGCTAGTCCCCGTGTAAAAGAAGTGCAGTCCTCTTTGCGGTTCATTTTAGGAGCCTTGATGTTTATGCAAAGGGCTTCTAGAGTTGTGCGGGCGGATATTTGTGACTCGTGACGCGGCCGCCGATCGCCAATGTTGGCGACCAATCGATAGGCGCTGAAATCACAGTCGGCAACATTGGCGGCCGATCGTCGCCGAGAACGGCGACGCAGGGTGCTACAGTCCTCCAGGACTATAGCGACGGTGCGTGTTACACGGAGGAAGAAAGTAGTGGTTCCCGAGTGCGACTACAAATCTGCTACAAAATCCTTTTGGTTTGCTTGTATGAGGGATTGATCTCGTCGTGCATAATGCAGGGTTTTTTTTTCTTGTTTAATTTCAATTTCCATGTTTTCACCCAATGAGGTCCGCTTCCCTCTCTCGATCACTTTAATGTGCAAGATAACAGCTTGAAATATGATAAACCGCAAAAGCAGCCTTTTCCATCACCACATGCTGCCCACTTCTCGGTATCAGTTCTGGTTCCAGGATGGGATGCTATTCTTTTGGTTTTTTTTCTGCGAATTATGGCTTTAGTTTAAAAATTTCGAATTATTAGGTTGTCCCACAATAAATGGCCGCAACCTAGTAATGAATTTTTGGAAGTCCATAAATCCACTAATTCAGAAGCTAGAAAGACAAACTTTTGACTATTATAGAGTGCAAGATCTGCTCTATCCGATTCCAAAAAAAGCTTCCTCAACAACCCTCTCTGTGGTTTCTGCAGACGAAATTGTACGATGAGGCAAAACATGGTTTTTGTGTTCTCCTAATTTTTAGACTATTTTTTTTCGCCCTAATAGGATAAAAGCCAGATTTCGTATTAGCTTTGCATTTGGCCAGGTGGTCGTGTTATAAGGATACAGAAGCTGTGACTAGCAAAGCACTTCCAGAACAAAATGAGTTTTCAACTTTGACCAGGTTTTAATGAAAATTCCCAGATACGAAAGCATAATTCTGTAAGCGGGGCGAGAATTCCGAGACAGTCGATAAAAATAATAGCAGCTAGGATGGGCGCAAATCATTCACTGGTCGCTTTGCCTTTCTGGCAACTAAACATCGCAAAAAAATGGCAAAGTGGATTTTGAACAAAAGCATTGCAGTGAGTGCTTAAATTGGGACACCATTTATTTTATCCCTCTAATGCTGCGAAATTTTCCAAAAAAGAGGGCCTCTTTTGGTGATCAGTGGGCATTGTCTAATAAAATGGAGTTTTGTTTGCATCGCTGAGGCAGATCTGCATATATTCAACAAACCTCTTGGCCTGGTCTAGCAACTGTTCAACAGTTGCTAGACCAGACCAAGAGTAGAATGTACTAAATGCCTCGCCTGTTACCATTTGGGGCTCGGCTTCGCAATTCGGTTGAAAACGCCTAGTTTTGGTGGGCCGAAGAAGTGCATGTCCACTGGCGGGGCGGGCAAATCCACACAGGTTTACATCCTCCCAAGAAAAATTTCACTGAGTGAGACGTTAGATCTCCCCTTGTAATATTGTGTTGGCCAGACCTTTGCCTAATAGAGTATCCTTTCGAACTTGCGGTGAATCAAGTTTTCGGCTAGAAAATTCATGCGAATCAATGTGTACTGAAAATTGACCTTTCGCACTTCGTTAACTCCTGTGATGTCGGCTTTCTTCTTTAAATAAGTTTCACTGCACTGCTAGAATGTGCAGGAAATGCTGATCATAACACTTTTTATTTCAACGGAAAATCTCACGTTTGAGCTGAGTTACTCACCTTGGGATGCGCACCTCCAAAAAGGGCATTATTTACGGGACAACCTAATATTATGCACAACTTGGTTAAGCCTTGTTACATAGACTACAAAAGCTTTTGATACCGTCCCACTCAATCTTCTCTTCATCAAATTACGTTCCTATGGTAAATTTAGCTGCCTACTCCGCTTTCTGTAATAGTCTCCTATTAACCGCTATCAAAAAGTAAGTGTTAACGGAGAATTTTTTGAAGTCTACTCTACAATAAGTGGGGTGCCCCAGGATGGTTGCGTGGGTCTTCTACATATTATTTCCTCTCTTCATCAACGATCTCCCAGAATGCTTACCCACATGAGTTAAATGTTCTATTTATGCCGATGACTGCAAACTATTCTCTCTAAACTCTCACCGTGTTATGCAAAGGCTTGCACGCAGTGCAGTCTTGGTCTACCAATGGAAGATGGACATATCACATGAAAAGACTACAGTAATGATTATTGGTCCATACCATCCTAGCTCATGTTCCTTCTATTTGGTTGACTGTGAACTAGCTTTGTCACAGCAACTGTTAGACTTAGCCGTTAACTACTCTAGTACCCTTAGTTTTGATCAACATATTGAAAAGTTGTGCAGATGGTGTGCAGGAAATCCAATTGCATCCTCAAATCTTTCCGAACACTCAAATTGAGTACATTGTTCGAGGTTATCAAGGTTTACGTGAGGCCGATTCTGGAATACGCTACCCCTCTGTGGTCTCCCTCTAAACAATATGTAATTTATAAGATCGAAAATGCGCAGAAGTCATTCACTAGACGTATTTTCGCGAGGACGGGCCAATTTCACCTATCGTACCAAGAAGGATTATCACCCCTAACTTCCTCTTCTCTATTCCTCAGACGCTTAATTAATGAGCAGCCGCTGTAACCATATGTACAAAAATGGGGTTACGGTATAAAGTCAATACGACGTTCGCGATCATTCGTGCACCCCAAATAACCTCCCTCTGGGTGCACCATATCTACCTTTACTTGTGACTGTCAATTACGGCGGCGGTCAGACCCCAATTAGTGTGGCCGAACAACTCGGCCCATGTAGGGGCGGCCCTTGCTTTGCGGTGCAAATGAATCCATCTCGAAAGCGGTTGAAGCATCATTGGAATGGTGAAAGCTCTTTTGCTATTGTGTTGTAGTTCTCTGATCACTTTCGAAAACTTGTGACACGAACTCAAATCTTAGAGTACAGACTCTAGATAAGTACTGAAGCACAACTAGTATTACTTATGTGAAGCGCTCTGCGTAGGTCATATTATACAGCACGAAGAAACAACTGGTACAGTGACTTCCTTAACCATAATTCTTTGTTTAAAGGTGATTAAGAGCAGGAAAGATAGAGAAACTAACTCCAGTGCGACCTCACGGTGATAATAATGGCCCAGCGCATCGCACTATCCTTCTCTGGTTCAGACGCACAAAAGTAGTTGCTAAACCAGACTAATAGCCCGCATAAGGAATACCTTTATGCAATTCTAGTGTACGAGTCTTCCACTCACGACAAGGCACACGGAGCCTCTCCCTCCCTCTGCAAAGTTTCGGCAGGAATCTTTTTTCGAGGTTTTGGATCCGGGGAAGTTAAACAGTGCCACCACCTCAATACGAACTCGACACCACAACTGGTCGAAACCGCTGTGAAGTGCTTAGTCGTAAAGTTCGGTGTTGTGCAAGCACACCACGGGTCTGGTTTTCGTCGAACGCGTGCGGATCACGTGCGCGTGCGCCGGTTTTCTTGGTCCATTCTATTTTTTCTTACTTTGAAAGGTTATATAATTTCTGGGGCTTATGGGTCGTAATGTTGTGTCAGGTGACTTACTTGTCCTCCTGCTGTGGTTGGTACTGTGATTTCTACCCACTTGTGCGCTACACTTCCTTTCTTGTTCGTGTCTTTTTCTAGTCCTTTCAGCTGTTCTTTCTTTCGATTTTGTTTTTACTTTTGCTGTACTTTCTTTTTTTATTACGTCCTCATCTATATATTTTTTTCGAACGGAATTGACCATCTTGTCACCGTAATTTCCATACATGTGAGTTGTTTGATTTCTGTCCGTGAACTTCTTTTTTTTTCAAGACTTCCTAGCAGAGTTCCGTGAGACTGTCAACTATTGAAGTTTTTTTTTGCTCCCAGCAGTTCTTTGTTCACCGCACTCATTGTCTACAATAGTATGTTTTCTGAATTTCCTTCAGTAGCTTTCAAGGTGCCGTCCTTGAATAATCCTTCGATGGTCAATGCTACAAGTGAAAATGGTTGCTGTAATGCGACTTCGGAAATATCTACATTGACCCCTGAGGACGGAGCGAATGTAAGTTTTTTTTCCACGAACTTACTATGGGATGTGTCTTGCTTTTTATTCATTTCGTTCAGGTGATTTAACAATTGTATGAGAATATCACTTTCCCACTGTTTATGTTTAACGACACTTGCTAGGCAAAGGAATCGAAATGTTTAACATTTCCAGAAGTCTTCTGACAAACCAGCCGCATGTGGGCTCAATCAGGACATCGAAATTCCACACGATGTGGAGGTAAATGGAGCAGAATTACCTTCTCCCGTCGGCTCTGACTGCTGGCGTAATCCGGTGAGTTTTTCTTTCCAATTACTTCCGTATGTACGCTATTTCTTTATGGTTTAATTCTCTTTGTTCATGTATTTTTTTTTACAAATTTGTTGACTTTGCTGCGTTCTACAAGGGAGCTTCTTTGGCCAAGCTCAAGAAGCATTCCCTTGCCTAGCAACAAATTGTGGTAGTCTTAATGAATATTCCTGGAGAAGGTTTAGTCTTCCCGACAGGGCTAGCATTTATGAACGCATAACCAAACCCAAGCATGTTAGCAAACAACCTCTTGCGGTCAAGCCGCTAGCGTTTTCTGTAATATATGATGGCCGATCGTGCTAACCATCGCTGTTTTGCTCGGTTATCGGTTCACGAATCTCAGCTCAGGAGGTCTAGTGTAGTGGTCAAAAAATTGGTACTAGTGAGAACAGTGCAATTCCTTACGATTTATTTGGCATGTGAATGGGAACGTTCCTTACCTGGTTACGGAAACGCCAGCCCCATTTTCACGGAAATGAGTACTATTGTCAGTATTTTTGAATGAATAGACACACATGTTGTCAGTTCAAGATCCCAATCTCCATTACAGAAATTTGGTGTTGTCCTAGCATTTGGGCGAGCATTTTGTGTAAGGCAAAACTGGGTGGACAGTGTGTCTGCGATCTGTTCAAATGCACTCTCTCTCCTCCTTTCACCTCGAATTCTACTTATTCGAGCGCAATTTCGGCACGCACGCACATACAAACATGAATGTGTGTGGGGACGAGCTGACATCTGTGGCCGGGAAGTCACCGCCACATTTTGCTTCATGGTGACCAGCATCCGTTCTTCCTGAGTAGTGATTTCACCCGATGCGATACACAGGAAGGTTTCCCAGTTGGAGTGAACGAGAGCGGAAGAGACGGCGCACCTTCACGATGCCATATGATCACACCCAAGGTTCACGAATTTGAACAACAGTCCTCAGCGAAGTGAACATTCCTCGTACAAGGTTGCCGCTATACTCCACTTGTAGTGCTGTACCGTGTGTCGCCTCTGTTGGAGAGTGTAACTGCATTGCCTATCCAGTGTGGACGCGGCGTTGATGCTGGCGAGGGACAATCTCGAACCGTTCAACGCGTCGGTATACGTTAGACCTCTTGAACATTTTCTTTGATGATGCTTCTGTCCTGTCTGGATGCCGCCTTCCTATACTTCGCTTACTTCTCGTTGGTTCAGCTGGAAAATCTTCTCATGATCTGCTGCCGCTCATGTTTCAGTACCGGGAGAGTACTGTAGGTGGCAGTTGTAAAACCTCTGTCATCCACAGCCCTTCGATAGCCACTGCCTACGCACGTGTCGAGTCAGAGTGAACGAGAATAATCCTAAGTCGGCGTAGGAATAAAGCGCGTTAGACGATTCTGCTCCTTTTCCACAGCAATCTGGCGCTTTCCGATAATCTTCACCGTCGATAAAGCGTCCCTCTCCTTTTGGCGCTGGTAAAAGCGCCCACGCTACTCCAGGGAATGAAATGTGTCTTTATTTGTTACACCAGCACCATCTTGATGTGGACTGACCGACGCTTAGTAGTTTCTGAGGTGGCATCTTATTCGTTACAATTTATTTTATTTCTCCTAATTGTTTTAGTTAATTAGACAGCCGGGCCCATTTCTTTTCAACACACCTCTCCTTCTTTTTTCACTCTAGGGCTGTTATTATTCCCAAGAATGTGTCCATTTACATTGTAGTGTTAGGTTACACTAAATAGCGAGTTGATTTTGAATGGGCTGCAGTAGTAAAGGAAGGCACGCTCTTTTCTTCTTAATTTAGTTGTTTTTCGAATACCCTCAATATTGATGAAGAGTACATAATTACAATTGACACCCATTAGGAGTGAGAAACAATGCTGTTCCAGAACGTGTCCGATGCTTTCTTGAAAGTAGAAGCTATGTTGAGCGAAGGCGCCAGTCTTGTTGATGTCCTCAAGACACTCTATCCTGGCATTGAAGAGCCTCCAGAAGGATGGTCAGATCACCTGGTTAGTTGATCCTATTTCTTATTGGCGGGAATTAGAATCGTTTGTCTGTATCTCTGTTTGAAAAAAAAATCACTATTCTTCACAAGACATTTAACTCTTGCTAAATTTGAATTGTCCTTTCGAGACTGAACATTTCAAAAGTTATCAATCTTTCATTGCCCTTTCAGTCATTCTTTGCTGTACATAACCTTTCTGTTTTATCTTTTCGTAAAAAGTGCTGATCTCGTCAAATTGTTTTCTTTTAGATAATGTCAATTCTTGCGGAGATCATTGATCGCCCTCCGCGCAGAGAGAAACTAGCAGCGTACAACACTTTCGAAGATGCCGTAGAGCTTTTCAGGTAGAGGTTTACTTAGACATCCGCATCTTTTCTGCACTAGGTACATCTTTTTTTTTCTTATTCTTTCCATGTGTCAGAATCCACTTGCTATTGCTAATTTTCTATAATTCAGAACGCGGAAGCGCATTCTAATTCTTACCGGTGCAGGTGTCTCAGTTTCATGTGGTATACCGGATTTCCGCAGTAAAGATGGTATGACCTTTGTTCCTTATGTAGCTTACAATGGCGGATGCAGTGGGGGGAGGCCCTCGCGAGAATGGTTCGCCAACTTCTCGAAGTTACTTTACAAAAGAAGTGGAAGTCTCATGTTGGTTTATTTTTGGTTGTTTACTTTTATTGTTTTTTAGAATAATTTCATCAATTATTTCTTATTGTAATTGGTATTTCTGTAAATTTCATTTTCCATCTTTATTTCCACTTTATTCCTACGCCTCCCCCCACATCCCCATTCCCCCTCCCACCCGGCCCATTTTTTTGCGTCCGCTAGGTCTATCGAAAGCATAATTTCTCGATCTACTGATCATCTAGGTATATATGCTCGACTACATGTCGACTTTCCGGACCTGCCGGATCCAACAGCAATGTTCGACATCCGTTATTTCACCCATAACCCTGCTCCATTTTACGACTTTGCTATGGTAATTTCTTCTTTTTCGGTTTTTTCTAACTATTTTGTATTTGTCTCTTCATGCGATATTTTTAGGAGATTTTCCCTGGCCAATTTGAGCCTTCGGTTTCTCACAAGTTTATTCGGCAACTGGAAGTGAACAATCAGTTATTGAGAAACTATACGCAAAATATCGATACACTCGAAAAGCAGGCTCACATTGAAAGGGTTGTGGAGTGTCACGGTGAGTCCATCCTACTACCCACTAAGCCTCCCCTTTATTGTGGGTTTCTGGATATTAGATTTCACATGGGATAACATGTACTAAGCTTCCGTTGGCCGGCGTTAATATTAATTAGTTTGTAATTCAGGCGTTGAATTGCGAATACTAATTAGTTTATGAGAGTCACTTTCTTGGCTTCTTTCAAATCTTGTGTTAGGTTATGCTAGGAAAAGTTAAGCATTTAAGGCTCATTCTCGAAAGCTACATGCTTAAACTGCTCTGCCAAGTTCGACGGCGATATCATAAGGGACGACGTTATGGCTAAGGTGATCGAGTTTCCATGGTGATATACGCCTTTTCTGAGTGTAATTTCGATGTTTTCGTTGTTCTGTGATTGTTCATTCATGTTTTCAGCGTGTCGCGCATTGCCCACGATGTACTGTTGGTGTCATAAAGCCCGACATAGTGTTCTTCGGTGAAGACCTGGGGAAGGATTTCCATTCTCAAATGGCAATTGATAAAGACGAAGTAGACTTGTTAGTAGTCATTGGTAAGTTGGAACCTAATACTCTCTCCACATTTCACATCTTCCTTACCTGTGGTTGCTCATTATTTGGTTATGTATAGATCTTGTTATTCGTCTTTAGGTTCGTCGCTGAAAGTGCGTCCAGTTTCATTAATACCGTTCAGCGTTAATCCAAACGTTCCTCAGATCTTAATAAATCGGTTAGTTTCCCTATTTTGATGTTATCTGGAAGTTTTTTTTTTTTTCGTTAAAAAGACGCCAGCATGGCTTGAACTACCACAATTACTGAGAATGTATGCAATACGAACTCTCTTGCTATTTTTGAGCGCGACTTTCCCTTAACACGATTAAATGCCACTTTTCTGTTTAGTCGCAATTTTAACATGATAATATTGTCGCCTTTTTCTGCTGCAATTTTTTTCTGGCAAAATTATGTAGATCATTCCAGTGAACCGCTCTCAGGGTACAGAGCAGATATTGAACTGCTTGGGAATTGCGACGAAATTATCGAGGATATCTGTTTGGCACTTGGAGGCCCATTTGTTGAAATGCTTGATGCACACCGTGAGCCTATTCTCTTCGGCATTTTTTTATTCGCTTTGGTTTTGAATTACGTTTTATTTTATTTAGATAAAAAGATGAGAGAGCGGTTAGGTGCAAGTGCCAATGGTCATACAGAGAACAACCAGTCGCCCACATCGATCTCTGAAGTAGTTAGAAGGAGAAGACGTATCGCAGAAAAGGAGGAGTTCCTTGAAGTAAGCAGTGCAGAATGTGAGTGGTCAGACTCTGTCCTGAACCACCAACGCTTTATTTTTAGATTATGAAACAGCTAGAAATCTCCGAACAAGCTAATTTTAACGGTGATTTGGATGGTGTTTCTGCAGTTAAACGACCACGGTTAGAAGACATGTATGAAAGACGGTACATTCCTGTAGCGAAGCATCTTCCGGAACACACTTATTTTCAGGTAAGCTCTTTACCATCTCTTTTACGGCATTTTTGCGACATTTTCTGCGGTCCTAATTTTTAGTTCACCTATGGATTGTAATGGTAATGATTATCAAAAATTTGTAGATCTCTGCAAATAGAGCGGTCTTCCCCGGAGCTGAGCTCTACTACGATCTTGAGACCGGTGCAATATGTCAGCCGACAAGCTATCGGTGGGTGTTTTTTGAGCGTTCATTCACTTTTCAAAGCTGAGTGATGTCAGGAAGTCAAGACGCATTTTACGGGTGTGGAGGATAGCAACTGCCTCTGGCCCCGCGCTGGTTGTTCTTGCAGAGGCGTTTTCTTGTGGCAGCCGCGTAGTAATTTAATGTTTAGTAAAACTATACCGATGTACGCTAACTAATGAGTACGTAAAGGAGGAAATCTTCTCCGGTGACAGTAGAATGAATCAGGTTGTCCGCTTTGTTTTCTATACCTGTTAGATAGGAAACAAGAAATAAAGATTGGGTAGGTAACTCCAGAGATAACTCGGCAGCGAGGAATATACTGAGTAAGAATCTCTGTCTAACTTTTATGCTGTTTATAGTGGATCTAATGAAGAAGATAAGAGTATCACTGAGGGATAGCTGAAAAACAATGGTAGAACAATATTGAGAATTCATGGGACTCACGATATTTTTTGTATTCCCCCGCCAACTAAATGTAGTTTTGCTGGTCCTTCATAATGTCATGACAAAAGTAGGTCTCATTAAAAGCCATGTAGTTGAACTTTTAATTGCGAATCTCAGTTCAGCTACACAATACCTAATCTTAATCTCCCATACCACCCTTGCTTCCGCTTCCTTTACTACAGGTTGTTGTAATGAACACTGGTCCATGATGGTGAAGATATGAGACTGGAGAGGGTCACGGGATATGAAATAATCATTTAAATTTTTCAAAATTCAAAAGCCATTTTCTCTACATTCGGGGTTCTTTAAGTGTCTAACGATAAAAAAAGTCTTCTAGTCTTTTTGCGTTAATTTTGCGCACACTAGTGCCTGACACGAGGGAAGGCGAAAAGTGGGGTGGAGTGAGGGGCTGGGAGGGGTGGGGGGGGGGGGGAAGAAAAGCCGAAAACATGGGCTATCCACAGAAAAGTGTGGAGTCTAAATCATGCAACAATGTTATTTCAGAGCTATTTATAGGGATAAACAACTTGGAGTAAATATTATAATAATGTAGGGGTTGAGAAATAGGCTGATACCATGTTTGTGCCTGTTTTTTTTGCAATTATAGAATTAGAATTGCCATCGACTCAATAGCTTAAAGGTTACTCCTCTGCAGTTGATTTTAACTTTGATTCATGTTCGTCCCTTATCTCCCACAGAATGTGTCCTTTAATACATGTTTCCAGCCCTGATGGAGGTGCTCATTTCGGGTTAGATAGTGACGCTGACGATAGTGACAATGGTGACGAGTTTGACAATGATTGCCAATCCAGCTCGGGTATGGCGAGTCGTGCATGTAGTATGCCTGACACGTTCGAGGTGTGTTTGTTCTTATGCTTCCGAATATTTCTAGAGACTGTTATGTTCAACTGCGGTTCAACTGCGGTTATATTTGTAAACGGTTCCGCTTTATTCTCTTGTTCACTATGTTCTCTGTCTTACTTCCTTACTATTAGTTCACTTTTCAGACCTCTTCATCTGTGTGCTATACATTGTAGGTCACGGATGTGGTGAACATTCTGTAATTTGTCTTGCAGGTTGTTGATGCGGTAGACCTGGGTCCTCGTGCAGCGTCTTGTGAACCCTCACTAGATCTGGATTCAAAAATCCCCACGAAAGAGTTCCAGGAGCAGTTCAGTTCAGAATCAATCACTTTGCAAAAAATGGATGGCAACACATGAGAGGCTAAGGTTTGAGTGAATTTTTATCATGAATGCCTCTCGAACTGGATGGACTCATGAGGAGATCGACGCTGGTGTTGTTGAGTTTAGTTCCTCCATTGTACATTACTCTAATTCCATATTTGATTTCATTTCTTCTAATCTAAAGAAATTCTGCGGCCGAACCAAAGTTTGTGCACTTTTGAAGCTGTTTTTGTTTGAAAATGCGGTAATATGTCATGTCATCGTCGCGCATTTATCATTTAGGCGAGTCATATTCAATCCTTCTTTGTACTTTTCAAAAGAAGTTGCCTTAGATTTTGTTCTTCCATGAATATACATTCTTTTCTTTGTACTCTATATAATTTGTATTCTTATGTTTTTCCTTTTTCTTTTCCTTTCCATTTTATTCCTCTTGAAAGTTAGTTACTGCCTAATTTGATGCGACCAAACTTTGTATTAAGTTTAGGCAAATCATATCAGTCTCGTAGGTTTCCGGTGTCAATCGGAACTTTACTAATTGATATTAACTTTTGTTTTTTTTCTGTATGAATCTTGTTGAATATTAGATATTCTCAGGGTTTGAGGCATAACCGGCTGCTTGATCCCCTGCGTTCGTTGTGACTGCACTCGTTATTGTCCGTTGATGCCCTGATTGTCATTATTTTGTTTGTTGCGAAGTGAAATCTTTATTATTAATTGCAATAATTGTCGATTCTAATCGTTTGTTCTTGAGGTCTGTGGTCAGTTCTGTTGTAATCATGAACAGTTATCAAATAAGTCATTATCGTATTGATTAAAACAAAAATAAATAATTACATTAGCATCCAATCTCTCTTAGCTACCTCTCGATCATAACAGGGCGAGGCTCTTTAGTACCGATTTGAACACAAAAAGCAAAAAGTAATAGCAAGTTGCCCTCACCCAATCTTAAGATCGGGGAACAATAACCGGTGCAAGTAATTTATCGTAACGGAACAGAAAAAACAGAGAAGAAGCGCAAACCAAGTACAGTACTGGATGGAAAGAAATCATCTTTCCATCTTCGGCTCACAAGTTTTCTTTTCTAGGCGGAGCTCGAAGTTTCTAATTTTGGCAAGCAATGTAGCGTAAGGTAGTGTACTCATCGGGAATGGATCGAGCTAGTAATGTCTCACTTCGCTTGCTAATTTTTATAAGAAAAAACTTTTGACCGAGAAATGGTCAAAATCACTGATTTCGCACTACCGATATTCAAGTACTATGTGACTTCCAGTGCTGGAATCTTTACCAGAATCGAACTTTTCCCAGCAGGTGGGTATATATTAGTATGGCAACTAAGTTCTTGGGCTTGCTTTCACAAATCTTGCCAATTTTTGACACATTACTTTTTGCCTCATTTCTGCAACATGTGATAGCAGACGGCGCTGCGCGTGGCCCTCTAAATTCCTGTGTCCTGCGCGGCACCCATCTTGTTAGAATTATTTCTTCAGTGCGATTAGTAAATGACAAAAGTTTTTTAGCTTGCCAGAGCAAAATTCTTAAGTTTTTATGGGAGCAATCCTTTTGTGCAACAGAGAGTAATGTATTCATAGTAGTAGCTTATAAACTCCCATTAAAGGAGAAGTCATTGTCACTGCTCAGATGGAGCTCTGGATGGAGAAATTAACTTCGAATACAAGATTGTGCTTAGGAACACAAACGAGAGCATTGTGAGCTCATCTGCTCGAACATTTAGAAGGATGATTGACATCTGCCACAGTCAAGCAAAGTGTACCCTCTCCTCTTTTCAAAGAAAAAAATCTTATTGGGAGCAGACCATGCAAAGCGAGAAAAACGTAATCGAAGTTAAATGATGACCGCACTTTTGAAGACCGTACTGATTTATTGCAAATTTTGACGAAACAGTCAGGGGTCAGGGAGTTCCCTAGAGATTTTCTATTTAGCGGATATTGCACTAATTAAATAATACTTGCTCTGATGACTGAATCATCAATTGGAAAAGCAACGACTTGTAGAGTTTCTTAACCTCTAAACACGTCTCATGCATTTCTATGAACTGGACAGGCCGGAAACCTGGTCACAGCGGGTAGAGAAGTTGTCATAAAAGTGGGAAGGCACTACATATTCAAATTATGCATGGTTTCAATGGCCACTTGTCTTGTCATTTCGTTAAAATAATTTTCAGTTATTGCATATATATATATATATATATATATATATATATATATATATATATATATATATATATATATATAACATCTAAAGACCTGATGAATCTTCTTGCCAATTTTCTGGAATGTTTTGCTTTACTAGGGTCAGAATGCTTTTTGCTGAGATTCAAATATTGTGTTCTTGCACGGTTGACAAAAATGTTAGCCTGTGGATATAAACTGTGGGGTTGTGGAATGTACAGTGCAGTAGTTTAAGCGTACGAATTTCCGCAACGCTTAGCCTCCTTCAAGTCGTTACCTCTAACAAGCAGATTATGTGTTGACTTGTTAGAGATGGCTGAAGACACGTTCGACAATGATTCGCAGTTACACTGCCGCTATAGTCCTCGAGGACTGTAGCACCCTGCGCCGCCGTCGCTGGCGACTGCGACACCGGTGCGCATCGATTGCGGGCGTGGCGTCGCGGCGGTCGCTGAAGTTGGCAACTGGCGATTGCCAACATCGGCGGCCGCCAATGTTGGCGACTGCGGCTTTGGTGCAAATCGAATGTGAGCGGTCGCCAACATTAGCAGCCGCTGTCGCCAGCGACAGCAACGCAAGGTGCTATATTCCTCGAGGAGTATAGCGGCTACCTTATGTCTAACACATTAATCAGGGATCTGCTTGTTGGAGATGACGACGTGGAAGAGGGTAAGCGTCGCGGAAATCTGTGCGGCACAAATTACAGCGCTATGATTTTATTCAAGTCACCTTAGTAACGGAAGTGATAAATTTGAAGAAATTCGTGATGTTGACACTAGCGGTACCTGTTAGTATTTTATAAGTCATAACCAATTCATTGACTTTTCTCCGTTGCAGAAGAGAACAAAGATTTAGATGTTTATTACGGACTGAATTACCATGAATATTTTCGCAGTTTAACCCGTTCATTCTCAGGTATAGCCTTCTTGTGAAGTTGTTTCGAACACTTTCTATCTTTCTAATGTTCGATTTTTCTTGAAGCAGTGAAACCACATTCTGAATAAGCTCTTACATAAGTTTTGTATTCTGCACTTAATGTTTCACTATTCCTTGTGCACAACAACTTGGAAAGATTATACGATCTTTTGTTAGCTTTGTCCACAATTGTCCACAATTGTTTTGCAGTGGTTATCAAAACTAAGATTTTCTTCTATCTGAAAACAAAGGTTTTGTACCTTTGTAAAGGATTGCAATACCATGTTATTAATGCTATAATTGACCTTTTTGTTATTATTACCTGAATGCAAAACTTTAGTTTTTCTACTGAAAACGGTAGATTCAAAGCATTCGACCAAACAGATGGTCCACTAATTGTGTGTTGCAAACGATCTATATTGCGTCTGGTGAAGCTTCCAAAGTAGACTTTGAAATCGTCTGTGTAAACCTTACATTTCACACCGGTCCGTCCTATCACTTGCAGTAGGAATGTCATAAGAATGAATATTCGAGAATAAGAGTAGAGAAGAAGAAGTCCGTGCACCAGCCTTTCTCGACCTCGAACACCAATCGCGACGAAGTAGCGTGTAGCTCGGCTACGTTGGCACGCTCACATGACGATAATTCAGTCGCAAACTCAACCATGGATATTAACGTGGACGGACGTAGACCGAGAGGACCGAAAACTTTATGGCTGGACAGGATAGAGGAGGACATGCGGTTACTGAACCTCACAACCGGCGACGCTTTTCATCGAAGAAAATGGCACAACAACACGAGAAACGCCGACTACAACTCTTGGGAAGATGAGAAGAAGGAGAAGAACGGGATCCTGACATAGTCGAATTGAGGACACTTTTGAATTGACATCTTAGATAGTTTCAGCTATTCTATTCTTCTACGTCCCCGTTTCAAGGTCACTTTTAGCTATTACTTATTTATTTTATTCTGCGTGTTTCTATAGCTCAAGCAGAAGGTGCTTGACTTAGCTGGCATCTAGAAGATTCGCTATCGTTTCTGATATTTTAGCTGGGATTATTTTTATCACTGGTGCGGAATCCATGCTTTGAATGTTTTTTTTTATTCCGGTGGAGCAGAAAAGTTCACTTGCCAGAAAATTGCTGAACTAGGTTGAGAAGTTCTACCACACCCCTTCTATTCTTCTGATTTGGCCTCTTTTGACCCCCACTTGCTTGGAGCAAGAAGCATCTAAGAGAAAAGTGTTCATCTGTACAATTAACTTTTTGTGGTTAGTTCTATAGCATGAACCGCAACAATACACTCATGACAAGAACATAATATTCGCCAACGCGGAGAGTTTCGACTGATCGCCACTATTTTCTAAATGAAGATGAAACATTGGAATTGGATTATTGGAACGAAAAACTGAGTAACGGTAAGCTCTACCGCCGCAAAATATAGTCCGGTCCCTCCCCTCCTGCCGTTCTTATCTTCTCAGACGTACCTAGCCATAGTATGGGATCATTACTGTACTCCCAAACTTCAACGAATCCATATCTGGTGACTGCCAGCAGAGGCTCAATTTGAATCAAACACCTACAGAGAATTACTGACCGTAAGACTCGCTCTAAAATCCTGGAAACACAGAATTCACATTAAAAACTCAGAACAACATACTTCGTACAGCTATAATAGCGGCCATACTAGGCATATCAGAGACCTAATTATTTACAGAACCTACTGTAATAACAGAAATCCTTCGGCTTGGAGTTCACATCATTCCCATTCTTTTTTGTTTCACGAGACTTCCCAAAATCCCAAACTCGTCAAATTCCTATGATCCTCGGCTTTTTAACATGTTCGCGACAATGTGCACGACCGGTTGAGTACGCGGTGATTGCCACGTGGGACCGCGTGCACGACCGGTCGTGCACAAACACATGGTTAAGGGAGCGCGCGTGTCCCACGTGCCAATACATGCCAAAATCGCAATGTCGCGAACGTGTTAAAGTGTACAGAATGAAGCTCTTACCACCAGATTGCGCTTTCCTATAGGGAGCAGGCTAGGGCGAGGCGGGTTAACGACCGGTAAAGCTGGGCGAGAGGCGTAAATATTCATATGACAAGATTTCCTAGATTTTTCACGTCACAGATGGGCCGGAGTGGTTGACGAAGGCATCAGGCCATCAACTTTTAGGAGGGGAGGGGACATGTTCAGTACAGGATTTGATTGCAAAAGTCAAACACAGAAAAGGAAACACAGGAAAAGAGGGTGTTTTAGCGCGTAATCCAGAACGCTCAATCATAATCAAGACGCTCTGTTTCAATCAAGTTGCTTTGTTTGATCTTCTCATTCGAAGATTTGATCTCCCATGATCTGTAATGGGCGGCAACTGTCACCAATAGAAATGCCGTTTCACGATAGGCAACAATGACCTTATAAACTTTTCTCCTCCACCGGAATAAAAAAAACATTTAAAGCATGGATTCCGCACCAGTGGTGAAAATAATTCCAGCTAAAATATCAGAAACGATAGCGAATCTTCTAGATGCCAGCTAAGTCAAGCACCTTCTGCTTGAGCTATAGAAACACGCAGAATAAAATAAATAAGTAATAGATAAAAGTGACCTTGAAACGGGGACGTAGAAGAATAGAATAGCCGAAACTATCTAAGATGTCAATTCAAAGGTGTCCTCAGTTCGATTATATCAGGATTCCGTTCTTCTTCTTCTTCTTCTTCTTCTTCTTCTTCTTCTTCATCTTCCCAAGAGTTGTAGTCGGCGTTTCTCGTGTTGTTGTGCCATTTTCTTCGATGAAAAGCGTCGCCGGTTGTGAGCTTCAGTAACCGCTTGTTCTCCTGTATCCTGTCCAGCCATAAAGTTTTCGGTCCTCTCGGTCTACGTCCGTCCACGTTAATATCCATGGTTGAGTTTGCGACTGAATTATCGTCATGTGAGCGTGCCAACGTAGCCGAGCTACACGCTACTTCGTCGCGATTGGTGTTCGAGGTCGAGAAAGGCTAGGTGCACGGACTTCTTCTTCTCTCGATTCTTCCCACTCAGAAGCCGTACCATGTGAATTGCATCGGTTATGCTGCAACCTTTGACGAACCTACGCTGGTTCGTATAACCTCAACGATGTTGCGGAGTCGTCTGTCGAGAATCCGTTTGAAGATCTCCATCGTATGAAAGCGCAGCCTAACTGTTTGGTACATTGTGCATTCTGCTATTTCCCCTTTTCCCTGCCGCATCCGACGCAGACTTGAGAACTCTTCTCCACATATCTAAGAGGCTCAGGTACGATGTCATATGTCTGCAAGAGACGAAAACGAAAACCCCGTATGCAAGAAGAATGGAAAGCGGAGAACTGATTATAATGGGGCAAAAGATTGATGCGAAGAACGTTGGGGGTCGGTTTCTTGATCCACCCAAGAGTACAGCCCAGCATTCATTCGCACGAAATTCTGAGTCCGCGTATTGCTGTGCTACGATTACGAACGACGAAGAAAGCGACCATCACCATTGTAAACTGCTACGCTCCTAACTCTGTTGCCAGCGAAGAGGACAAAGACAACTTCTACTCTGAGCTGGAAGCAGTAGTTCGGAAGCAAAAGTCATACTACAAATACATATGCGGGGATTTCAACGCCCTTGTAGGAAATGGAAGCGACGGAAACTGGAGACTGGGTCGACACGGAAATGAAGCTAGGAACGACAATGGCTTTCGTCTATTAGATCTGATGTCTTGTTGCAACCTGTTTCATGGAAACTCCATCTTCGAGAAGCCTCAACACAGACGGTGGACCTGGGAAAGTCCTAACGGACAAACTCATTCAGAGCTAGACCACATCCTCACGAACCGAAGATGGAGCCTGATGGACACTTCAGTAGTACCCTCTTTTGACACCGGATCCGACCACAGACTGCTACGGGCCAAGATACGACTCAGTGATCGCATATTCAAAAGAGACACACATCGTGGGCCACCTATACGCTCTCCTGAGTATGATGAATCCGAACTGCAGAAGGCCATGAATGCATACAACTGGAGAAAAGAGGAAGATCCCACAGAAGACTATGAAGAATTAGCAAAAGGGCTGATATTTTGTGCCAAAGCAGCTATGATGAACTACAAACAGAGAGGAGAAAGGCTGAACCCAAAGGCCAAACAATTGCTGCGCCGTAGAGGTGAAGTCAAAAGAGATCAGGCAGCGACGCATTTGGAGAAAGTTGTCATCAATAAAGCCTGTCGAGCGGCCATGAAGGAATCCCTTAGAGAGCACCGCAAAAATAAGCTACTTTCGACAGCCGCTCAGAGGAAAAGCCTGAAACGATGCCGACGAGAACTCTCGGACTATTCTGCTGTGACCACGTGCCTGAAAGACAAACAGGGAATACCCAAAACGACGAGGACGGATATGGAACGCATTGTAACGGACTTTTATACAAATCTGTACCGCTCAACAACGGTTGTCCCAAGACGCCCATCCCCCACAGAAGAAAAGCCACCACCCATTCTGGTCTCGGAAGTGAGAATTGCAATTCAATCGCTGAAAAAGGGGACGGCCCCAGGACCCGATGGCATTACAGCGGACTTGCTTAGAGTCGGAGGATATACAATGCATAAACTCTTAGCAGATCACTTTACCTCCTATCTCGAAGCTGGCATCATTCCCGATCAGTGGAAGAGCTCCAAGACAGTGTTGATCTTCAAAAAAGGTGACAAAGAAGATATCGAAAACTACCGCCCTATTGCTTTGTTGTCTATACCGTACAAACTGTTCACGAAGATCATTCTGAACCGGCTTGAAACCACGCTTGATGAGTACCAGCCAATAGAACAGGCAGGTTTCAGAAAAGGCTTTTGCTGTATGGACCACATTCACACTATCGTCCAGCTGATTGAGAGATGCAGGGAATACACGATGCCTCTGATCCTCACATTCGTCGACTACAGAAAAGCATTCGACTCCGTCGAAACGAATGCAGTCTTGAATGCGCTCATACATGCAGGAGTAGATCCAGCTTACGTGAACATTCTTGAGCAGTGCAATGTCGGAACAACGACGACAATCCAGTTGTTTGACAAAAAACTACGCATTCCGATCGGAAAAGGTGTCCGACAAGGTGACACAATATCGCCAAAACTGTTCACGTCAGCCCTCCAGTATGCTATGTCTCGACTGAATTGGGAAGACAAAGGTATCACGATCGACGGAAAGAAGCTCTCAAACCTACGATTCGCAGACGACGTGGTTCTTGTTAGCAACAACACATCAGAGATGAACCAGCTGCTAAACGAGCTGAACGAAGTGAGCGAGAGCATCGGGCTGGAAATGAATATGAAGAAGACACAGATGATGGCAAATCAGTGGTGTGACAACGGAATAGTACAGCTGGATGGAATTATCTTGAGGAAAGTAGACAGCTACGTTTACCTGGGACGTGAAGTAAATATGACGAACGACTTGACAGGCGAAGTTGGGCGAAGAAGAAAAGCGGCGTGGGCAGCCATGGACACGATTCGAGAAACGACAAGTCAAATCAGGGACTCGAAGCTGCGAGCTCACTTGTTTGATTCTACGGTACTTCCGGCACTGTGTTATGCTACTGAAACATGGACGGACAACAGAAACATCTCCTTGGCTATGAGAACGACACACAGGGCCTTGGAAAGATGTCTTCTGGGAACGAATAGATGGAAGCAATGGAAATGCGGCCTCAGTAGCAAAGACTTGAGGAAGGAATCGAAGATCAAGGACCTGACAGACTACATGGCATCCGCAAAGCATCGGTGGGCAAGACACGTGATGCGCCGAACTGACGACAGATGGAGCACGAGATCAACTCTCTGGACTCCCTTGAACGTCAAAAGACCCCTCGGCCGACCCTTCACGCGCTGGTCTGATACATTTTCCAGGTCGTTTGAACAAAGAGAACTGACGAACTGGATGAGAGCGGCCCGAGACAGGAGAACCTGGAGCGAATGTGGTCCACACTGAGAAGACCAACCCAGCAGTGAAGATGGACCATCAAAGTATCAAAGTATATATATCTGTACCAGTCTGGCCGTCCGGCTGACGCCGGACTTCCAGACTTTTCCTAATGCTCGCTTCGCTCGCATGGTTTTATCCCTTCTCATTCTATTATTAGTGTCACAGCTACGCAACATTCTTGCGATAACGCGTCCCACATTCTTTCCATTGCTTTCTCTCATGAGAAACTGCACATATCAAAAAGGATGAACCGCGTTTCTCGGGGCAATTTTATCTTTTGCTCAACTGAAATAGCCTTCTTTAACTATGTATAACCGGTTCAACCTGGAATGACCGCAGGAAATGCTCTATCATTCTTTGCTTGTTATGGCTGGTCAAGCGATAAGAGTCAGTTTCTATGTATAAAAGTGGAGGGGGCGGTGGGTTCGTGAACAAATGAAAGAAGAGCGCGGAAGGGGATGTGAGGTGGAAGGAATCACGCGAATTGCATGCTACTCACTGCTTAGCTCTGACGTTTAGTTTTTACGCCAGGGAACAGATCGAGCAAAGATGAACCCAACTCATAACGCATCCTCTGTAGTGGACACCGGCGCACCCCTCCTCCGTCGGTAGCTACATTTTCATGCGCTCTGCCACTTTTGGACGCCAGCGCACCCTTATAGTACCGCTGGTCACAACTCCAGACGTTTCCCCACTCTTGGGCGCCGACGCACCCTTATCACAGCAGTGGACCCGTCTCCCCCCCCCCCCTTTGAACGCCGGCGCACCCTTATCACAGCAGTGGACCCGTCTCCCCCACTTTGGGCGCCGGCGCACCCTTATCACAGCAGTGGACCCGTCTCCCCCCACCTTAGGGGCCGGTACACCCTTATCACAGCAGTGGACCCGTCTCCACCCACTTTGGGCGCCGGCGCACCCTTATCACAGCAGTGGACCCGTCTCCCCCACTTTGGGCGCCGGCGCACCCTTATCACAGCAGTGGACCCGTCTCCACCCACTTTTGGCGCCGGCGCACCCTTATCACAGCAGTGGACCCGTTTCCCCCCGCTTTGGGCGCCGGCGCACCCTTATCACAGCAGTGGACCCGTCTCCCCCCACCTTAGGGGCCGGTACACCCTTATCACAGCAGTGGACCCGTCTCCACCCACTTTGGGCGCCGGCGCACCCTTATCACAGCAGTGGACCCGTCTCCACCCACTTTGGGCGCCGGCGCACCCTTATCACAGCAGTGGACCGTCTCCACCCACTTTGTCTCCACCCACTTTGGGCGCCGGCGCACCCTTATCACAGCAGTGGACCCGTCTCCACCCACTTTGGGCGCCGGCGCACCCTTATCACAGCAGTGGACCCGTCTCCACCCACTTTGGCGCCGGCGCACCCTTATCACAGTAGTGGACCCGTCTCCACCCACTTTGGGCGCCGGCGCACCCTTATCACAGCAGTGGACCCGTCTCCCCCACTTTGGGCGCCGGCGCACCCTTATCACAGCAGTGGACCCGTCTCCACCCACTTTGGGCGCCGGCGCACCCTTATCACAGCAGTGGACCCGTCTCCCCCACTTTGGGCGCCGGCGCACCCTTATCACAGCAGTGGACCCGTCTCCCCCACTTTGGGCGCCGGCGCACCCTTATCACAGCAGTGGACCCGTCTCCCCCACTTTGGGCGCCGGCGCACCCTTATCACAGCAGTGGACCCGTCTCCCCCACTTTGGGCGCCGGCGCACCCTTATCACAGCAGTGGACCCGTCTCCCCCCTCTTTGGGCGCCGGTGCACCCTTATCACAGCAGTGGACCCGTCTCCCCCACTTTGGGCGCCGGTGCACCCTTATCACAGCAGTGGACCGTCTCCCCCACTTTGGGCGCGGACGCACCCTTATCACAGCCGTGGACCCGTCTCCCCCACTTTGGGCGCGGACGCACCCTTATCACAGCCGTGGACCCGTCTCCACCCACTTTGGGCGCCGGCGCACCCTTATCACAGCAGTGGACCCGTCTCCACCCACTTTTGGCGCCGGCGCACCCTTATCACAGTAGTGGACCCGTCTCCACCCACTTTGGGCGCCGACACACCCTTATCACAGCGTGGACCCGTCTCCCCCCACTTTGGGCGCCGGCGCACCCTTATCACAGCACTTTGGGCGCCGGTGCACCCTTATCACAGCAGTGGACCCGTCTCCACCCACTTTGGGCGCCGGCGCACCCTTCATGTACGGTGTCCCCCACTTTGGGCGCCGGCGCCACCTTTATCACAGCAGTGGACCCGTCTCCACCCACTTTTGGCGCCGGCGCACCCTTATCACAGTAGTGGACCCGTCTCCACCCACTTTGGGCGCCGGCGCACCCTTATCACGGCGGTCGACTCATCTCCCCACTTTGGGCGCCGGCGCACCCTTATCACAGCAGTGGACCCGTCTCCCCACTTTGGGCGCCGGCGCACCATTATCACAGCAGTGGACCCGTCTCCCCCACTTTGGGCGCCGGTGCACCCTTCTGCAGCAGTGGACCCGTTACCCCCACTTTGGGCGCCGGTGCACCCTTATAGCAGCAGTGGACCCGTTTCCCCCACTTTGGGCGCCGGCGCACCCTTATCACAGCAGTGGACCCGTCTCCCCCACTTTGGGCGCCGGCGCACCCTTATCACAGCAGTGGACCCGTCTCCCCCACTTTGGGCGCGGACGCACCCTTATCACGGCCGTGGACCCGTCTCTCCCCACTTTGGGCGCGGACGCACCCTTATCACAGCAGTGGACCCGTCTCCCCCCACTTTGGGCGCCGGCGCACCCTTATCACAGCAGTGGACCCGTCTCCCCCCACTTTGGGCGCCGGCGCACCCTTATCACAGTAGTGGACCCGTCTCCACCCACTTTGGGCGCCGGCGCACCCTTATCACAGCAGTGGACCCGTCTCCACCCACTTTGGGCGCCGGCGCACCCTTATCACAGCAGTGGACCCGTCTCCCCCCACTTTGGGCGCCGGCGCACCCTTATCACAGCAGTGGACCCGTCTCCACCCACTTTGGGCGCCGGCGCACCCTTATCACAGCAGTGGACCCGTCTCCACCCACTTTGGGCGCCGGCGCACCCTTATCACAGCAGTGGACCCGTCTCCACCCACTTTGGGCGCCGGCGCACCCTTATCACAGCAGTGGACCCGTCTCCACCCACTTTGGGCGCCGGCGCACCGTGGAGTGGTCGGCATCACTCTAAGCCACGCCCTCGAATTTCGTTCTACACACACACACACACACGTGACACACAAAGTAAGCCCGTTATTATAAGTCATGATATATAAAAGTGAAAGTTTGTTTGTGTGTTTGTGTGTGTGTTTGTGTGTGTGTGTGTGTGTGTGTGTGTGTGTGTGTGTGTGTGTTTGTGTGTGTGTGTGTTTGTGTGTGTGTGTGTTTGTGTGTTCCGAATAGAAATCGCGGAGGATGAACCGATCGGGACCAAATTTTGCAGGTAGACTCTCCACTGGCCGGCGGAGGTTATAGGCTACTTTGCACCTGGGATTATCGATTGGTTCATCGATTATATCGAGTTTATTGATTTTTCGCTCTTCTTGACCAGGGACTAGCGAGAACATGCCTACTGGGGTACCTCAATGCGCTGAACACGAATATGACAACCATTTTGCGCCAATTTATCGATTTATTGATTTTATTGATTTTTCGCTATTCTTGATCATGGGTTGGTAAAGACATGTCTACTGGGGTACCTGAATGCACTGAACACGAATACGACAACCATTTTGCGCGAAATATTGATTCATTGATTTTATTGATTTTTCGCTCTTCTTGACCAGGGACTAGCGAGAACATGCCTACTGGGGTATCTCAATGCGCTGAACACGAATGTGACAACCATTTCGCGCCAATTTATCGATTTATTGATTTTATTGGTTTTTTGCTATTCTTGATCATGGGTTGGTAAAGACATGTCTACTGGGGTACCTCAATGCGCTGAACACGAATACGACAACCATTTTGCACGAAATATTGATTTATTGAATTTATCGATTTTCCCCATTTTCGCTCGGGGACGGGCAAATACATGTCTTTTTGGGTTTCTCAATACGCCGAATAGGAATATGACAAACATTTTGCATGAAATATCGGTTTTTCGATTTTATTGATTTTTGGCTCTTCCGCCCAATGGAGCGGTGAAGACATCTCTCCTGGGGTTCCTCGATATGCTGAGTATAAATATGACAACCACTTTGTCGATTCAATGTCACCGAAATAGCTTTGCTAACTTTTCGCCTACAAGTCGTTGGGAAACATCACCTGGGCTTCGCTAACATGCTGATCACCAAAATTATGGAGATTTTAATGAATTTGTCGATGATAGTAGTTGGCCTCAGCAGTATGATGTAGCCAAGGTAATAAAATACCCGAGCGAAGCCGGGTATGGCAGCTAGTCTGTATATATAAAGTAGAATGTCTGTGCGTGTGTGTGTGTATGTATGTATGTTCCTTATAGAAATCGCGGAGGGTTAACCGATCGGGACCAAACTTTGCACACATACCCATCAAAGGCCGGCGGAGGTTTTAGGCTACTTTCCTCTAGGAAGTATCGATTGATTTATCGATTATATCGATTCTATTGATTTTTCGCCATTTTTGCTGGGGGGTCACTGGGGACACGTGCACTGGGGTATCTCAATACGCTGAACACGAATATGGCAACCACTTCGCACGAAACTATCGATTTATCGATTTTATTGATTTTTCGCTGTTTTTCCCCAGGATTCGATGAGGATATGCCTACTGGGGTTTCTTAATGCGCTGAACATGAATATGGTAACCGCTTCGCACGAAAATACCGATTTATCGATTTTATTGATTTTTCGCTTTTCTGCTCAGGGGTTGGTGGGGGCAAGTACACGGGGGTTTCTTAATGCGCTGAACACGAATATGGCAACCGCTTCGCACGAAACTATCGATTTATCGATTTTATTGATTTTTCGCTATTTTTCCCCAGGAGTCGATGAGGATATGCCTACTGGGGTTTCTTAGTGCGCTGAACATGAATATGGCAACCGCTTCGCACGAAAATATCGATTTATCGATTTTATTGACTTTTCGCTTTTTTGCTCAAGGGTTGGTGGGGACACGTACACTGGGGTATCTCAGTACGCTGAACACGAATATGGCCACTGTTTTCCACGAATTTGTCATCGAAATAACTTTACTGACACTGACGTTTCGCTTACGGGATTACTTGAGGGGAGGGGTTACAGGGCTTTCACTCCGGAGTAAACATCGCGTTGGTGACACGCGCGCGCTGATCCATTCCACAGATCAAATTCTCAGTTGAAAGGCTACGTCCGAACCGCTAAAACCATTCCCACGTAGCCTTTCGATTGAGATTTTGATCTTTGGAATGGATCAGCTCGCGCGCGCGTCTCCAACGCGATGTTTACTCGGAGGGGAATGCCCTGTACCTGAGCATCGCTAATGTGCTCACAACCAAAGTTATGGGTATTTCCAATGATTTTACCAGCATGGGTATTTCCAATGATTTTACCAGCAATGGCAATTGTTCTCATCAATGTGAGAAAGCCGGGGTTGTGAAACACCCGAGCGAAGCCGGGTATGCCGTCTAGTCCTACTATATTAAAAGATTTGGTCGCTAATTCCCGAGAACGCGTCTGTTACTGTGCGTCGACTCTCAGCGCATGTGTCGATACGCAGTGTTGTGGCGAGTCCTTTAAAAAAAGGGGCCCCTGGCCTAAATTTCCACATTGTCCGCTTTTTTCGTCTTAGATCTTTATTTTCCTTGTTATAGGGTGACACCTCCCTAAGGGCCGGCGTAGGTTTTAGGCTACTTTGCACCTGGGATCATCGATTAGTTTATCGATTATATCGATTTTATTGATTTTTCGCTATTTTTGCCCCAGGCGTGGCGAAGACATGTCTACTGGGGTATGTCAGTATGCTGAACACGAATATGACAACCATTTCGTACGGCACTATCGATTTATCGAATTTATTGATTTTTCGCTTGTTTTGCCCCAGTGACGGTGAAGACATGGCTACTGGGGTATGTCAATACGCTGAAGACGAATATGACAACCGTTTTGTACAGCACTATCGATTTATCGATTTTATTGATTTTCGCTAATTTTGCCTCAGGGACGGTGAAGACATGGGTGTGTCAATACGCTGAACACGAATATGACAACCGTTTTGCACAGCACTATCGATTTATCGATTTTATTGATTTTTCGCTAATTTTGCCAGGACCCGAGCAAAGCCGGGTACACAGTCTAGTAATAAAAATTCAAAAAATAATGGTGAAATTAAACAACTGGATTGAAAGAATCAAACAGATATAAGATTTTTTCAATCCAGCAAGCCATTCTCAGGGGTGAGGGGCTCCCTGCAAATCCGATTTGGAGCCCAATAATCCTAGTAATGTCGATTATTGTTACAACAAAATCCTAGCACATGGTTTTGTTTCTTGACATGGTTTTGAAACGAAGTGGTAGCGCTGTTTCCATCGGTTGGGATTTTTCCTTGATTTTGACTGGGCCAGTGGTAAACATGCGCCGGTCTCAGGTAAAGAGGCACACGGGTCCATTGGTCGGGATTTTCCCGCCAGTGGTAAACAGGTGCTGGTCTCTGGTAAAGGGGCACATGGGTCGTTGGTCAGGATTTTCCCGTCAGTGGTAAACAGGTGCTCGTCTCTGGTAAAAGGACACATGTGTCTGTTGGTCAGAATTTTCCCGCCAGTGGTAAACAGGTGCTGGACTCTGGTAAAGGGGCACGCGGGTCTTTGGTCAGTACTTCCCTTGGGTTCGACTGGGCCAATGGTAAACAGGTGCTGGACTCTGGTAAAGGGGCACACGGGTCTTTGGTCAGCACTTCCCTTGGGTTCGACTGGGCCAGTGGTAAACAGGCGCCGGTCTCAGGTAAAGGGGCACAAAGGTCCGTGGTCAGAATTTTCCCGCCAGTGGTAAACAGGTGCTGGTCTCTGGTAAAGGGGCACATGGGTCGTTGGCCAGAATTTTCCCGTCAGTGTTAAACAGTTGCTGGTCTCAGGTAAAGGAGCACGGGTCCGTTGCTCAGAATTTTCCGGCCAGTGGTAAACAGGTGCTGGTCTCTGGTAAACGGGGACATGGGTCGTTGGCCAGAATTTTCTCGTCAGTGGTAAACAGGTGCTGGACTCTGGTAAAGGGGCACATGGGTGTTGGTCACCACTTTCCCTTGGGTTCGACTGGGCCAATGGTAAACTGGCGCCGGTCTCAGGTAAAGGGGCACAAGGGTACGTTGGTCAGGATTTTCCCTTGAGTTCGACTGGGCCAATGGTAAACAGGCGCCGGTCTCAGGTAAAGGGGCACAAGGGTCCGTTGGTCAGGATTTTCCCTTGGGTTCGACTGGGCCAATGGTAAACAGGCGCCGGTCTCAGGTAAAGGGGCACACGGGTCCGTTGGTCAGGATTTTCCCTTGAGTTCGACTGGGCCAATGGTAAACAGGCGCCGGTCTCAGGTAAAGGGGCACACGGGTCCGTTGGTCAGGATTTTCCCTTGGGTTCGACTGGGCCAATGGTAAACAGGCGCCGGTCTCAGGTAAAGGGGCACAAGGGTCCGTTGGTCAGGATTTTCCCTTGAGTTCGACTGGGCCAATGGTAAACAGGCGCCGGTCTCAGGTAAAGGGGCACACGGGTCCGTTGGTCAGGATTTTCCCTTGGGTTCCACTGGGCCAGTGGTAAACAGTTGCTGGTCTCAGGTAAAGGAGCACGGGTCCGTTGGTCAGAACTTTCCCGCCAGTGGTAAACAGGTGCTGGTCTCTGGTAAAGGGGCACATGGGTCGTTGGTCAGAATTTTCCCGTCAGTGGTAAACAGGTGCTCGTCTCTGGTAAAAGGACACATGTGTCTGTTGGTCAGAATTTTCCCGCCAGTGGTAAACAGGTGCTGGACTCTGGTAAAGGGGCAGATGGATCCGTTGGTCAGGATTTTCCCTTGAGTTCGACTGGGCCAATGGTAAACAGGCGCCGGTCTCAGGTAAAGGTGCACGGGTCCGTTGGTCAGGACTTTGCCTTGGGTTCCACTGGGCCAGTGGTAAACAGTTGCTGGTCTCAGGTAAAGGAGCACGGGTCCGTTGGTCAGAACTTTCCCGCCAGTGGTAAACAGGTGCTGGTCTCTGGTAAAGGGGCACATGGGTCGTTGGCCAGAATTTTCCCGTCAGTGTTAAACAGTTGCTGGTCTCAGGTAAAGGAGCACGGGTCCGTTGCTCAGAATTTTCCGGCCAGTGGTAAACAGGTGCTGGTCTCTGGTAAACGGGGACATGGGTCGTTGGCCAGAATTTTCTCGTCAGTGGTAAACAGGTGCTGGACTCTGGTAAAGGGGCACATGGGTGTTGGTCACCACTTTCCCTTGGGTTCGACTGGGCCAATGGTAAACTGGCGCCGGTCTCAGGTAAAGGGGCACAAGGGTACGTTGGTCAGGATTTTCCCTTGAGTTCGACTGGGCCAATGGTAAACAGGCGCCGGTCTCAGGTAAAGGGGCACAAGGGTCCGTTGGTCAGGATTTTCCCTTGGGTTCGACTGGGCCAATGGTAAACAGGCGCCGGTCTCAGGTAAAGGGGCACACGGGTCCGTTGGTCAGGATTTTCCCTTGAGTTCGACTGGGCCAATGGTAAACAGGCGCCGGTCTCAGGTAAAGGGGCACACGGGTCCGTTGGTCAGGATTTTCCCTTGGGTTCGACTGGGCCAATGGTAAACAGGCGCCGGTCTCAGGTAAAGGGGCACAAGGGTCCGTTGGTCAGGATTTTCCCTTGAGTTCGACTGGGCCAATGGTAAACAGGCGCCGGTCTCAGGTAAAGGGGCACACGGGTCCGTTGGTCAGGATTTTCCCTTGGGTTCGACTGGGCCAATGGTAAACAGGCGCCGGTCTCAGGTGAAGGGGCACAAGGGTCCGTTGGTCAGGATTTTCCCTTGAGTTCGACTGGGCCAATGGTAAACAGGCGCCGGTCTCAGGTAAAGGGGCACACGGGTCCGTTGTTCAGGACTTTGCCTTGGGTTCCACTGGGCCAGTGGTAAACAGTTGCTGGTCTCAGGTAAAGGAGCACGGGTCCGTTGGTCAGAATTTTCCCGCCAGTGGTAAACAGGCGCCGGTCTCAGGTAAAGGGGCACACGGGTCCGTTGGTCAGGATTTTCCCTCGGGTTCGACTGGGCCAATGGTAAATAGGTGCTGGTCTCAAGCTAAGGGGCACACCGGTCCGCTGGTCAGGATTTTTCTTTGACTGCGACGCTGTCAGCAGCAAAGTTGCGCCCGTCTCAGGTAAAGGGGCACACGTGTCGCGCCGGTGTCAGGTGAAGGGGCACACGTGCCGCGCCGGTCTCAGGTAAAGGGGCACACTTGTCCACTGCGCGGTATTTTCCCTTGGGTTTGACAGGGCTAGTGGTAAAGTAGCGCTGGTTTTAGGTAAAGGGGCGCACTGGTCCATTGGTCGGAATTTTTTCTTGAGTTCAACTGGGCCAGTAGTGAATTGGCGAGGTCTGTTGGCCGGAATTTTCCCGTGAGTCCGGCTGGCTGGCTCAGTGGTAAAGCGGCGTTGGCTTCAGGCAAAAGGCAACACGTGTTCATTGGTCAACAAAAACAAGGTCGTGGTCTCCAAAAATTTCAATCAGTCAATTTTGGCATTTTGTGACTCCTCGACAAGCTGTTTGCCACTGTTTAGTTTGAGTTTCTCAAAATCTAAGGATTAGTTCTACTCAGACAGGTGTTGAGACTGAATGAAGTGCTTAATTAGGTTTGTTTGCAGACACTCTACTCGAACTCTAATACTAACACTGATAGAATGCGGTGAAACTTTGAGCCAAGGAACTCACGGGGTTACTATCTCGCGCAAAAGCCTAGACAATAACATGCGCACTCACCCCATGTATCCCGCCAACCCCGTGGATTGCCTCCCTTCCAAGAAACTCAAACAAAAGCCTGGACAATAATTTACGCACTCACCTCATGTATCCCGCCAACCCCGTGGACCACCTCCCTTTCCAGAAGCTTAGGCAAAAACCTGGACAGTAACTTGCGCACCCACCCAATGTTTCTCGCCAACCCCGTGGACCACCTCCTTTTCCAGAAACTCAGGCAAAAGCCTAGACAATTTACGCACCCACCCCATGTATCCCCCCAACCCGTGGATTACATTCCGTTCCAGAAGTTCAGGCAAAAGCCTAAGCAATAATTTACCCACCCATCCCATGTATTCCGCCAACACCGTGGATTACCTCCCCAAGTATCCCACCAATCTCATGAAGCATCTTCGTTTCTTGAGCTTATGCGAAAAATAACCAATAACTTATGCTCCTACTCATTTATCCCATCAACCCTGTTGATCATCTCCCTTCCCTAGGCCACGTGGACTTGAGTATTGATCACTTTCTTAATCATCACTTAGAACTTTTTTGGTTTAGTATAAATGAGCCACGTCGTGTCGGTGAATATCGGTGAGTAATGACAAAGAAGATTGGTGGAAATAGGCGGTCGTGATGCTTATTCTCTTTTCACGATAATTTGTTTTCAGTTTTTGTTCAAAATTTTGGGAAAGTATGAAGTTTTTAGAATAAGTTTGGTTTGAACTAGAAGGATGGGATATTCACATACAGTGGTAATGCTGAGGGTGTGTTTGTATGATTGGCTTACTGAGTTATTGACCGACTGGTTTGTACAACACAAAAGCAGTTGTGTTCTGTATTTCACGCAGTCCTTGGTATGCTCGCTGCTCGCGAAAGACAGAGATAGAAACAACAAAACAAATTGATTCACGGATTCTGTGAGTTATCTTCTCTCATTCGCTACGCTATGTGCTCTTTTTCGACTGAATAATGTTATATGTAGATATACATATACAGTTGTGAGATAGTGTAGCTCGAGTTGAGGACGTGAATCTCACACAACCTGTTGGCGCGCACGAAAAACCACACCGGGTCAATACTGTTACACTACGGAAAGTAGCACAATAAGGTGGCTTACGGGGCCACTAGTATATATATATATAACAAAAAGATTGCAACTTTTTGTTTTTCGTCTATAACTTCTTCCAAAGCAGAGCGTGGGTGTTCAAATTTTTATGAGAGCTGTAGATACTCATGGGAGATAGAAACAAGGAATAACCCCTTTACTCCATTGACTTCACGTTTTTTAAGAAAAATTTTTTCTCACGGAGGCCTCAATCTGTAATTTGGCACCATTCGCAATGTCTCATAAAATGAAGTCTATCGTTAGGATCTGACCACGAATTGGTTCCCTGCAGCAGAGCCTACCCGTATGTGCTTGAAAATGTGCATGCACTGGCCACTGGTTGACATCTGCAATGACTATGTGAGATTAGTTCAGCAGTTATCCTCTATGGGTGTTTCTGTCACCTTGGCTCCACCTATCGGCTCTATTTAAAGAGGAGGGATGTCCCTGATTGTTCCATAAGTCTGGCTACAAGTGTTCGGTTTCAACGCAGCCTATTGCTCCCTCACTGTTCCGAAATATTCGGGCCTGTTGCCGTGCAGCTAATCGTGCACATCACGGAAAATAAGTTTTGGAATTTTTTCTGTCTCGGAGAGTAAGACATCCGAAAGATCCCATGAGTGATAAAGGTTCTTCAGGGTCCCTAGAATATTGCCGTGTGCGTGAAGATTCATGCCGCCTTAGATTTATCGGAACAGGACTACTCGAAGTAAAGAGTGCTGGTCACTAGCACAAGCATGAGTGGCCTCTCGCTCCATCTACGAGTTTTCCCACTTCGCCTAGAGCCTTTCGATTAAAAATTTCTCATTTAGTTTGTTTCATCTAATTCAAACTGAATTAGCCAGTTTTTATAGTGCCAGGTCACAGGATGTCGCTTCGGTGATGTTTCGTAGAATTCATCGCATTTTAGCAAGATCTACCTCATCATATTCGAACTGGCATGAGTCGGCACGCACACTGCAATATTCTAGGGAGCCTGGCGAATCTTTGTCATTCATGGGATCCTTAAGGTATCTTTTTCTTTGAGACAGAAAAAAATCCAAAACTTATCTTCCATGATGTGCACGATTAGCTGCACGGCAACAAGCCCGAATGTTTCGGAACTGCGAGGGAGCAATAAGCTGCGTTCAAACCGAACACTTGTAGCCAGACTTATGGAACCATCAGGGACATCCATCACTTTTAAATAGAGCCGATAGGTGGAGCCAGGGTGACAGAAACACCCATAGAGGATCACTGCTGAACTAATCTCACATAGTCTTTGCAGATGTCAAGCAGTGGTCAGCGCATGCACATTTTCAAGCACATACGGGCTGGCTCGGCTGCAGGGAACCAATTCGTGGTCAGATCCTAACGATATACTTCATTTTATGAGACATTGCGAATGTTGCCATATTACAGAATGAGGCCTCTGTGAGAAAAAATTTTCCTTAAAAAACGTGAAACCAATGGAGTAAAGGGTTATTCCTTGTTTCTATCTCCCATGAGTATCTACAGCTCTCATAAAAATTTGAACGCCCACGGTCTGCTTTGAAGAAGTTATAGACGAAAAACCAAAAGTTGCAATCTTTTTGCTCGCTACTGTATATACAAAATTGATACAAGATATAAGATATATAGACAAAATTGCCTATAGCAATGTTCCTCAAGGTTGCGTTTTATCACCACTCCTCTCGAATATTCATTCTTATGACATTCCTACTGCAAGTGATAGGACGGACCGGTGTGAAATGTAAGGTTTACACAGACGATTTCAAAGTCTACTTTGGAAGCTTCACCAGACGCAATATAGATCGTTTGCAACACACAATTAGTGGACCATCTGTTTGGTCGAATGCTTTGAATCTACCGTTTTCAGTAGAAAAACTAAAGTTTTGCATTCAGGTAATAATAACAAAAAGGTCAATTATAGCATCAATAACATAGTATTGCAATCCTTTACAAAGGTACAAAACCTTTGTTTTCAGATAGAAGAAAATCTCAGTTTTGATAGCTACTGCAAAACAATTGTGGACAAAGCTAACAAAAGGTCGTATAATCTTTCCAAGTTGTTGTGTACAAAGCATAGTGAAACATTAAGTGCAGAATACAAAACTTATGTAAGAGCTAATTCAGAATGTGGTACTAGCGTATTTATCTGCTTCAAGAGAAATCGAACATTAGAAAGACAAAACTACCTTATTCGGATCTCAGAAGCCTGTTTCTTATTGGTGATTCGTGGTATTACGCGGCGGTGGAAAAATTCCTACCACGTGGGACCACGTGCTCAGGCGGTTGAGCATGGGTCCCACTTGTGGAAAAGCGCGAGTGTCCCATGTGACACATCATGCTGAAAGTGTAAGGCCGCGAACGTGTTAACATACTTTCACTGCCATAGTGGGCACCCTCAGCATTTCTATAAGATTTGTTTCCTGATGTCAATGGGACATTTATGCAGCAATTGCTTTTTCTCTTCAGCAGTTCTTTCCACAGAAGACTTCAGAAACTTTCGTGAGATGTGATGATGACGTGCGAATGTCCATTCACAACTCCGCTATGGGATGTTTCCGGCTCTGCTATATCAGCAGAAAAACCACTTTAGAGGACCACTAGGAGCCAGGTTCGCTAAAGGCACTCTTGGTAAATCACCGACGTTTTTCGCTGCATTTGAACACCGGCCAAGGATCACCATGTAAATACAGGATCCAGCCCTCTTGGTAGGGGGAAGTAGGAATAGCTAGCACTGAAGGCCAAGGGCATAGTAATAACTGAGTCTACGGTAGGAACGTCACAGAACTTGCTACTCCAGCGCCTACGTGTTCTTTCCTTCAGTAAAGTCTTTCTTTCTCCAACCATTTTTTTTTGCAAGCTGTGTCCTGCACCTCGATGTTTTTGGGACGTTCAGCGAAACCCAGCTGCCTACTAGGAAAGGCAAAAAAGGGGACTGATTGGGGCCTGATTGAGGAACTTTACCACGTGCTGATTGCAAATATAGCATTCGATAGTCTTTGTAGGTTATGCATTTCTTAAATGGTGTGTGGCAAATCGGTTTACTGTTTATGTCATGCATTCGGGCGTTTGGAGCGCCGGTGAACCCGCCCATTTTTGGCCGATGCAGGCTTCCGGCAGGTAGTCGCGGGTGGGGCAGGAATACTTGCTGAAAGTAAAAGGCGCAAGAAAACCTGATGTGAGCGCGCATGAGGCAGGGTATATGCAGGTTAACCTGCACCCTGTTTCTTTTCTCCACTGCCACGTGGAAGCCGAAGTATAATTTTTTTCTTCATCGCCACGTGGCAGCCGAAGTATAATAAGTCGGTAGACGGCTGTGAAAGCATAGTCTAGTCTCCGATGAGGCGGAGACTAGACGAGTCCTACGGGACTTGTCTGGCCAACTGAGGCCCGGTTGAAACTGTGGCCCAGTGTACCACTTGGCCAGACAATACGTGTGGGATGCGGTCGCGTGCCGATGCGGCGCGGACGGGAAAATCCATCTCGTCGAAGATGTCCGGCTCGTCGAGCGCTGGCGCAGGGAGCACATACGTGTCCGGCGAACTCATTTTTGTATTATTTTTGTAGTCAACGGCTGCAATAGAACATGACCTGCCTTAATCCTTCTATCCTCTAGCGGGATCACAGCAGGTCAAGTGCAGGATAAGGCGCAACTAACGGTGGAGTAGGCGCGCCAACTCCGCCCACTTTTGCGTTTGTCCGCAGGTGTCATGCCGCGAGAAGAGGTATGGACCGGCGCTCCAAACGCCCGAATGTCTGAGATGGTGGTTCACAACCAGATCAGTACTATGTGCGCACCAAAAAAAAAAGCATGAAAGTGCAGTAAATATTGTAAGCCCACAGATTGGCATCAATTTTGTGTGTCTGTACGTTTGTATGCTTGTATGTTCCAATTAGAAACCGTGGAGAGTGAAATGATCCGGACCAGGTGTTGCAGTCAGACCCTCCACGGCCCGGAGGTTATAGGCTACTTTTCAGTTATCTTATCAATTATCTATTAGCTCATCAACTGCATCGATTTTATTGATTTTCCGCTATTTTTGCTCTGGGATAACGGCGATGTGTTTACAGGGATTATCCAATACGCTGAGCACGAATCTCTCTCCAAAATATCGATTTGTTGACTTTATCAACTTTTCGTTCTCTCACCATAGGGACGTTTAGAACATCCTTATTAGGGTTTTCGAATACGCTGAATGTGGATATTTATTTATCCAATACATCAAAAAATGATGCACCACAATACAACAGCATCACGAACATGTTGCACGACATTATCGACTAGTTGACTTTACAAACTTTTTTCGCTTACGTGCAGGTCCAAGAGGGTTACCAAGATTTTTTAACACCGTGATCACCGAAGTAATGAGCACTTCGAGTGGAAATGAATGCAATGATATCAGTAACTATCACATCAGAGTGAGAAGCCAGTGGATAGTAGGACTCTGGAGCGAAAACGGGCACGCCGTTTTCGTGGAGTTGCAGATTTTTAAACTTTCCATGGCCTGGTTTCGTATCAGTCCCTAAAAACATCTAGTCATGCTGTACAGCGATCCTAGACAGGTGTACTTTGCTACGACTATTTTTGAAAAGGCGGAGAGACACGAGGCACAAATTCATGTTGCTCTCACGTAGCATAAAACAAATCACGGATTGTCGCGAGTGTGCTGCTGAAGACGAAATCGGTTTACTAAAGGATTTTTTTCGGACTTCTGAGTCAAGGTTTTTTTAAACGTTTTTATGGCTTGAACTCCCACCAATCAACTGTGCAGCATAGGCGCGCAGCTTTCTAACTAGTCCTTCTGACATAGAAAACATGGCGGTTCTGGAGAAAGGAAACGGACTTGGAAAAGACGGCCAATAATGCATTGATGATTGCAATCGAATGATTCTTTGCTGCACAGGATAGGTTCTTCAAGGTTAACGAATGTACTTGAACTGGTGTTGAAAGGTTTTGTGGCATTCCGTGGAAACGTTTTGTTATGCTGTACAGCGAACCTGCGCAAGAAAACATAAATATTCATGGCGTTTTACTTTTGTTATGGGAGCATTGACGATTTCTGCTACTGTGACTGTCACATACCATATTGGGATTGATGTATACTAGTTAATCTCTACGTGCATTTTGCACATATAAATTACCTAGTATGCCGCCATTGTTCTGTGACGATCAAATTCTTAAAAGTGGCAAATAGGATTGAAGAAGAGAATCCCGTATCCAGGAATGTCCATGAACGTCCTTGGGTTGTGGATTTCCCGCTTTCCCAAAGAGAAGGAGTTTCCTGAAGAAAAATGGGTATACTTTGTCCAAGTTAATCAGAATTGGTGGTGTGTCACCTCGTTTTCGTCTTTCAGAATACTGAATCTCCTCGATGCGCTGAAGCCGGCGGCATACATAAAATGTTGCAAAACAGTTTTCAAACCCGTTTTTCAAACATTTTTTCGGGAAGGGATTTGGAACAGCTTGTTGAGCCGGATGGACGCGTGAGGCCGTTGATCTTATCGATCGCACACGCCAAGACATGTTGGCCAACACTGCAGCCATGGCGGGCAGCCAGCACAATCACGGACCGCTCCGCACAAGTGGTCCGTGAACTGCACTTTCGGACCCTCCGAAAAAGGGGTTCTCGTCAATTCTATGACCTTTGACGTACATCATTATAATCAGCTTGGCGAGCAGATCTAGAGTCTGTTGATATCTACAATCGATGAAACAAGGTGACACACTGCTTTTAAGATCCCAAACGAGCGTCAAAGTTTACAAGTAAATCAGTTGAAGAGACTTCATTGTTCAATTAGAACGGAATGATCGGGAGTATTGGGATCTTTCCGCAAATGCTTATGGATCTCGCCACTGTGGAATTGTTTTCGAATGTTCCTGCTCGGACAGCAGGTGTGCGAAAACAAGATTTTCATTTCCGCCACATTGAGTCGTGATGTGATAGCAATTACTTTGGAATTTTCAAGTATTTCGATATGGGTGGTGGTAGACTTGCGGTTCGCACCGTTGAACAAGTCTTCTCCAATGTTTCAATGCATGCTCGTCCGCCTTTCACGTTCATATTTTCTAGCGAGTACAGGAGTTTAGAGATAAGGGCGAGTTTACAAACAGAAATGAGTTCACAGTGACAGATGTTGATGCGAGCAAAGTGGCACAGCCCTCCTACTGTTTTGCTCAAATTATGCGTACGTCTAATATGCAACTTTACCTTGAACGATGAGCTAAAACGCATTCCGACGCAGCAGTCCTACCCACGAAACTGGTATGAATTGCTCAATAGGACCTCACAGTAATATAAGATATCGTGGATCATCATTAGTGTTTTTTATTGCACGTGCAATGACAATCACTTCGAGCACTAGATACCCAGAGCTGAAAAAGATGAGGAAGAAACACCTTCCTGCTCTCACATTGTTGTGTGCGGTGTCGAATTGATAGTCACAGTTATGCTAACTATGCCCAGCTCCAGATATCTTTTTAGATTGCTCTCTGAACCAAACATTCGTCGACGGTTCCGGTTCCACACGACTAAAAAAAAAACACCGGCCACTGAATTGACCAGGTGCGATTGATGGCTAGCGACGGTGATATTACGGTTACCGTAAAACCTTCCCTTGAATACAGTATAGAATGTAAAGAGATTCTTAATAGGTGATGCAGAGCGATGCAGAACGGTGGGCGTTTCAACCTATCACAAGCAAAAAGGGACAACGACTACGAAGACCTATTTAAATAGCTCGCATTGCTTTACTAGTTGTGTTAGTGATGAACGCGAACACGCTGATGACCGCCGCCGTTACGGCGTCGGCGGTCGCCATCGTCGTCTGCCTGTTCTCCGCCGCTCACATGTTCGCCGACGTTAACGATTTCTACGATAATGCGATGAGGGAGATGCTCGAGTTCAGAGTGAGTCTTGCTTTTTCTTGAATGAAGTACTCCAAAAGGAAACCTCGAACTCGCATAAATTTTTGACTTCAACATTTCAGCGCAGCATGGGGTAGTTGTGACTCTGCGGGCCTGCGGTGTCGATCAGAGCGATAATGCCGTTTCTTTCACCAACTGATCTGTTTTGTTAGCGCAATCGTTGGTTCTCTTCGTTTGACAGCGTTTTTTTACGATCATAGAACTAATTCTACAGAAAAAAAGCAAACGACGATGTTGTTGAAATTTTTGCATTTTGAAATAGCATGATGGGATAATAAGTACATTGAAAATCTAAATTTTAAGCAAAGTGACTGAACAGCATCTCTTCTGGGGATGGGATTCACGAAGCGCTAAAGAAGCCAATTAAGGATAGCTAGCTTGATTGGTTATTCTAAAGACTACGCAATACTACATGCAAGAAGTCAACCTTGTTTTGCTAGTTATGCATACATCAATGCTATCGCGGATGTTTATCGCGACATGTAGGGACGTGGAACAAGTGGCGCAGCGGAACTTCATTCGTCGCGATGAATGCTAGGCCCTAACTGAATGCTCGTGGGGTAACCCCGCTCTTCTTGGACAGCAAAGCAATCGTTCCATGCCCTATCCGTTAACTATATCGAATGAACTGTATTTCTGTGCTGTTTTTATGCTGCCATGTATTTTGCTGCGTATACGTAGTAGCATCCCCTTTCACATTGACATTTAGAGGCGTTTTTTTCCTCTCACGTAGAAAAAGAATTCTGTTCTTCCAGGAACTGTCGGGTGAAGCTTGGAGTGCAATCACACAAATTACTGTCCCGGCGAAATCATCAAAACCCGTCCAGAAACTATTCAATGCTATCATACGCCAAAAACGAAACCAGAAGCTGCAGAAGCGATGTGGTGGAGCAGGATGCGGCGCCGGAGGATTTGGAGGTGGCGGAGTTGGCGGCGGAGTCAGCGGTGGAGTCGGCGGCGGAGTCGGCGTCGGAGGCGGAGTCGGCGTTGGTGGTGGCGGCGTCGGAGGAGTGGGCGTCGGAGGAATGGGAGGCGGTGGAGTCGGCGGCGGAGTCGGCGGCGGAGTTGGCGGCGGAGTAGGCGGCGGAATCGGCGGCGGAGTCGGCGGCGGAGTCGGCGGTGGAGTCGGCGGCGGAGTCGGGGTTGGAGGAGGAATGGGCGGCGGAGGAATGGGAGGCGGTGGAGTCGGCGGCGGAGGAATGGGAGGCGGTGGAGTCGGCGGCGGAGTCGGTGTTGGAGGAGGAATGGGCGGCGGAGGGGGCGGAGGAGTCGGCGGCGGAGTGGGCGGCGGAGTCGGAGTCGGTGCCGGAATGGGCGCCGGCGGCAATGGATATGGAGCCACTAGCGGTATTCTTGCTTGCCCTGCAGGACCACCTGGACCACCTGGACTTCCTGGAGAACGAGGATTTGACGGTAAACCTGGTCAAGCCGGTAGAGCCGGTGCAGCTGGAGTCTCACGCGGCGGAGGAGCGGCAGCTGGAGGTGGATGCATACAGTGTCCCGCAGGTCCTCCTGGACCAGCAGGACCGGATGGTCCTAAAGGACCACCTGGACCAGCAGGAGCTGCAGGTATGGCAGGAGCAGCAGCAGCCGGACAGCCAGGACCACCAGGACCAATGGGAGACCGTGGAGCTGCAGGTGCTCCAGGCATGCCTGGAGCAGATGGAACACCCGGAAGGCCTGGAACCGGCGGTGGTGCAATGATGCCAGGACCACCAGGTCCTCCGGGTCCACCTGGACCAATGGGAGCACGTGGACCAGATGGTGCATCTGCAGGCGGAGGAGGAGGAGGGTTTGGTCCACCAGGAGCCATGGGACCGCCTGGTCCACCAGGGCCACCTGGGCCAGATGGAATGCCAGGAGCTGCCGGAGCTGCAGGAGGTCCAGGTAGTGATGGTGAGTAAATGTAAAATAATCGGCAACTACAGGAAAGAGTAACAAGAAGATATGGAGAGGATATGTTGTGCGTTTTTCTTTGGCTAATCGAAAACGGCTCAGAACCGTTGATATTGAACTCGATGACCTCTCTCAATTTTCGAAATCTCTTGGAGTTTCTAAGGTGTCGTGTATAGAGACTCATTCTGAACATCAATTAGGAACTTCTTCATCGCTTCAAAAGTCCAAGCACGAATAATTTTCTATGGTATGCTCAAAAGGGGCTTAGGTGAAAACCAGTCAAAACCTTTGCAAGTACCTACTAAGTAACCTACTCGAGTACCTATCCTCCTTTTAATTAGAGCAATAAATTACTGATTGATCCACAGATAAGACTAATGCAGGTGGACACTATCCACACAGAAGTAGTCTTCACCGTGGCTTACAGAACCATGAACCCATTATGTACAGCTCCTTTCCAACATTTGTGGTAGCGCAGTTCGATTCGCTGTGGTGGACGTAACTAGTAGAAAATGACCGGATCAGTGCAAATTGTGATTGGACTTGAACACCGGTGCACCAGTATGACGCCGTCGGACCAGACTCCAGGCGTTTTCCCACTTTTGGACGCCGGTGCATCCTTATCACATCGCCGGCCCACCTCTAACATGAACTCCGGTATATGGACGCGTCTCTGGGACTGGCTCGGGGCGCGCTGCGTCGCGGCGCGCCTGGCCTAGAGCGCGCTCATTCATGCAATCAGGCAATCGTTTGCTATTATTACTTCTCACTGTCTTCAAGAACAAACTGTTTAGGGACTTAATATCATAAATAATGCTTGTAGTTGGCAACGAATGAGTCAAAAAGGCTCAAAACAAAATCAGATATGGTTTTGTGTTACAATTATGATTACTAATCGTAATAGGAACAAACAATTGAGGTTTTTGAATGACAATGAACAGTTCAGCCTATAGTCTTCAAAGAAAGAAACTCTATCTTAAAATGAAGACAAAACTTTTACTTGTACACTGTACAAAAGTGAAAACTGTACACTAGTGCGCATTGTAACCTAGGAATGATGAATACAAAAAAAGTTATAGTGCGTTCCACCACCGACAATAGTTAGGAAGACAGCAGAGAGATAAAGAACGCGGGAGAGTGTGCAACAGTTGTAGAGGAATGAGAGAAAAGCAGGCTGTCCGCACGGATACTCAACTATCGTCGCGGTTGGAACAGACTATATGTATAATTTCAGCCAATGAAACCCACTTAGCCCCAGGGTTACACTTCTTCTGTCATTGGCCATTTTTAAAGATCGAACACTGCTACCTCGCCTGTGGAGCAAACATGTGAGCCCAAGTCTTGTATACTTTATTCTTCGAGCAGCTAACCCAGTATACGTCACTTTCACCCTCTTCATCCGGATTTCTTTTCTCAAACAATGCATGTCTGTAATTGTTTGCGGTCAATGCTCAATATGCGTTGCCTTTCAATGAAGTGGACCTCGAAGTCTGCTCAGGTAGCGAAGGATTCCCAAACCAAGCCAAATTCGTGGAACTTTTACGAACATCTCTCAAATGTGCATAAAGGTTTTTCGAGGAGAAGGGCCCCTTCCTGCAGATGTGACAAGGTACGGACGTGCGCATGCAGGCGGACGGGCTGCAAAACATTCATACGTCTTGTTTCTGAAACAAATGTATGCAAATGGAACCAGATTTCACGACTAACCTTTCAGAAAAGACAGTATTAAGGAAACGATAGGAAGCAACAACAAAATGAGCTCACAGATATGACTTATAACAGAAACAAGGAAGATTGTCGAAGATCATAGTGTACATCTGGTGGTAATCCTAATAACTATCAACTATATCACTATATTACTATCATAGATTCAATCGGAGCTGTTCAATGTTGTTTGAATGAAGCTCACAGATATCACTATTGCGCACTCTAGGAGGAAATGCCTGGCCCCAGCTAGGCGCGCCGCGACGCAGCCGCGCCGCGTCCCGAGCCAGCCCCAGAAACGCGTCCATATACCGGAGTTCCTCTAACATGCACTTTGGCTCAATCCTCATCCGTGTCATCTCTCATCTGCCTGGTTCCTCCTCTTCGTTACAAAGGTACCCTACCCGTCTCTTTCTCTTTATATGGTTCTGTAATCATGGGCCCATCTCATTCATTCCGACTTTGATGAAAACAACAGTAGGCCATCAATATGTCAGAACATGACAAAAGTGGCCCGAAACGGCTGTGAATCAAGGTAAAAATCAAAAATTGCAACCTTTTCGTACCTAACTCGATGTGCTGAACACGATGTTGTGGGTATTTTCCGTTTTTGATGGTTTGTTCTCATGCGCAGACACACACACACACACACACACACACACACACACACACACACACACACACACACACACACACACACACACACACACACACACACACACACACACACACACACACACACACACACACACACACACACACACACACACACACACACATATATATATATATATATATATATATATATATATATATATATATATATATATATATATATATGAAATGCCAATTGATAATAAGTATATTATTATTAAGTGATGTGTGCTGTGATCGGGAGCTCCTGAAATATTGTGCAACGCAAATCGGTTTGCTACGATTTCCGAAATTCGCCTTTCTTGGAATCAGAACAGTGGTTCTTCTATTCTAATTTACCGCTTGATATAGCAGTTTTCAATAGCAGTCGTTGCTGCTCTTGTTAGTGAAATGTGTACAATTGTCTGCTGGAGAAGTGATGGTTCATTTAAGAAAGTAGGGTAGTTTTGACAGCGCTGAGCTTGTTTGAGGCCCAAATGTTCCTTGTTTTGAGACTGGCTCCTCCACTCAGAAATTACGATGTCGACAGTGGATCGCCCCAGCTTTTTCCTTTTCACTGTAAATTAGGTTAGTGTGAAAGAAATGGCGTTTTGCGCTGCCTATTTTCAACATGTGGTTTTTGTACGAAGGAACATGACGACCAACTAGGAAGCTGGGCTTCTCAAAAGTAAATGACAAAATGCCAAGGAACTCAACGTTCTTTGGTCATGTAGCAGTACTTCGACATTTTTAACGAAATGGAAAAGCAAAAAGTTCGATAGATAAGGATAAGGACGGCTGAAGGCCAAAAATTTGTCGTTTTGAAGTATCACTTTTATGAATGATCAGTTGATAAAGTGACCAAAATAACCTAAACACCGAGGTAGTACTCGGAAAATTCCTTCCTAGGATTACATTGGTGGTTAGATTAGGAAATCTAGCAGTAAGTGTTCAAAGCTGCGAAATACTACAGTTTTATGGGTGCGATGCACCGTAGGTCGAAACGAGGCCAGTCATGTTTCTGAAACTATTGTCACAAAAAATGACTCGCTTCGTTTTGCCACCAACAACCTCGCTGGTCTTCTGCCGTTTGGATTGACTGCACCCGTCTGAACTACCATAAAACAATTCCATGAGAGAGGTTTAAGAAATATAGGTTGGTGCAAAAGTTTTGTTTGATTTTTCTGTCGCCTGTATTTTTTCCACGATTTCACAACGGAAGTACCTTGACAAGCGGCAAAATTTTCCCTATAGGCAGGAACCACTGCCTATTTCATGAGCACGTTCCCAGCGAGAAGACGACTGCAAAAATTTTCGTTTCAGTGATGCACCCGAGTTTTTTTCATATCGCTAAAGATATGCTGACCCTAACGACTATTTGTTGCTTAAAAATGAATGTGGATCTTGTTGTGGTTGTTGGAAGCTCTAGTGATTCAAAAGCGTTTTTTCTCGTGCCCAAACCTCATACCTATTGCAGGACTCATTATTGACGTTCACAACCAAAGTGATTTAAATTGGGAAAAAATTGAGATGAAAAACTTCCTTCATATTTTCTTGTTACCGCGTGCTGAAAGTGGATCACCAGATAAGGTAGCATGTTACGATGGATTTTCAGCTGCTTACTGTCCTTGCCCACCACGGTCTGGTGGACGGTTCGTGGGTGTATCGAGGAGCAAGGTAATTCCATTCCCATCCAGCCCTTTTTTATTGATGTTTGTCATCAACGTCTCTTTCAGAAAGTCAGGGCCAGAGCCAGAACGGCTATACGCAAGACTGCAAGAACCACCTGATCACAAACAAAAACAGTCATTTTTAACACGATGTAGAATCCACTATTCGGTCGATAAATCGATTGGTTTTAATGCGTTACCGGCATTCATTCAAGAACATTCCGAACGACGCCATAAAAGTTATACCAAATGAGTTCACGCCTTTCTGCGTCTGTAAAAAATGATATCTTAAGCGAACTTACACGACTTTTTGCCACTCGTGAAAAATGAAACCCACTCTTGTCATGACTCTGTCATGGCTCGGCGTCATGGTTAGAACACTGCTTTACTTGAAACATACTACAATCTTTTTCAGCGTTCAATTTCGCCTGATAGCCGGGTCCTCTTTCCATATTCTTCAACGCCACTTCCTCCTGTCTTGCCTCATCCCAGCCTGTTTGAGGTCTTGAGTCTGCTACAATTGTTATCGCAAACATCTTGATAACCCGAGTGCAGTGGCCGGACGCAGGAACTGCTAGCCAGGAGGAAGCCTGGGGAAAAGTGGCAACTGTGCAACATGGTAGACTAGCATGGGATAATAATATTGCTTGCCAGAAATATTAATTTCAATGTAAACAATAAGCAATAAGTAATATGAACAACAAAAAATAAGTTCATACAGTGTGAGTTATGAATTTAGTAGCCGTACACGAGGTTGTTAGTAAATTTTATTGGCCAACGTTTCGGCGGCTTCGCCTTCGTCAGGGCCTGAAAGGGTCAATGATCTATGAGAGTAGCCGCGCAAACGCCTCCTCAATCAGGCATCGAAGAACCAGGAACTACTCCATAAACCACAAAATCCTTACGAAAGCTGAAATCTCACCTCTGCAAGTCCACCGAACGGGTGGTGTTATTGACGACCGAACGTGTTGGACTTGTCAGTAGAATGAGGCATTCTGCCACAAGCCGTATCTCGACTTAGATATCACATAGTCTGAGATATGGATAGAGTTCTTTGGTTATGGTGGGGCACTCCTCTTTGCGGTTCATTTTCGGATTTTTGGAATGAATCCAAAACGCCTCAAGAGTCTTGCGGGCAGAGATCTCAGTTTCAATTTCAAGGATTGTAGTCTCTACTTCGTAATCGACACCGTTGTGCACTCGCATTCGATGGCAACCTAGAGGGGTAGATGTACGAGAACTCGATTTTCCCTCTAAATGCTCCTTGATTCGAACACAGAGTGGCCGTGCAGTTTCACCAATGTATTCGTCACCACATGTCCTACATTTTATCATGTAGATGACATTTCATGCAGTCGCCTTCTCTGCCAAACGGACAAATTACACAATCGGGTGTTGTGCAGAGACGGTCGTACATGCGGTTCCGAACCAGTTGGTTTTTCAGGTTAAGTTCATACATTTCTTGCCTATTTTGTAAAATAACTGGATGGCATACTCGGCTTCGCTTGGGTGTTTTACTAGCCCCTAGCTACCTCACACTGCCGAGGACAATTGCTATTGCCGACAAATTTATTTAAAATGTGAATAACTTTGATGATCAGCAAATTAGCGAAGCTCAAGTAATTCTTCCACCAACCACTACGCGAAAATTCAGCGAATTAATTTCATTGGGACTGAATTGGTGTATAGGTGAACAATGATTGTCATATTCATGTTCAGCTCTTTAAGAAATCTCAGTAGGCGCGCTTTCATCGCCCCATGGGGCAGAATAGCAGAAAATCAATAAGATCGATGAATCGATATTTCGTGCAAAACTGGTCCTGGTACTAGACATGTCCTCACCTCCCCATGGTGTAAACTTGCGAAAATATGAATTAATATAGTATAAAACACATTAAAATCGACAACTCAAGGTTTCGTGCAAAACGGTTATCATATTCGCGTTCCCCAAACTGGGAATCTACAGCAGACATGTCCTTACCTGTCCCCGAACAGCAAAGAGCCGATCAAATCAATAAATCGTTACTACCGCTAGAAATGGTTGCCATATTCGTGTTCAGCTTATCGAAGAATCCAAGCAGACATTTCCTCGCCGCCCTCCGGGCAAAAATTGTGAAAAATCGATAAAATCGATACAATCGTTAAGCTGCTGGATAAAAGCTGGTCGAAAGTAGCCTATGCCCTTCGCCGGCACCTCACGCATCTGCACGCAAAATTTGATTCGGATCGGTTCATCGTTCGCGACTTCAACTCGGAACATACAAACAGATGCGTAAACTTTGACTCTTATATAAACAGATCTCAAAAATTTGGTGAATCTTTCTCGAGGAGAACGCGACCTCCCCCCTCGCCTGCGCCCGTCATTGCTTGCCTGGTACGCAAGCTCCGAGTTAATTTTGAAGTTAACTGAAGTCAACAACTTACAGGACGCTATTCAAATTTACCTTCATCTTATGACGCCAATATTGAATCGTCGGCATACGGTCGATGCGAATTCTTGAAAGTTTCTCGTGGCATCGCACATGGCGACTTTGGAACGGGCACATACAGAGGGAGAGAGCCGACCGCTTAACCTGTTCATTCAAATGGCGAGGATTCTTTACTTACATTTCAAACCATGCATTCCACTCCTGTGATTGCCATTGAGAATCTGAACTCTTTTAATATGCATTTTGGGGATATCTTGCCGACCCAGCACATGCCAGATCACTTTGTGGAGGACGCTGTACCTATCCAGAGTAGAATGATATATGTAACGAATTTTTCTTTTTGCGATACCTCTGGAACGGCCTGAGGCGGCAGGTATGACATCCAATGATGTTTCAGGCAATACAGAATCACCCTTTAGTTGGTGTTCACTTGGACGATACTGCGAATTCGACGGCCAAGGATTCATTTAGAGATGAGACAACATGTGGATAGGACTGTATGTAGTTCACGCAGTCGGCGGGTCTATCCTTACGCTTGGAGATCAGGATCCTCTTGCTTCGCCATCAGTCCACAGGCGTCCGCTTCTTGTTGGGAAAATAAGGGGAATTGTTGCGAACCACCGACAACCATCCAGTGGAATTCCAGCACTATGGCTTCCACAACTCCGCTGCCATACAACCGGGACTAGTCGTGTAGGCCGGTTTCCTTGGCTTCAGTGCATCCATTGTTTCTTCATTATGGACGGCAGCGCAGGACCGAAGGTGGGCGGGACTACCGAAACAGGCAGATGGGCGGATTCTGCGATTGATACCTTCTCAAAACATTAACGCCATCGCCACGTCGCCTTCGCGCTGCCCAGCAGAAATTGGTTGTCGCTGAACATAAGGAGCTTCTCGAATTCTTTGGAATAGGCGTTGGCGAGACTTCTGGTGGATGAAGCGGCTGCCATTTCTCGAATGCTACGCCTCTCTTTGCGGCTATCTTCACTTCATCTCCGCCAGTTGTTGGCTGTATTGTTATCTTTATCTGCGTCCAATAATTGTTTTTGTTTTCTATTATCCTCAATCATTGATGGCATGCCCAGCGCCACTGGCAATTTTCAGCAACAGAGCAGAAAAACGGTGTTAACGATCACGTAACCCTCATTTGTAACTCAAAACTCAACTCAACAAATCGGTTGATTTCCTCAACTTTCATGCGAGATTTTCAGATTACAGTTTTTTTTTTGAGGTTCTGAGGACTTATTTCCTACTATTCTACGGTTGTTTGGACACATGTTTCCGGTTCCATCTGCTAATCCTCCTTACACACAACATGAAGTGAACACCTCGGCTGTTGGATTAACGAAACAAGCATGACTTGGAAGAAAAGGCATCAGAACCAGCATTCACGGAAATTTTCATTTTTGGAGTATGTTGATTATCGCATAATTGGCTGATAGCAAACAATATTCCACATCAAAACTTTAGAATCTTGAGTGTTTACTTGAACTTCGCATACTAACGTTGTTTTGTCCTCTAAGAGCTACCTCAACTATAAGGTGCGGCTTAAGTTCCTGGACAAGTACATTTCTTTATATCCCATGTGAAAACAATCCGACCAAACCGATTTTTATTATGATCACGTAAATTAGGAAACTTGGAATTATGTTGCGGTTGTTGCCCAATTTTATTAGTTTTAAAATCATAACAAATCTGCAAGCACCTTGCCGAATTTCGTGAAAAGGCCGCGTTGTATTTCAGCGATTTTGTCCGAGAATGCATCAGCAGAGTTTTGGAGGATAGAGGAATCTGTAGGAATTAGATAGGATACATTTGGCCGCTATACCTTCTATTCCTATGAACTGGGTAACAGCAGTCAAAAGCATAGTCAAAAGTGGTCTTGTCTTCGTAGCCTGGCACTCCTGCCTCGAAACTCGTAGTGACGTTTGGTGCAGGAAGTGCCTGGTGTAGGGGACCCGAATGTTAGGTCCAGTGGACCTCGCAGTCCTTCGATGAGACAGAAAAATGAAATCAAAATTTCTTGTCCGAGAACATAAGCCGCACTATTTATCAATTCCCATAAAAGCTATTTTTCAAAATTGTGGCTGTACCGACCATAAATATAATACCTTTCGGAACTGTCAGTTGAACCTATTTAATCACTTCGTTAATTATCAAAATCAGTCATTTTCACGATGACGCCAAGCATGGCTTCATTGTAAAGAGTTATAAGCATTGTGTCTAAAGTTTCCCACGAAAATGACATCCCCCCACTAATATTTGGATGTTCGATAATTTGATTGGTACATTAGTCGCATAAGGTAATACGTGTCCAGGGCGTCTTCAGTATGAGGATCCTTATAATGAAGGCTGTTCCTTCCAAGCTCTCTGCTCTGGACCCATTCACGAGAGCTCCTTTTTTCGCTGCCCTCACATAGGCTGATGCCTTGCTTCATGTAGCTTTTGTGGAAATCTGATAAACCTTCTAGTACTAATTGAAGTATGTAATGACTAATCGTGTTGACTCCTGAACGCCATTTGATTAATAGGTTCAAAAATTGATGAAAAGAGTAGGGTTCATCGTACATTCGACATTAGTCCTGCGAGGAGGACGGCATCTATCATCTGTGAGCTGAGATGTCATCAATTTCGCCTTTGTTAGTGGATACAACATTGGTGAGCGTTGTTGGTAATCTTAGAGGGAGATGACAGTTCCTAGGTTATTACCTCACATTGTCGAAAACCCTGTAATTGCGAGCAATAGCATCTCTTTCTGGGCTAGCACAAGTCTATATTATCTCCTCCAACCTCATCTCAAGATTCCAAATCACTTACTGTGGACAAGGTGCCAGATCGCGTAATGCTATGGCTTTTCTTGAAACGGATGCTCTTCTGTGTTGGAAGCGTACGCAATTGAGCCATGTATTCGGTTTTATCCGCACTGTTATCCGGTGCCAAAAGCACGGATGATGGTGCGGATAACGGATAAGCAAAGGATACCGATAATGGCTAGACGGATAACCGGATACGGATAATCCGCTCATTCCTGCTCAAGACCCTAACATAGGACGAAATCGTCAGCATAAAAACTTAGAAGGGTGCTGCCTACAAAGGTTTGAGTTCTTGAATTGTCCATTACCAGTTCCCTAAGGTTCATGGGTAATATCACGTTAATATTTTGCGTCCTTCTTGCAGAGATCCACACTGAAACACAATCTTCTATGGCGTTTTACTTATGTGTTGAGATCATTGGTTATTCTGCAACTGTGACCGCCATAAATTATATGTATTTTATATGTGGCGCTGGTCGTCATTTACCAGTCTCTTATTTGAGAAGAACTAAGCATCTGTTTCAGTATAGAATTGTGCAGGCGTTTAAATACATATTTAGCCCGCACAATGACGGACTGAGGGGGTGGGAGGGGGACTCGACGCGCGAGAGGCAGCTTTTTGCCACTGCACTGAACTGACTCTCGGGCTTAATGCATACTATCTAATGCACATGTACATTTCTCGGCGAGTCCAGGTCTGCACATAGTGAAAAACCATGAGTTCTAACAGTCGCTTTTGCTTCGTTCCAGTTATGCTTTATGGCCACGAGGAAGTTCCACAAGACTACTAGTACGGACGGTAGCACCCAGCCGACAAACAAAGTTCCAATCTTTGTTGCATCCTGGGGAAGCGGAAGCCGTTTTAGAATCATGGAGAAAATCCTCTTGTAGAAAATCCTCTTTCCAATCTCTTTAAGGTAGCACAACAATCTACATTTTCGAAATTTTAAGAGCTATCGAACCTCAGGCACAGTCCCGACAGTTCTACGCTGGAAATACTGTCGGAGACCCCACATTTCGTGAGATATCAGAAGTGTAACTCCAGTTCAATATTTCGAACCTACCCTGCTTGTGCAAATCCACCTTGCAGAAGTAGCCGTGAGGCGACGTTGAAACAAATGAGCTGTTTTCGCCTCCAATCGTTCAGTTTTTCTGTGGAGCAAAAGTTTGTCCCGTGCACTTTTCCCTACCATTCTTACATTACCATTGCTGTAATTGTCTGTTTGCCCTCAAATCTTAGTTTTTACCAGCGGTTTGTCATTTTCTCTACTCAGAACATCCGTTCTTCCCATTTTTTGTGCTTCTACGATCCGTTTTCCGTCCTGTCCCAGCTTGTTCTCGTTTTTTTCTCACTGGTACGTCTGTGCAGCCTATACTTCATTTTCTTCTGATTTCTGTTCTTTTCTTACTTGAATATGCTGCAAAACCACACAATTATCCGAATGCGTCCAGAAGACACGTGATTCAGATGTCGTGCAAAATCCGATTCTAACCGTGTTTCGCATGGGATCTGCATAGTTTCTGAGCGTTCATGCCCTAGCGGATTTGCATATTTCAGTCGGTTGCAAAACCCGCTTTTACCCCTGCAAAACACGGTTTCTAGCTTTGCTAAGAATGCGACAGTTTCCGAAACGTCCAAAATGTCGGATCCGGAAATTATCATGGGTGCTGACCAGGGGTGTGCGGAATTTTCCGCTTTCCGTTTTCCGCCCATTTTTGGCCTTCCGTTTTACGGGTTTTTAGCCGGAAAATTATGGGGGGAAACGAGGTATTTGTTTTCGGGGTATTTCCCTATCCTGAAGACGGTTCACGTGTTTCGATGCGCAATGTATATGAGTTCACAACAATGGCGCCAAAATCGACGTCTAACCGCCATTTGCCGTCGCAATTTCGCTGGTCCTCATGATTGTTCCAAATATGACAAGTGCTCTGCTCTCCTCAAAATTCTCAAGAAGAAAAAAAACAAGGTTCCACAGAAATGTGGGGTGAACTTATATAAAATTGCCATGAAACTGTGACGTGCCATGGTGAGAGCATCAAGCATTCTGCGAAGCAACGCATGATGTAGGCTTTCCTTCAATTCAACAAAAGCATAAGGCTACATCACAATTGTCGCTGTTTTAGTCAGACGATGATCCCCAGCTCCACACTGGCGCGGTTGGCGCCTGATGTTTTGCGTGATATTTGGGGTGCTTGTGTTTCACGTTCCCCACACACTGTTCTTCTCCACCTTCCTCAATCGATAACTCGCTCCAACGGGATCCTATGTGAATAACGTGATCCTCCCCATATTGCAAATGTACAGTAGCGAGCAAAAAGATCGCAACTTTTGGTTTTTCGTCTATAACTTTTTCCAAAGCAAAGCGTGGGAGTTCAAATTTTTATGGGAGTTGTAGATACCCATGGGAGATAGAAACAAGGAATAACCCCTTTACTCCATTGACTTCACTTTTTTAAGAAAAATGTTTCTCCCTGCGGCACAAATCTGTGAATTGGCACCATCCGCTATGTCTCATAAAATGACGTCTATCGTTAGGATCTGACCACGAATTGGTTCCTTGCAGCAGAGCCAACCCGTATTTGTTTGAAAATGTGCATGCGGTGACCACTGGCTGACATCTACAAAGACTATGTGAGATTAGTTCAGCACATTCTTGCATTCATTCATTCATTAACCACCGTATTAACCACCGTAGTTATAGGAAACTCCAAACGTACGTAGACAAGAGTCGAGATCGCGGCGCGGCTCTCTTGGGAGAGACGCAGGCGCACACTATGCTAGCTCCCGTGACTTTGCCCAAGAGAGCCGCGCCGCGGTCCTGAGTCTTGACTGCATCCGTTTGGAGTTCTCTGGACCTTTTTGTCTGAATTTTTGCAGAATAGGCCCGCTCTAAAGTAAAGCAAAGAAGTTGCACTTTTCACACTTTACAGATTCTCACCTAGGTAAGTGAGTTCAGTGAGAAATATGCTCATTGATTATATAGTTCTGATAATCTCTCGTAACTAGGTGAACGATAGATACTCCTCGATCTCCCTATATTCTAGGAGTTTGAAGTAAGTGCCATCAGTAGACTTAAAGTTACCTAATTACTTAAAAGAGTCACCACTTATGCTTATCAAGAAGATACTTAGGAACTTCAATGTTGAGGAGGATCACAAACTATGACTGGGCAAAATTTTCCGTTTTCCGTTTTACGCTTTCCGTTTTCCGCCCATTTTTGGCCTTCCGTTTTACGTTTTACGGGATTTAAAATTTTACTTCCGCACATCCCTGGTGCTGACTCCAAGATACCCACAGAGTGGTACAATGTGTCAAAGCTATGGTAACAGGACGGGTTAGTTTCACCCACGGAAGATACCGTTCCTCAAAAATTTGTGCCAAAATCGCGAAGAAAGTGGGTGTGGCCGGCGCATGAGCCGATGAGCCGTTTCCATCTAATCTCTTGCGAAGCGAACATTAGCAAGCCATCAATGAGGACAACTGTAAGGAAACAATTGAAGAGGGACTTCTTAAATGAGAACAAGCATACCCGGTCGTGAAGCCCACAAGAAGGTGAGTGGTGCTAGCAAAACTTTGTCAAATCACCAACTTCAGTCGGTGGCCTACCCTACTCCTTCCCCCCTCACAGGATTACATTAAATGAGTGATTTCCAGATCAAGTACATGCTGGGAACCACATATTGGCGTTGACTTTTCGAAAACTTTTCATAAAAACTCGAGAGTTATAGTGTCCACTACTTGCGTGCCGTAGGCAACTCCTACCTGGTAACTCTGAAGGCCTTATATCGGCAATGATAGAAATCAAATGTAGATTATTGTTGCTGTAAGAGTACATAATATTTCCTCCTAGAGACCTTCTCGATATTATAGCTTCTTCGTCGAGAAGTTAAATTGATCTGGTACACATGATTTTGTCCGACCAGTAGTATTCATGTTCACCGCTGATATTGCACCTCCTGTGGAGAATGCGAGGCGGACCCTCCTAATGGTAGAGATACTACTTTCTAGTTAGAATGATGTTATAAGCCGTATGAGGCGCTCATTACTCACTTTACTCACCTCACTCATTCTGTTGTGCAGTGTGATAAATATCAGGTTGGTGCGAAGTTAATTTCCGAAACGAACACTCCAGTTCAAAGTGTTATAACTTGGCTTAAACGCAATGTTCCTTATCAGTTTAATGCCCACTCAATTAGCTAGATCTTCTCTAGCAATCTTTTGAAATGATATGCCTCTACAATCAAAACTGAGATCGCAAAAATCTAAAAACTTTTGGAAGGTGACTTCGACATACTCTAGATCAGCAGTCTGCTGGTGTCGCAAGTTTACATCTGGGACGCGGGAAAAGTGATATTAAAGTTCTGAGAAATAAGGACAATATATGAGAACCTCGATGTCTTACTGCGCCAGTTTTTACCGGATGAGTTTTCAACTGAGAGGCTTAACGCTACCCTGGAGCAGAGGAAAACTTGATTCTGTTCGCCACTGCCAACCACATCTATAGCAGATTTTTGGACATCAACCCGTAATTACAATAGTAGGACTCTGCTGTCAGCGCTCGACTAGGAAGCTGCAGTCAATCACACCCTTACAGCACCACCAAACTCCTTACACAACCTCTCTAGAGAGAAGATCTAGTTTAGAAAAACTTAGAAGTGTGAGATCGCCTCTACCCATACCCATTCGCATTTCATGTTATCGCGCAGAAACCGAGCTTCATCCAAAGCCATTATCTGGTCTTGAAATGGATTGTCTTGGAAAATAATTAAGTTGGAAAATAGTTTTGTAGCCGAACACGAGGTTGTTAGTGAACCTTTTATTGGCCAACGTTTCGGCGGCTTCGCCTTCGTCGGGGCCTGAAAGGGTCAAACTGATCTATTAATGTAGCCCCACAAACGCCGCCTTGGTCAAGCAATCAAGAACCAGGCCATACTACGAAATCACAAAACTAGCGGGAATAGAAGTCGCACCTCTCTAAGTTCACCGTGGAATGATGTTTGTGACGACCGAACGCGTCAGACGTGTTAGTAGAATGAGACATTCTGCCACCACCATATCTCGACTTAGATGTTACACAGTCTAAGATACGGTAGGAGTTCATTGGTAACAGTGGGGCACTCCTCCTTGCGGTTCATTTTTGGATTTTTGACATGAATCCAAAACGCCTCGAGAGTCTTGCGTGCGGAAATCTCAGTTTCAAGCTCGAGGATTATGGTTTCTACTTCGTAATCGACCCCGTTGTGTACTCGCATTCGATGACAACCGAGAGGGGTGGAGCTGCGAGAGCTTGATTTCCCTTCAAGATGTTCTTTGACTCGAACGCAGAGTGGCCGTGCAGTTTCACCAATGTATTCGTCACCGCAATTCCTACACTTGATCATGTAGACGACACATGATTTCATGCAGTCACCTTCTCTGCCAAACGGGCAAATTATGCAGTTGGGTGTTGTGCAGAGACGGTCGTATATGCGGTTCCGACCTAGTTGGTATTTCAGATTCTTTGGTGGTATTTCTACGATCGTGACCAAATCTTCCAAGTCTGCTCTTCTCAGACAGAGTCGCGTGGCTCTGCTCACTTCATCGGAGATGAACGGCATGCAAAACTGGACTTTGTCTTGAACGTTGGCGTGCCCCTTTCGCGTTTGATTGCTTCGCCGCCAACTATGAGGTCTTCCCGGTACATAACCGTTAGATTTAGCAATAGTGGTAGCCAAGCCAAGTGACTCGTGTTTCTCTTCGCTACCTGAGCAGACCCTTGCTGCGGTCTTGAACATGCTGCCGATGATGGCTCTCTTCGTCCGCGCAGGATGAGCAGAAGAGCAATGGACAATGATGTTCTTAACCACAATCCTCGAGCTTGAAACTGAGATTTCCGCACGCAAGACTCTCGAGGCGTTTTGGATTCATGTCAAAAATCCAAAAATGAACCGCAAGGAGGAGTGCCCCACTGTTACCAATGAACTCCTACCGTATCTTAGACTGTGTAACATCTAAGCCGAGATATGGTGGTGGCAGAATGTCTCATTCTACTAAAGTGGCTTTCATACATTTGCCGCGGCGGCGGTGCCGCCGCCGCGGCAAAAGTGGGTGCGCGGCAAAAGTTGCCGCCGAGCGGCATGCCGCGCTTTCACACAAACGTCGCCCAGCGACAAAATACCCCCTCGACCATTCCTTGCCGCTTGCCGCTGGGCGACGTCGCCGGGCGGCGCCGCGGCAAAAAAGTAAACAAGCTCTTGTCGCGGCGACGTCGCCGCGGCGCCGCCGCCGCGACGTCGCCGGCCTATGCTTAACCATGGGCGACTGCCGCCGCGGCAAATGTATGAAAGCCACTTAACACGTCTGACGCGTTCGGTCGTCACAAACATCATTCCACGGTGAACTTAGAGAGGTGCGACTTCTATTCCCGCTAGTTTTGTGATTTCGTAGTATGGCCTGGTTCTTGATTGCTTGACCAAGGCGGCGTTTGTGGGGCTACATTAATGGATCAGTTTGACCCTTTCAGGCCCCGACGAAGGCGAAGCCGCCGAAACGTTGGCCAATAAAAGGTTCACTAACAACCTCGTGTTCGGCTACAAAACTATATATGACGCTGCCAACTAATTTGTCCGCGTAAAAATGCAAGTTGGGAATAAATGGCCACAATCCGGACCGTTCGGGGTATGGCACAGTGAAAATGAAATGGTGGCATAACTCGAACCGTTCGGATTTTGCCATTCATTTTCTACTTTGCATTTTTGCGAGGACAAATTAGTTGGCAGTGTTATATATTCTATACTGATACACCATGCCGAGGTTCAAAGACGACCGGACTTGGGAACTGATAAGAGATGTGCCAGCCGTTTACTTCCGGCTCGTGAAAGAAGCCCTGTCGCTGCGACAGAAAATCGTTGTAGCTCGACAGAGTATCCACTTCCTCCAACGATGCCTGCAACACCGAGTAGTACCGTCCTTCATCAGAAGTCGGAAGCTCTACGAAGTATGTGGCCAGCCAAAGGATAGTCGAAAAGTGTTGGAGCTCGAAATGGAGATCTTGCGCATGTCGATCAGGAATAAGAAAGATCAAATGTTCGCACAACTGAAGAAATGCGCAGCGAAGGAACAGCATTGTGCCCGATATTTGGAGACTAGCCTTTGGAGGAGGATAGTGAGTGGGTCAAAAACGATCTGTGATTGTATTCGCCCTAATGCTAAATCGGTCTCGCAAAGAAAGTTCGAGACACTACTTTGTAAATCACAAAACTGCTTTTCACATCATCATGAGTCCACCTCTGTTCATCATCGTGATGATGACGACGCGACAACTGTTGAGAAATCCGTGCCAGAATTATCGAGAGTGACAGTGGTTGGTGGTTTCGCACTCCCTCCACATGCGCGCGAAGTTCTAGAGTTGGGCCCTAGCTTCTCACCATCGCAACCCTTCTCTAGCTCAGTTTTCCGGAAGATTGCTGGCAGTCTTCAAGCACTTCAAGATCGGCTCCGTTGCAAAGCAAAACTGGACCATGTTAAGATACCCACACGAGAAAACGCAGGCTCCTTACCTATTCCACCTTTTCCCAGAACATTCTATAGACGTCATGGGCCCTGCGATAGCGTTGACAGCCGATTCCGTTTATTTGCAACTGACCTTTTCAGCACTTTGAATCGCTTTAGTGAGATGAGGCACCGCTCCAACCTGAGTGCAGCACAAAAATGTGGCATGAGGGAAATACGAAGCCTGATAAAGTCTCAGTCGATAAGACTTTCGATAAGCGACAAGGGAGGGGAGTTCGTGGTCATTCCTAAAGAACTTGATGAAGCGATAACTGAACAACACCTTAGAGATGAAACGTTATATCGCCCATCCTCGCCACAAGAATTTCTCTCACAGTCCCGAAGGCTGAATAAAGTTTGGGTCAACATTGCTAAAGCAGCCAACTTGCGTCTTACATTCATTAGCCGTTTAAAGGTGGGATTGCCAGTCTGCCCCGTTCTCTATTTGCTTATTAAAACGCATAAATTATCAGCTGATGATTTGGCGTCCACTGATCCATCAGTATACAAGGTGCGACCAATCATAAGCTGCGTTGACGGTCCTAGCGATAGGATTTCATGGTTCTTGAACCTGATTCTGGTGCAATTGCTGAACTACGTTCCCGCGCATCTCAAAAACACTAACATGTTTCTAGACCATCTTCGTAACGCACTCTTTGATGATACATGTGTAATGGAGTCTTTCGATGTTAACTCTCTTTACACCAACGTATCGAATGACTCAGCCATGCAAGCAGTGTTTGAACTTCTCACTGAACATCAAGAGAACATACAACTGCATGGATTGTCAATTGCACATGTAATGGCACTAGTGAAAGAGTGCCTTAGCTGCACAGTCTTTAGATGGTCTGGTAATTATTTCGCGCAAACTAGAGGGTTGGCCATGGGACAACGCCTTGCACCAGTACTTGCCATTGCCTTTATGGCCAAAATAGAATCTCCTATCCTAGAATCGCGTCCGCTCCTGTATTGTAGGTACATCGACGACTGCTTTGTTATTTGCTCCACTCAAAATGAGATGGACAGATTCTTCGAAATGATGAACCAACAATCAGAGCACATAAAGCTGACAAGAGAAACACCGACGCAAGACTGGCTTCCATTTTTAAACGTCCAAATACACATTTCCGGGGGTAACTTGCGAACAAAGTGGTATCGAAAGCCAAGTAACAAGAACATCATTGTCCATTGCTCTTCTGCTCATCCTGCGCGGACGAAGAGAGCCATCATCGGCAGCATGTTCAAGACCGCAGCAAGGGTCTGCTCAGGTAGCGAAGAGAAACACGAGTCACTTGGCTTGGCTACCACTATTGCTAAATCTAACGGTTATGTACCGGGAAGACCTCATAGTTGGCGACGAAGCAATCAAACGCGAAAGGGGCACGCCAACGTTCAAGACAAAGTCCAGTTTTGCATGCCGTTCATCTCCGATGAAGTGAGCAGAGCCACGCGACTCTGTCTGAGGAGAGCAGACTTGGAAGATTTGGTCACGATCGTAGAAATACCACCAAAGAATCTGAAAGACCAACTAGGTCGGAACCGCATATACGACCGTCTCTGCACAACACCCAACTGCATAATTTGCCCGTTTGGCAGAGAAGGTGACTGCATGAAATCATGTGTCGTCTACATGATCAAGTGTAGGAATTGCGGTGACGAATACATTGGTGAAACTGCACGGCCACTCTGCGTTCGAGTCAAAGAACATCTTGAAGGGAAATCAAGCTCTCGCAGCTCCACCCCTCTCGGTTGTCATCGAATGCGAGTACACAACGGGGTCGATTACGAAGTAGAAACCACAATCCTCGAGCTTGAAACTGAGATTTCCGCACGCAAGACTCTCGAGGCGTTTTGGATTCATGTCAAAAATCCAAAAATGAACCGCAAGGAGGAGTGCCCCACTGTTACCAATGAACTCCTACCGTATCTTAGACTGTGTAACATCTAAGTCGAGATATGGTGGTGGCAGAATGTCTCATTCTACTAACACGTCTGACGCGTTCGGTCGTCACAAACATCATTCCACGGTGAACTTAGAGAGGTGCGACTTCTATTCCCGCTAGTTTTGTGATTTCGTAGTATGGCCTGGTTCTTGATTGCTTGACCAAGGCGGCGTTTGTGGGGCTACATTAATAGATCAGTATGACCCTTTCAGGCCCCGACGAAGGCGAAGCCGCCGAAACGTTGGCCAATAAAAGGTTCACTAACAACCTCGTGTTCGGCTACAAAACTATATTCTATACTGATACACCATGCCGAGGTTCAAAGACGACCGGACTTGGGAACTGATAAGTTAGAAAAGATGTCACACCAGGTAAGATCCCGGTCATCAGTCAGATCGTGTGATGTTCAGGTCCGCTCCTTTCTTAGATTGTTGATTGAAGCCAGATGTTTTGAGGCTGTAGTATAGTGAGCGTCCAATCCTGTTCTCAACGTCAGGATGGTAAGATCTGATTCAGGTTCTATGGCTGTCCTCAACGCCTGGTCGTCATGCGGCATCCCGTGACCAGGACCATTGTTGTATTTCAGTTTGAAATCTTAGGAAGATAACTTCGCGATTCTCTAGCTCACTGTTTATTAGGAAGGCGATTCCAGGATAAAACAAATGTAAGATTACCGGACACCTCTGCTTCAGAATGATCGCGTTTGAAGTCATTAACTTCGATCATCCAAGAATCGCATCGGCTCATCATTTGTTCGCGGCTCTACAAAAAGGTACTGAAAAGAGATAGCCAGAATATTCAAGCGGCATTTGGAAGAGGAGGAAAAACCAAAACCCTTTCAAGAGGTCACACAAGTTGGATTGAAATCTTTCAAATTCCACGGAAGAGAGATGTTTATTTGTGCACACCCAAAAACGGCAATTAATTTTGCACCAACCTGTACCACCGAACCTGTACCACTAAAACCTGTACCACTGAATATACCACTGAACCACCTTATCGATTGTGTATTCGGACAAGACAACTTCCAAGGCTTTTACGCCCATAATAGTCTTGTTCTGATTATGAGAGTATTATCATGAAACCATTAGGTCGTCGCGGTCAATTTGACTGTCTCTATCTTCAAAGTTTTACTGTATCACCTCGCTTCTTTCTCTTCTTTAAGAAGATACACCCTCTCTTTTTAAGAATCAACTCGTTGGTTTTTGATCAGCTTCACTTTTTTGTTTGAAAACACTTTTTGTAGAACTACTCAAAGAAGAAAAATCGTGTCATTTTGGAACATTGGTTCCATTTTCCAGCCATTAGAGCAGAGAAAGATGGAAGCATCAGTGCAGTGTTAAGGGGCGTTTGGCTAGTAAATGCACCGAACAGCGTTTGTTTGGAAAGTTCCGTTCAGATGAGATGGAGCTGCAGAGTGAGCCTTATTATGAACCTGGTTATCGATGAGCTGGAAGCTGTAGTGGAAGCGGGTAGGAGTCAAGCTAGACCTGCGTAAGCAACAAGGTGTGACCCTCAATCTAATAATAATCTAATAATATTCAGGTATTCATGGCAATACGACAACCGGAATTGGTTCGGTAGACGAATTTTATCCAACTTGACCCTCAGAAATGCGTGCCAATTTTTAACCATTTTTCACAAATCCAGGCTGTTCAAGTCAGAGGAGCAGGGTAAGAACCAACCTTCATTTGCTGTGCTGGCTAAGCCTTGCTCTACTTTCAGAGACTAGCCTACTTCTTGCTGGTAAAATGTTTAATTTTCAACATGGTGTAGACAACGCTCTTCGCCACTTGATCGCGTCTAGCTTTTTACGCTTCTAATCTCCTGGCTCAGCAAAGCCAACGTTAAGATGGCAAGGCTATGCCGATGGTACAGGAACATGTTTGGATATCTTATACCGCATCTTGCTTTAGAAACAAATATCCCCATTCAAAATCAGACATTTCATAAGTGACGACTTAATAATTGCTTCTAAGTCGGTGTTTCTTGAGTCAATGGATTCTGAATCGTCTCGATGGGCTGAATCCAGCGGTATACAGGAAATGTGGCGGAACTGTCCGTTTCTAAACATTTTTGGGATGGGATTCAAAAGTGTTTGTCGGGCCAAATGGACGCGTGAAGCCGCTGATCTTATCGATTGGACACGTCTAGACGTGTTAGCCAACGCTGCAGCCGTGGCGGGCAGCCAGCACTCATGGAGACCACGCCTCCCAAATGGTTCATGAACTGCACTTTCAGATCCTTCGAAAAATGGGTTCTCGTCAATTTTATGCGTTTCGACGTGTATCACTGAAATCAGCGTGACAAGGTCTAGAGTCTATTGATGTCTACATCCCATGAAACGCGGTGTCTCACTGCCTTTCAGGAAAGTGCGAATGTCCCATGAGGTACATCATGCCAAAGTCGGAATGTGGCGAACGTCTTAGTGTGTAACAGTAACAGACGCATAACCTGACAAAAAAGTAACTTGATGTGGACAGAAATCGCAGAATGTTTATACCTACTCGAAAGAACGGTTCTCTCATGTTCGTTGCCCGTGCAAATGATGCATTATAATGTCCTGAAAATGTATCGATAATGGTTTATGTGCATTAGCAACTAGTTCATAGGAGCACGGTCACGCCACTATCCAACCCAACCCAACCACTCCTCCTCCTGGACGCATTACATCATGCCACAGCTGAAATCAGGAAAAGGAAACAGGACTTTCCGTTGAACAGCTGTCCAATCATGGAAAAGTTGAAGGTGTGATTTTCGACAACTTTGGGACTTTGAATGTAAACTTTATATTTCCTCGTTCCGGCAGATTATCTCTGCAGCGGTCTCGGTGGCTGCGTGACAAGAGGTACGCTGCTGGTCTGTGATTGGTCAATTCATGTGCGCGTCTCGGATGCAGCTTTCGAGGGTACAAGCAGTTCTGCGTGGATATGGACAGCATTTCTAAGCTTGAGTGAGACAGATGAATGTTATCGGAACCCACAAACTGTGGGAATGAGACCACCAATGTCATTTAGTCCTTCGAATTTGAAGAAACAACCAGAGCTTGAAAAGCTTGCGGCGCGGTCGCGTCGCGCCGTACGTCTTGACCGCCATCCGGTCTCGATGATGAACTCGGGATGAGACCTTGCCTTTATTCATCAAAGCTGTGAGCAAAACTAAGCGAATTAGCTGCTAGTCTTGCTCCAAGATTAGACACAGTTAATTCATGTATAACTGCGCCTCTATAAAGCGTTATTACGGAGCTCGTTCACAGTAATTAGTCGCGATTTTTGCACAACTTAGCATTGTGAATCTTTTATCTTCAGCTTCCAGTTTCAGCCCATTTTCTGTAGATAACAATTCGCAAAAAAAAATTGGCAAAATGGCCACAAATCGTAACTAGGAACACCCACACTTCAAATTATTTAGATCGTGCTTTGGATTAATTTCGTGCTTTGTAATTCAAATTACAATTCAACGCAATTTGAATTAAAATTCGAATTAATTTCATACACTTCCATTGCAAGTCCTATTATCAGTATTAAAGGTGTTTGTGTGACGAATGATTTGGAAGGGCCGCACCAGATAGAGAACTTAAGCGTCTTTTCTTATGACATTTAACGCGTTTTCGAGATTATATTCGCAACTATGCTAACAATACCCAACTCTAGCTACCTTTTTAGGTTGCACTCTGAACCAAACACTCGTCCTCGGTTCCGGTTCCGCAGGGCCAAAAAAACGTCGCGCACTGAATTGCCCAAGTGCGATTGATGTGTGCGACGACGAGATTACGGCTACCTTGAGCATCGTAAAAACATTGAGGCCATGAATACAGTGCACGTAGTGAGGAGGTACTTGGTAAGTGATGCAGAGTGCTGGAGAATGTCGGGCGTTTCCCGCTCAACACAGCCAAAAAAGGCCGAGGACGAGCAGGGTGCATTTAAACAGCTCGCCGTGCATTACTAGTTGTGTCAGTGATGAACGCCAACACGCTGGTGACCGGCGCCGTCGCCGTGTCGGCCGTCGCCATAGTCGTCTGCCTGTTCTCCGCTGCTTATATGTTTGCGGATGTGAACAACTTCTACGATGATGCGATGAAGGAGATGGTCGAGTTCAGAGTGAGTTATGTATCGTCTATGGAGTGTATTGCCCTGAAAAACATGGAACAGGACACATAAACGCAAATTCCATGTAAATTTTCAACATAGAATTTCAAATATGCATGTAGGGTAATGCACAATAAACACTACTGTGATGTTGAGATCCGAGAAATTTTCAGAAAAACCGCCTTCAAGACATTCCGGAGTAGAAAACCGTGGTCCCTCGGATGACCCAGTCGAAGTGAAAATTCGCTCTGGCCATCCCTTGTCATTGCCAAAAATCTTCGGAAATGCAAAATTACACAAGCAAGTGGTAGGCGTCTGCAGACGTCTAGGGACGCTTACCACCTCGCGCATCGTCAGGCTATTTTGCCTCTTTGAGTACTGGAAAAACATCCATGAGTGGATCGAAATATGCCTTTGGTCTGCTTCCGACCGCATTGATCGCAATAGGACAAATTTGAGCTGTATCTCCTTGAAAAAGACTTGAAATAGGAGTTTATATTTATACACGACCACGGCTTGACGCACGCTTGCGATAAGTGTCGAGCAATCAAACCAGAGAACCAGAAAACTTTGAGGAAAAAATTGTTGCGGATCTGCCTTTATGGTTTGTTTTTCGATGCTTTACCGTAAAATAATTATTCATTAGATCAATTAGACGTTAATCAGCACTAATTTCTCATGTCATGGAGAGTCTTTTATGTAAAAGCTGATCTTTGATTGTCGTAAGTTACCGTTTGATGATGGTTGCTCGCGTTGCTCCATTGCTCCACTGACTTGAAAATTTTTCACCTGAAACCTCAAAAGCTCAGCGTTCTGAGATCATTTTTTAACCACATTTCGGTGCTCCCAAGGGGAATTTCTGGCAAATGCTGAATGCGTCAGTCGCAGAAGCCAATAACCGAGTGTATTCGTAAAACATTTCTCACGATAATTGCGATGTGAATAGTATGAATGGGACTGGTAAGAGAATGGTAACGAAGCCAATAACCGAGTGTTTTATCTGCGTGTGGAGTGTCCTAAACGGTTTATCTTCCATCAGTAGTATTCAGAACCTCAAAAACAACTTATTGACAAGCATTTGGCAAGCAGGTTTCTGATCGCATCTGAAACTTGCTCGCCCGAAAACTTGTCGACAACTTGTTTCCACACTAACTTGCCGACAAGGTGTATTTCCAAATGCTTGTCGGCAGCTTATTTCCGCTCTTCCTTGTGGACAAGTTTTCGGTCATTATAGACTTGTCGACACCCTGTGTTTATCCTTTCTTCACTGAAAATCTGTCAGCTCTACAAAATTGCCCAAGGTAAGACTTTCGAGAATTTCGCCACTGTCTCTGAGTCGCAAGTCTCTACCAAGGCGACCACTGCAATGGTGTCCTCTCTACTATTGCATCATAAGTTAGACGGGAGTGGAACTTGACTCCTTCTCGTCGACAATTGGTTGAAGGGCCGTAGACAACTTGCTGCAAGTTGTTCTTTGAAAAGCTGGTCGACAACTTGTTTTTTCTGTTTCCTGTCGACATGTTGTTGGAAGAAAAGCTTGTCGACAACTTGGTTTTCGGTGGCGTGATGACGTCAAATTTGTCGACAACGATTTGCTAGTTGAAAGCTTGTTTGCAAGCTGTTCTTGGGCAAAGTTGACCGACTTGTTTTTGGAGTTCTGAGCAGAGCATCTGATGCACGCTATAAACTAACCTCTGGTTTAAAAAAACTCTCGTGAAGTTCTCGATTGTTTTCCTGTGGAGAGTTTCAATGCACATATTTCAAAGATTTTTTTCATGCCCGTTTCCCATTGATATGTTTGAAAGTTTCTTATCTATGCTAGCTAATGCATGTTGTTGTTTCAGGCGCTGTCAGGTGAAGCTTGGAGCGCAATGACGGAAATAACTGTTCCAGCGAAGGCATCCAAGCCTATACAGAAACTATTCAACGCTATCTTACGCCAGAAACGACATCAAGGACGTGGATGTGGTGGAGGAGGATACGGAGGTGGAAGATGTGGTGGTGGAGGAGGCGGAGGATGCGGTGGCGGAGGATGTGGTGGAGGAGGAGGCGGAGGGTGTGGTGGCGGAGGATGTGGCGGCGGAGGTGGTGTGCATTTCGGAGGCGGAGGAGTCGGAGGAGGAATGGGCGTTGGAGGAGGAATGGGCGTCGGAGGAGGAATGGGTGTCGGAGGAGGAATGGGCGTCGGAGGAGGAATGGGCGTCGGCGGAGGAATGGGAGGCGGAGGAATAGGCGGCGGAGGAGTGGGAGTCAACGGCGGTGTACCAGGAGTAGGAGTCGGCGGTGGCTGCGTCGGTGGCTGTGGAGGAGGCGGTACAGCAACGAACAACTGTCCTGCAGGACCACCTGGACCGGCAGGCCTCCCAGGATTACGAGGCCTAGACGGTCAACCTGGTCGACGTGGTAAACCCGGTTTGCCTGGAGTAGCGTCCAGCTTGGGATCTGCTATAGGAGGTGGCTGTATACAGTGTCCAGCAGGTCCTCCTGGACCCGCAGGACCAGATGGCCCTAAAGGAGCACCTGGACCAGCGGGAGCTCCAGGCATGGCAGGAGGAGGCGGAGCTGGGCTCCCTGGACCACCAGGACCGATGGGAGATCCTGGGGCTCCAGGTGCTCCCGGCAATCCTGGACCAAATGGAGCTCCCGGAAAAGATGGTTATGGCGGTGGCCCTGCTATGCCAGGACCGCCGGGCCCTCCTGGACGACCTGGACCACAGGGAGCACCCGGACCAGATGGTCCATCTGGAGTAGGAGGAGGAGGGATGGGCCCACCTGGACCTATGGGACCGCCTGGTCTACCCGGACCACCTGGACCAGATGGAATGCCAGGAGCTGCTGGAGCTGCCGGAGGTCCCGGTAGTGATGGTGAGTGAATCGGTAGTTAACTACTGCAAATAGTAAAGGACAGTAAACCACCATACAGCATTGCACATTTCATGTACTTCCAGCTGCTTACTGCCCATGCCCACCACGATCTGGTAGGAGATTTGTTGGTGTTTCGAGGAGCAAGGTAATTTCATGCACATTACATCTCCATCCAGCACTTGCTTGATAGATATTGGTCCTCAACATTTGTTCCAGAAACTCATGTCCAAATCCGCCAGGACTGCAGCGGCACGCAGATCGGCGAAAACCTCCTGACTGCAAACAAGAACAGTCACTCTGAACACGTTGTAGAATATTAGAGCATTCGATCGATAAATCGATTGATCCAAGCACACCACCAGCATTTATTGAAGAACACTAAAAACAACGTCATAGATTTTATGCTGCTTGGTGTGGAGAGTGTGTGACACATTGCGATTTCAGTAAGTAGATCAAGCCTCGGCCAATAATTGCGATTGCTGTCTGTTCGAAAATACTCTGAAATCACAGAGGGTTTGAACTAAGGAGGAACGAGAAGGAGAAAGCCTCCGCCGTCATGTTCGGCCCTTTCAACGTAAAGCAGTCAATGACTTCCATTTTATTCTATGAACCAGTCTGGCCGTCCGGCTAACGCCGGACTTCCAGACTTCTACTGGTGCTCGCTTCGCTCGCATACTGCACGTTGAAAGCAAACAGGATTGATAAAATCTGCATCCTTTTACGCAGTTCTATCGCTCTCCTGAAAAACCGTTGATCCCGTAGGTGGTAGCTTCCCCCCATAGGACCGAAGTTATGCTCTTCCATATGAGCAAAGTTAATGGCCGCGAAGAAGTGAGTGTAACCAATTCAGTGCAAATGTTGTTTTGAAATGATTTAGGCTCAACTGGTTGTTGTGGTAATTCAAGTGATAAGGGTCCACCGGTGTATATAAACGGAAAGGAAGGAGTGGTTCATTCAGACACAAACGGAATAGGAAGAAAATGCGGATACGAAAAGAAACAATGTACATCTAGGTGATTTAGGTAGGAGGGTCCGCCGAGACATGGTAAGCGTACCCCTTATGCAGAAATAGACCCGCCTAGCGAATTCCTATTACTTGTGGAAGCCAGCGCACCCTTATCGCACCGTTGGACCCGACTCCAGGCGTTTCCCCACTTTTGGACGCCGGCGCACCCTTATCACACCGTTGGACCCGACTCCAGGCGTTTCCCCACTTTTGGACGCCAGCGCACCCTTATCACACCGTTGGACCCGACTCCAGGCGTTTCCCCACTTTTCGACGCCGGCGCACCCTTATCACACCGTTGGACCCGACTCCAGGCGTTTCCCCACTTTTCGACGCCGGCGCACCCTTATCACACCGTTGGACCCGACTCCAGGCGTTTCCTCACTTTTCGACGCCGGCGCACCCTTATCACACCGTTGGACCCGACTCCAGGCGTTTCCCCACTTTTCGACGCCGGCGCACCCTTATCACACCGTTGGACCCGACTCCAGGCGTTTCCCCACTTTTTCGACGCCGGCGCACCCTTATCACACCGTTGGACCCGACTCCAGGCGTTTCCCCACTTTTCCCGACGCCGACGCCGGCGCACCCTTATCACACCGTTGGACCCGATTCCAGGCGTTTTCCCACTTTTCGACGCCGGCGCACCCTTATCACACCGTTGGACCCGACTCCAGGCGTTTCCCCACTTTTCGACGCCGGCGCACCCTTATCACACCGTTGGACCCGACTCCAGGCGTTTCCCCACTTTTCGACGCCGGCGCACCCTTATCACACCGTTGGACCCGACTCCAGGCGTTTCCCCACTTTTCGACGCCGGCGCACCCTTATCACACCGTTGGACCCGACTCCAGGCGTTTCCCCACTTTTGGACGCCGGCGCACCCTTATCACACCGTTGGACCCGACTCGACGCGTTTCCCCACTTTTGGACGCCGGCGCACCCTTGTCACACCGCTGGACCCGACATCAGGCGTTTCCCCACTTTTGGACGCCGGCGCACCCTTATCACACCGTTGGACCCGACATCAGGCGTTTCCCCACTTTTGAACGCCGGCGCACCCTTATCACACCGTTGGACCCGACTCGACGCGTTTCCCCACTTATGGACGCCGGTGCACCCTTATCACACCGTTGGACCCGACTCCAGGCGTTTTCCCACTTTTGGACGCCGGCGCACTCTTATCACACCGTTGGACCCGACTCCAGGCGTTTCCCCACTTTTGGACGCCGTCGCACTCCTATAACGAACACACTACAGGTGTTTCCTTATCACAACCCGACTCCAGGCGTTTCCCCACTTTTCGACGCCGGCGCACCCTTATCACACCATTGGACCCGACTCCAGGCGTTTCCCCACTTTTCGACGCCGACGCACCCTCATCACACCATTGGACCCGACTCCAGGCGTTTCCCCACTTTTCGACGCCGGCGCACCCTTATCACACCGTTTGACCCGACTCCAGGCGTTTCCCCACTTTTCGACGCCGGCGCACCCTTATCACACCGTTGGACCCGACTTCAGGCGTTTCCCCACTTTTGGACGCCGTCGCAC